>JAJMJO010000014.1:0-294073 GCA_030563605.1 Yamadazyma paraphyllophila
TCGACGTGACCAATGACAACCAAGTTGACGTGAGTTTTTTCTTTACCCATTTTTATTAAATTTCTTAAAGAACAAGTATGAAAAAATTTTTTTTGGGGGCGGAATCCGTTAATTTATAGAAAAATTTTCAGTGAAAAATTTTTGCGATGAGAATATTCTAGTTGCGGTGCCGCCCGCAGATGGCAGGGTTTGGTGGTACCAAATGCCGCGAATGGTGCTAGAGGTGCTAGAGGCTACCGCGACGATACCGTGGTAGTTGAGGGGTTTTGGTGCCAGCGTGTTTCAGCATACAGCGATTTAGATAAGGGTTGAAAATGATGATCTGAAAAGTGAAAAATGGATCCATTGAAAAAAACTTATATATTTAACGGGCTATACCTTCCTGAAGATCTCCAGACCCGAAGTATCAATCAGGGATCTAGTCAGGGTTGAAGATCTTCTGCGTTGATTTCTGGCAAACAGCGGATCAATTCTTTTACCATTTGATTTGGTCGATGCCAAAAACCCAAGTATATCGGTCAAGGTGACCACTCCAATTAATTTACCGGGGGCTCCCGACTCGGTGGCCAACGTATCTTCGATTGTAGATTGATGTTGGGATTCCACAATCCATAATCTGTGACTTTCGGTGGCCACCAATTTAGCAATGATTCTTCCTAAGAGGGTATGCTTATTGATGTGAAATATTGGGAATTGATCTTTACCTTCTTCGATACCTTTTTGGCTCAAGTTATAACTGATGAAGTTCATTACTGACTTGAAAAGCAAGGGGCTATTCTTTGAAGATGTTAAATGTTTGACATCCACGATTGAAATATTAGCAAGTAGATTCCCCTTTCTGTCAATCACGGCCAACGAACTAATTCTTTCAGTAAACATTTTATGTAAGGCATCTATCAATAGATTATCACCATAAATGGTGATGGGCTTTGAAGACCCGATCTTCAAATCTTCAATCAGTTGGTTAAAGTAATCTTCTAAATTCAGAAACCTTCTAGCATTTTCCCAGATAAATTTGATTAATCTTCTTTGCGATAAAATCCCCACAATTTGCCCTGGATCATTAACAAGGGCTACTCTGTGAACTCCATTTCCTAACACTTCAAGTACTGAAATGAGATGGTCATTTTCATTAATCTTTATAAATGGGTTCTTGGGGTGTAAACGAATGATAAAATCAACAGGGACCTCCATGCCCTTTTTCCCCTTGTCCACATAGGAGTCAAATACCAGACGAGGAATTTCTTCATCCACCAGCAAATCCTCAAATTTGATCTTGTTCATAATCATTAATATATAAGTATTAAGATCCGAATAGTCAAAGGTTAAGCAATTGGTGAAGTTGGTTGTATCTTTGAATATACTTACGGGGATGCTGGTCAAATTGTGAGCAGCAAGTGTCTCAAAAGCTTTCTGAATAGAGTCTCCCGTGTGTATAGCAATGAGTTTATTCCGTTCAATAAGCTCACTAAGGGACACCTCAGTTAGGTCAGCGCTTGCACGAGAAGACACAGAGCTGTTTCTCGAAAGGGTGAACGAACCAATATCGTCGTTTGAGGATGGGACAGGCAATGGCGGCGGAGAACTGAGTAATTCTACTATGGAAGGCTTACGAGAATTGGGTAACTTGTGGGACGTGGTTGCCGAAGGAGTCCTTTCGTGGTGTGGGTTTCTTTCGTGGGTGGATCTATCATGAACGGCTCGTTCGTGGCTTCTATCAATTGATCTTTCATGGCCCCTTTCATTCTGCGGCAAAGCAGTGGCAGATTTAGGGGAGGTTGGGATTGAGCGCTGGAAGTTGCTCATTTGATTAGGCTTTGAATTGGGGAAACAGGAGCCTGGGCGGTAGATTGGAACAGGGCCGTGGAAAGCAAGTATTTGCGGCGGCTACAGGGAGGACAATTGGTGGTGACGGGGCGTTCAATTGGTAAAGGAAGTAGGCAATTGAGTGGCAGGTGTAGATGTAAAAAATCTGAAAAATGCGATCACGCCAGAAGCCTTTCGCGCATTGGTGTGGGAATCGTGCGGGAGGCGGCGGCATCCGTGGGGTTTGGTGGTGCGAATGGTGGGGATGGCGATGAGCTTGCGCGGGGATTGGATAGGAGAACGCGAACCGGCGTGGTCGAACCAATCCCACCGGTGTACAATGACAGCTAGGGCATTGTAATCATGTCGTAGTCGTGTCGCATTGTAGCAATGTTCCTGGAGCTTGGTCTAGCTCCAGTGTTTGGATGGTGAATGTGTAGTAGGTTCTTTTGAAAGGCTATGTTTTGATAATGCCGAATGCTTAAAACTGTATTGATTTGACAGAGGTTGAGGTTGATATTAATCAGAGCAGCTTTTTAGTTGCAGTTTCTTGTGATAGTTTGTGGCTTGGTAAGAGCTAACTTTCACTCTACGGCAGCGTGGTATGCAAGTAGTATGCTAGAAGCATAGGAGCTGTAACAGCCAAGGAGCCATAGAAGCACAGAAAGGAAGTGGAAGCATAGAAGCTGTGACCAAAGCGATAGAAGCACAGAGAAGAGCGATAGAAGCACAGAGAAGAGCGATAGAAGCACAGAGAAGAGCGATAGAAGCACCGATAAAAGACTACCAATAAAGCTGTAGAAGGAGAGCAGATGCAGCTGTCTGACAAGTACGAACTGGCTAAGACACGAAGCTAGGAAACATGCGACTGTTAAGAAAGCATGGAAATGAAGCAAAAGTGGAAGCAAGAAGCAGAAGCGGAGAAGGAAGGAAGCAGAGGATGGAAGCAACTATCAATATATCGCATTCAGCGCCAGTGGGAATCGAACCGTAGCATTAGCATCAAACATCGGTGCCTAGAAGTAAAGTAGTTAACGTTCGCAAATAAATGGCTGCAAAATCTATGTTGCTAGATCTTTGAGTTGCCCGTATGCAAAGCTGGATTCAGCTTAGAGATGGCATAAGTTATGGTATGTTAGCTATAGCATTGAAGCTGGTCACCCTCATTTTATTGCTATCTATATGTGTTTAAAATACTGCTCGTAAATAATAAAATCTTGTTTTCATCCAGCTAAACTTTAAAGTCTACAGCATTGGGGCCGTCGGATTTAAGAAAAGTATCTGAACTAAATTGGGTCTTTCGTAATCCTATTATTCCCTTGTCCACTTTTCTTCCAGAAGAGAAGTCAATGGTATAATTTGTAAAAGCATTAGGCCAGTGTTTTGATGCATCAATATCATGTTTTGAAGTAAGCATTTAGAGACCAATACAAGCATTTAGAGACCAATCTGCTGTTATGGTTTATTCCAGCAATGCATTTCAATTGCAGGCATTCAGATATATGCTGGAAGACAGAAATACTGGATTAGTGAATGTAGATACATTGAGCTGGAAATAGTTTCTATTTAAAGCACGATTCCCCGAAGAAGGAAAAGAAGCTTAACGGCAATTAACTTAATAGCTTTAACCTTGGCAACAATGAGCTCTAGAAATGCCATTTAGCATTAGCAAGGGGCTTTGTGCTAAAAGTGTATTTATGAAGCTTCAAATTATACAAACAGCCTATCTTATCTACCACCAAAAAGGCCATAGCTTATAAGCCTCTGATAAAGCATTACTGCAATTGGCTATCCAATCCTCTCCAATAAGCTACTCCGTTTTTCAAATCATAATTTCAACCCAATTTCATGTAATTTTCCTAAAGGGCTGAGATTTTTCATAGGAACATTAAGCTGAGTCAAAAATCACCACCAAAAGCTGTAATTTCAAGATAAGCAATTTGATAGTTTAATGTCAACAGTATTTGTTCTTGGCTTGACCCTTTCAACTGGGATTATTCACCATCCGTCAGTTGACATATGCAAATGTGCCTATACCTAAAATGTGTCATTGTAAATTACTGTTTAAGGAAGCCCTGATGGAGGAAATGTCGCGCTTGTTCCGACCATGTCGTTTGAACCGGGGTGACTTTATGCAACACCTTAGATTAGAATTGCTCGGTCGGAGTATTTGGTCCTAGCGTCAAACTTAATTTACTACCAGCTTGCAAGCCACAAGCTAACTATATGCTAACCCACAACCCGTGATGAAAACCATTCCCATGTGGCTCCCCCTCGGTAAATGGTCGCTAGAAACGTATCTCATCTCCCTGTAATATGACTTGATCCTAAACCCAACAACTCCTGTACCCTATCTTGACCGGTAATGCAATAAATACGCCAGCTGCAGATCACAAGCAGATCCATAACTTTTGTATCGCGTCATGTACCATTTCCATCGACACCAGCATTCCAGCCTCTATAACTTCAAATGCTATTACAAACTCCTATTAAACTTTATAATCCCACGAAGTCACATGGTTGAAATAGCCTCAAGCATTTTCTTTCACAGCGGTGAAACTCAATTTAATTCTCTTCACACTTCACCACCTTACCACTATAGCTTACCATCACCTTATCTAGTAGGAATTGCGTATCTTCCAATTGCACGGATCGGGGATCCGGTTGCTTTGCCATAAAATTGGCTTTGCTTACTCTTGGGGCGAGTTTTTGTACCTAAAAGCTGGGTGGTTCATGAAAAACAATCAAACTTTCAAGCTTTTCTTAGCCCCCCTTATTTTGCATGACTATATAATTAGAGAAGCAGATAATTTAGAAGCTTATAGTATCAGGCTTTAAAATTGAGTTTCGGAGGGGCCCTTGATTTAGCAATTCGACTACCGGAGGTATATGCTACTGAGTATGGAGACTGTACCGGATACAAGGAGAGGCGGGTCGCACAGAAAAGCATATGGCACAATATTTGAGGTTGGTGGTACGATGGTGGTGGGACAATGGCGGGAACGAGGGCGGCGGTGGTACCATTTCGAGACCAATGTGCTCGCACCGACCAACAGATTAGGTTGAGCAAGAGTGCATGCACGAAACGGAGAAAAGGCAATCCGGCTGAGTTGTCTCTGTTCCGAGGGTAACGAACCTCATCTCCTATTATTATTTCAACGGTCCTAGCCGCGCACTGCCAACAAATAGTTAATTTCCCACCTATTGGGTTAACTAATGAGGCAGGTCGTGGCCCCGGTATACCGCGACACCACCCTCGGAATGACGGGCCAACAATCAAATGGGCTCGCAATCCGGCCAATTTAAAAAGAAATGCCCCCCCAAAAAAACTTCAACCCTCGATCCACCCTCGGATATCACCCAATTTTAAAACCCAACATTTTTGACTATAAATACCGCTCGATTCCCTCAAACTAAATCATCATGTCTGATAATCTTGAAATCGTCGACCTTACGGCTTTAAACGCTATCGCCGCAGGTAGTAACAAGAAGAATCCCAGAATCGTCGCCGCCGGTATCGGGGGTAGATTAATGGGTACCAAGTCCCTTGTTACTGTTACCGCTGAGCAATTAACGGAAGATTTGAAGGCTAACGAAAAGCTTTCCCAAGAAGAAAAAGACCGTCTTATCGATGAAGCAAAGGTCAAGCAAGCGGAAGCCGAAGCTTCAAAACCTTTACACATCTCAGAACAACCATGGACTTGGGGCAATTGGTACCAACACATAAACTGGTTAAATTTTATATTCGTGTTGGCTATCCCTGCTTACGGTTTATGGCAAGCTGTCCACCACACTCCAAACTGGAAAACAGTTGTCCTTGCATTTATTTTCTACCTTTCAAGTGGTATCTCTATCACTGGAGGCTACCATCGTGGATGGGCCCACAAATCTTATGAGATGCTGGCTCCTGTCAAGTGGTTTTTCGCTTTATTTGGAGCTGCTGCCATCCAAGGGTCTATTAAATGGTGGTCCCATGGCCACAGAGTCCATCACAGATATACTGATACCGACAAGGATCCTTATGACGCCAGAAAGGGGTTCATGTACTCCCACATCTTGTGGATGTTGTTAAAGCCTAACCCAAAGCACAGAGCTAGAGCAGATATCTCTGATTTACTTTGTGATAACGTGGTTAAGTTTCAACATAAACATTACCTTTCCCTTACTCTTATCATGGCATACATTTTACCTGCTGTGATTGCTGGATTTGGATGGGGTGATGCATGGGGTGGATTCATCTATGCTGGTATTCTTAGATCCACCTTTATCCAACAAGCTACTTTCTGTGTCAATTCGTTGGCTCATTGGATCGGTAAACAACCATTTGACGATAGAAGAACCCCAAGAGATAACGTTCTTACTGCCATTGTTACCTTTGGTGAAGGTTACCATAACTTCCATCATGAGTTCCCAAGTGATTACAGAAATGCCTTGAAGTGGTACCAATACGATCCAACCAAGGTCACCATTTATGTGTTATCCAAGCTTGGATTGGCCTACAACTTGAGAACCTTCTCTGCCAATGCCATTGAACAAGGTAGAGTTCAACAACAGCAAAAGAAGTTGGACCGTATGAGAGCTAACTTGGAATGGGGTCAACAGGTGGCCGAATTACCAGTTTGGGATAGAGCAGAGTTCAATGAAAGAGCCAAGAAAGAAGGATTGATTTTGATTTCTGGCATTGTTCACAGCTGTAAGCAATTTGTTAAAGAGCATCCTGGTGGACAAGCAGTTGTTAGAGCTTCAATGGGTAAAGATGCTACCCAAGCATTCAATGGTGCAGTGTATGCCCATTCTAATGCTGCTCATAATTTATTAGCTAATATGAGAATTGCTGTATTAAGAGATGCCAACCCGGTGAATAATACTTTTGCAGTTCAACAAGCATATTTAGATACTACGGATCTTTATGCCACTTACAAGAGTAAAAGTGATTAGGTAGGATAGTGAACGGATATTTATGTATTTCAAGTCGTAGAAGTCGTAGAAGAGGGTGAGAGTTGAGGAACGATAGAGAGAGAGTTGAGGAACGATAGAGAGAGAGTTGAGGAACGATAGAGAGAGAGTTGAGGAACGATAGAGAGAGAGTTGAGGAACGATAGAGAGAGAGTTGAGGAACGATAGAGAGAGAGTTGAGGAACGATAGAGAGAGAGCTGAGGAACGATAGAGAGTTGAGAAGGGAGAACCAAGGACGGAAAGGATACGGGACGGAACCAAGGGACGGACTAAGAGTAACGACCCTACAGTAGAAGATAGCAAAATGAATCCAGCGGCCGTCAAAATCTCACCACTTTCGCGCATACAGGAGATTCAGCCGGCTGCGACACCATCGCTGAGACGTAGGCCATACTGATCGCAGCTGGTACTACTGATGCCAGCCGGTGCCAATACTACGCACCAGCAGCAATACCCACGCAGAGTGCCAACGTCCACGTCACTCACTCCACAAATGTATCCAGCTGTTCTCTACCACCCGATTATCACCCAATTATAGCCATCCGATTTATCACGCCAGATTCATTTTCCGCGCAAAAATGGCGTTACTTTTGTCAGGAGATTTTGCAACCAAAAGATATAAAAGCCATGGATGGCGCAACTAAACAGCCATCACTTATTCAAAACATCGAATACAAACACAAACACAACAGATACAATGCCTATTCCACGTACTTCTTACCTCAGCTTAGTCTCAAGAAGAATTCCAATGATTGCCTTATGGGGCGGTTCATTAGGTGCTTTCTTTGCATGGCCACACATCTATGGATTAGCCAGTGACAAACTTCACAGCGTTCCAAGAATCAACCACAATCTTATATAATTATTCTACGACTAATAAACGATTACTGAGCAAATACCGTACTGTTTTCTCTTTCTCCAGTCATCTGGTGTATGTACAGCAGCTCTGGGTGTGTATAAACATTTCGTCTATTCAGATGTCATTCTATCTATTCATTCCCATCATTCCCATCTCTTCCATCTCTTAGTTCGCTCCATTCTGATAACATCAATATCTATTCACTATCTAATACTCAATAGAAGCCTTGCCTTGGACCTTGACAATGGTGTTGCCCAACTGGTCCTTGGTGCCTTCACTCTTGACTCCTCCTCCTAAAACTCTCACATAGTACGTCTTGGAAGCCTTACCTGAAGAAGAAACATCAAACCCTTTGTCGGTCTTCTTAATCGAAACTTCGGCAATAAACTCGCCCGGGTTGTTGACGTCTGGAATCTTGACAGTCTTGTCTTGTTTCAACTCATAGACATTGACCAAGAATTGGTCATGATAGTCGAAATCTGGCTTTTCAATCTTAGTATCTGGACCAGCAGTTACAAACACCGAGTCCTCTCTAACCAACAAAGGTAACGACTGGAAGTCATGGACTTCTTCAAAGTACTTCCCTTCGACTGCTTGTCTGACTTTACCATCAAGGTATCCGTACCATTTACCCTTTGGTAAGTAGAATGTCACGTCACCTTCAGCGTTGAATACTGGTGCAACCAACAAAGAGTCTCCCAACATGAACTGGGTATCGGAAGTAATGGCCACGGGATCGTCTGGGAACTCCAAAAGCATGGCTCTCATGACCGGAGTAGCGGTTTGAGCGGCCGCAATAGCATGGGCATAAATGTATGGCATCAAGGAAATCTTCAAGTCGGTGAACTTCTTCAACACCACCGATGCCTCGTCGTCAAAGTTCCATGGCACTCTGTAGGAGCCCGATCCATGCAAACGAGAATGGGAAGATAACAATCCAAACGCACACCATCTCTTGTAAACAGCAGGATCAGGATTACCTTCGAATCCTCCAATATCGTGGGACCAGAATCCAAATCCTGATAACGTCAAGGATAATCCACCTCTTAAGGACTCGGCCATGGCTTCGAACGTACTTTCACAGTCACCTCCCCAGTGGACAGGGAACCTCTGGCTACCAGCAGTGGCAGATCTAGCGAAAAGACAGGCTTGGTTCTTTCCTAACTTCTTTTCCAAAATCTCAAAAGTACACTTGTTGAACAAGAAGGTGTAGTAGTTGTGCATGGCAGCTGGGTCTTGTCCGCTGTGGTAAACGACATCTTTGACGGGGATTCTCTCCCCGAAATCAGTCTTGAACGAGTCGACTCCTAAGTCAATAAGAGTGCTCAATTGGTTTTGGTACCATTTCCAAGCTTCGGGGTTGGTGTAGTCAACAATACCCATTCCTGCTTGCCACAAATCAGTTTGGTACGACGACCCGTCCAAATTCTTGATCAAGTATCCCTTTTCGTCTGCTTCATTGAAGAGCTTACTTTCTTGTCCAATGTAGGAGTTGATCCATACGCAGACCTTGATGCCGAAATCCTTCTTGAGCTTGGCAAGCATCTTCTTAGGATCTGGGAAGTAGTCTGGGTCGAACTCAAAGTCACACCACTGGAACCCTTTCATCCAGAAACAGTCAAAGTGGAAGGTTCTAAGAGGAATGTCTCTGTCCTTCATACCTTGGAGGAACGAAGACACCGTCTGGATGTCGTAGGAAGTGGTGAAGGAAGTGGTCAACCAAAGCCCAAAAGTCCAGGCTGGGGGCAAGGCTGGGAGACCGGTTAAGCTGGCATAACGTTGCAACACATTCTTTGGGTCGGGGCCATTGATGATGTAGATCTTGGCTCCTTCTCCTGGAATGGTGATGTTGACTCTGGTGCTACGTTCACTTTGAAGCTCAAACACAACCCCTGCTGGAGAATCGACAAAAACACCATATCCTCTAGAAGATAAGTAAAATGGGATATTCTTGTAGGTCCACTCAGAGGAAGTACCTCCATCTTCGTTCCAGATTTCGACCCTCTGGCCGTTCTTTAAGAAAGGCCCGAATCTTTCCCCCAAACCGTACAACTTTTCTCCCACCGAAACGTGCAATTGAACCGTGATATACTTGGATTGAGCGTTGGCGGTCTTCCCTGGCTGAAGGTACCTAGCATCAGAAACATGCCCCAAAGAACGGAACCCTAGCTTGGTCAAAAGCTTGTCGCTGTTAGTGTCTCTGAACTGGACGTCGAACTTGTCCTTGCTGATCTTAGTACTGAGATCGCCAGCACTGAGCACCACATCTTCGTCAGTCTCAACTGTTTTGACGTTTTCGCAGCCGTTGACTTTTTGCGAAACGTCAAATTTGGGCTCGCGGTTGTTGCGGTACTTGGAGAGGTGATGATAAGCTTCCAAGGCCACAATCCCGTCCCCAGGCGAGGTGGTTTTGGCGGTGACGGTAGCAGCGTTGAGCAGGGCCCCTCTGGAAACCATGGGCTTCGTGGTGTACATGGAGTAGACGTTATCTTTTTCCACTGTGGTTTTAAACGCTTCGGTAGCCCAATTGATGGTCACCCCGTCTTTCAACTCCCACATTCCGCGGGAGAAACGGGTGTCTCTAGTGACGTGTCTATCGATTTCATACGACATGTTTAAGGACCATCCAAGCTAACGACGATGGATATATATAAGGAAGCTCAAATTTCCCCGGAATTTTGTCCCCCCAGGGATTCTGTGCGCCCACGCTTGTGTACAGGGGGTGGTTATTACGAGTAATGTTCCTGGTCACCAATTCCACTAATTATTGCGTGAGGTGGGGGAAGTTAGCGACGATTCGGCACCACGCTGGCGGTGGTCACGCCCAGCCTCCCGCCGGTGGCTATCATCCCATTTAACCGTTGCCCCACCTGGACTATATTTTGTCTATCGTGGGGGACGATCGATGAATGGAGGAACACAATTCGATGAATGGAGGAATACAATTCTCGGCATGGGGGATCGTGGCGATCGACAGCCGTTTATGAAGCCTCGCATGTAACCACGCCAGCTGCAACCACGCCAGCCTCGTGCAACAACGCCAGCTGCAACAACGCCAGCTGCAACAACGCCAGCCTCGTCCGCCATCTGAGGTTCCAGCATTCATGCACTTGGATTATGACCGCTTGTTTGTTTGCCAGGACTCTGTATCTTCCCCAGCTTCCTGCCCCGATTCTATCCCCCACAATTACGAGAATCCTTCCTCCATCCGTATATCCCGGCCTAAACCCCAAACGGGTGATTCCAACGTACCACCTGTCCCAAAACGGCGTATGCTGCCTGGCCTATCCTCACGCTTTCCTCCACGGCGTATCCCCAGATCCTCCACATTCTGCCCCATACCTCGTATCTATATGCTTTCCTGACGCACTCCACAAAAAATATTTACAATGGCTTCCAATCCCCCACCCCTACCGCCTATATAACGGCAGCCTTTCCTGGAGAAATGGCCACTATTCATTATGTCTGAGCAAAAAAAACCAGAGGCTTCTCATGTAGAAGACGACAGTGACGCCAGTATCAAGAGCGTCGATAAAAATGAAGCGTTCATGGTGGACGTGCAAGAGGCCACCAAGGAAGAGCATACCACTTCCATACGCCAGGCGTTGATCGACTACAGAATGGCGGTGTTGTGGTCCATCGTCGGGTCCAGTACCATCATCATGGAAGGGTACGATACCACGTTGATGGGGTCTTTCTTCGCATACCCTATGTTTAAACAAAAGTACGGGGAGTTAAGAAGTGACGGGGAGTACGAGTTGACCAGTCAGTGGCAAGTGGGATTGAACTGTGCCTCCTCGGCTGGTACCATCCTTGGTGTGCTTTGTAACGGTATTTTCATCGAAAGATTCGGTCACAGAAGAGTCATTATGGCTGCGTTGGTTGCAATGGCTTGTTTGATTTTCATTCCTTTTTTTGCACCCAACGTCAGAGTGCTTTGTGGAGGCCAGGTGCTTAATGGAATGGTCTGGGGGATGTTCTCTACCATGGGCCCCAACTATGCGTCTGAGGTCTGTCCTATGAAGTTGCGTGGGTATTTGACTGCTTATACCAACATGTGCTGGGCCATTGGCCAGATGATCAGTGCAGGTGTTTTGAGAGGTTTGATCAACAATACCACCCAGTGGGGCTACAGGATTCCTTTTGCCGTGCAGTGGGTTTGGCCTATTCCGTTGTTTATCTTGACGTACCTTGCTCCCGACTCGCCATGGTGGCTTGTTAGAAAGGGCAGAGTCGAGGACTCCGAACGGTCTCTCGAAAGAATATGGACAAAGAAGCTCCACCCCAAAATCAAACAGCAGGTGTCCTTGATGGTCCACACCACTAAAATGGAACAGGAACAACACAATGCAAGACACGAAGACGAAAGAGGTATCAAGGGATACAAGTCATGTTTCCAAGGCACGAACTTGAGACGTACCGAGATATGCTGTTTTGGTTTAGCCTCTCAAATCTTTCTGGGAAGTTCGTTTGCCTTTTCTCCTTCATATTTCTTTTCCCAGGCTGGTATTAATCCTGGTGACGTCTACAAGTTGAACTTGGGTGCCAAAGGTATCTCTTTTGCTGGGTGTATTGTTTCATGGATATTCTTGACCAAGTTTGGCAGAAGATCGATTTTTGTCACCGGGCATTGGATTTTGGCTGCTGCGTTGCTTTTGATTGGTATTTTGGCTTCTCCGGCAAACCAAACCACCGGCCTCAAATACGCCCAGGCAGGCGTGGCCATGGTGTGGATCGGGGTCTATGCGTCCACCGTTGGTCCTGTGGCCTACACAATTGTATCTGAAATGGGGGCTACCAGATTGAGATCCCAGTCTTTGGCTTTGGCTAGAGGCTTCTATAATATCACCGGTTTGGTCAGTAATATCATTGAGCCATACTTGATTAACCCAGGAAGTGCTAACTTGAAGGGTAAAACCGGATACTTCTGGCTCGGAAGCTCGTTGATGATATCTACCTGGGCATACTTCAGGGTTCCCGAATCCAAGGATAGAACATATGCCGAGTTGGACATTTTGTTTGACCGGAGAATCAGTGCTAGAAAGTTTGCTAGCACGCACATCGAGGAGGTGGCAGATATCGATACTGCTGTTAAGGTCGAGAAATGATGAGTAATGTAGATGAGAGTAATAGTAGATTTATCGAGAGTAATAGTATGATGTATGGACGTAATGTAGGTATCGAGAGTAATAGTATGATGTATGGACGTAATGTAGATGGAGTGTAGGTGGAGTGTAGATGGAGTGTAGATGGAGTGTAGATGGAGTGCTGAAAAGACATTCTGCCTGTAATATAGCCGGCTTCCTATATGCTCTGGGCATCGATAACACCTTATTCCTTAAAAGTAAGAAACGTTTAGATACAGCACTTTAGTCCCTCTAATAAATATTTATATAGAGCCTATAGTCCCTCTAGTAAGAAACGTTTCTAAAGAGCACTCTGTACCGAATTCCCAACAACCTCAGCTCTCCACAAACCGCGAATTTGACTCGAATTGTAAAAATTACAAGATAACCAATCCCCAACCCATTGCATTCAACACACCTAAAAATCCTAAAAAATCACAACACCCTGCACCGACACCAAGACTACACTCCACACAATAGACACCATTCCACACTCCCGCTCGGCAAACTTAATCCTACACTTGGCCTATTGATATCATTTATCGCGAAAACCCCATGTCTAAACCATTCCAACCCATCAGTGAAATCCTCAAAAGCACCAGCCCCACCAAACCCCAAAGCTTCAACGAGATCTATGGCGAGCCAGAGAACTTTCTAGAAATAGAAGTACGTATTCCCCACCCATCTCCCAGCCTCTACTAACGTCTAGGTTCGCAACCCCCAAACTCACAACTACGGACGTCAAGTGTTCACCGACTACGAAATCTCCTGCAATGTACGTATGACTTCTAGACTACCAAAACCTTACTAACCAATAGACCAACATCCCGTCATTTAAAAAACGCCAGTCGAAAGTCCGTAGACGGTATTCGGACTTTGTTCGGTTAAAGCAAATGTTAGAAACTGAAAGCTCCCGGGTGGTGATTCCGCCCTTACCGGGCAAAATATTATTGAATTCAAACAAGTTCAATGATATCAATATCGAAAAGAGACGGCAAGGTCTAGAAAAGTTCCTCACTATTGTCAGTGGCCACCCGTTACTTCAAACTGGTAGTAAAAGCTTGATTGAATTTATTCAAGATGATAACTGGGACCCCAAGCCATTAAATTATTATTAGTAATGTAATGAGACACTTAATTGTGGATTAGATTGTAGATTCAAAGTCAATTCCGTTCGTCTATTACGGCCAGCTAAGGTTTGGTCCCGTATCTATTTATTATACACATATGTCCAAGCCTGGCTCCGTAGCAACTTCCTATAGGTGGTTTAAAACTCCGAACCGCAGATCCCTCGGAATCACTTATGAGCTCCCGAAGGTTCGGAGTTTTTTGGGTCTGGAGTTTGGAGTTTCAGTTTCACATCAAGTTGGAGTTTAGACAATTCTACCAGTCACAGTCGTATGAATAAGGCCCTGTCATCGCTTTGACGGTTGTGCTAGCTCAATGGGGTTAGGGGTTTAGCCAGTCGAACCAAGTTGGGCTTGAATGCCCCTCTAGAATCCCCTCCAAGATACGGTATAGGCAAAAGTCCGAGCAGTAGCCGGGGATTAGGTTAAAGACCGGCGGGTTTAAGTGGTGGAGCAGATGACATAAGAATCCACTAATAGGAGAATCTCATAGCTGTGGGGGGACGGAGGGGGATTGACGATGTTGATTTCCACCCTTGCGCAAACTCTATAATCAGGTGAATGATAGGGGAATCAGCTGGGCACCAATTGATCAGATGGCCAATGCATCAGCTGATGCGCGCAGCGGGGAGCACAGGTGGTCCTACGACTGGTGGTGCACTGGGGGGGTGCGCGGTGGGAACTTGGCGCAGTCTCGTGGTGGGTTCCTGCAAACATATCCGTGCCCCGTAATTTAATTAACGCGGAAGACGGTGGTGCGCAATTAATGACAAATGATAAACCAGAGGAGTTAACGCCGAAAACACCAGCTGCCATACCAATTGGACCCAACCCCCCAACACTCATCACCACCGACCCCCCAACAAACCCACACACCATATCCTTTCAACCATGCCCCCACAACCTCAAAAAGCGCCCTAATACGTCCCCTCCAAAACCATTCCACCTCCGGACTTTGTCACCTGATGAACCCTCACCTGAGCCAATGTCCGAAACGCTAATTGGCCAGTGTACCAAACTCAACATGAAAAATTTCCCCATCAAAATCTGTTATTTAAACTCCCCTATTTCTCCTGATCTCGATCTTGCAGTTTTAATTCGAACTCCTACATCGTGAATAAATTAAAACAAGTGTCTAAATTGATTAAAATGTCAATTCCAACTACTCAAAAAGCTGTTATCTTTGAAACCAATGGTGGCCCATTGAAGTACACCAACATCCCAGTTCCTAAGCCAAAGGCCAACGAATTGTTGATTAATGTTAAGTACTCCGGTGTCTGTCACACCGATTTACACGCCTGGAAAGGTGACTGGCCATTGCCAACCAAGTTGCCTTTGGTAGGTGGTCACGAAGGTGCTGGTGTTGTTGTTGCCCTCGGGGAAAACGTTAAAGGCTGGGAAATCGGTGACTACGCCGGTATCAAATGGTTGAACGGTTCCTGTTTGAGTTGTGAATTCTGTAACGAATCCAACGAAAGTAACTGTGCCGAAGCCGACTTATCTGGTTACACCCACGATGGTTCATTCCAAGAATACGCTACTGCCGATGCCACTCAAGCCGCCAGAATCCCTAAGGGTGCTGACTTGGCCCAAGTTGCTCCTATCTTATGTGCTGGTATCACTGTTTACAAGGCCTTAAAGACCGCCAACTTAAGACCAGGCCAATGGGTCACTATTTCTGGTGCTGGTGGTGGTTTAGGTTCTTTGGCTGTCCAATACGCCAAGGCCATGGGTTACAGAGTCTTGGGTATTGACGGTGGTGCCGAAAAAGGTGCCTTTGTCAAGGACTTGGGTGCCGAATACTACGTGGATTTCACCACCTCCAAGGACGTGGTTAAAGAAATCGTCGATGCCACCAACGGTGGATCTCATGCCGTCATTAACGTGTCTGTTTCTGAAGCTGCCATTGCTCAATCTTGTGACTACGTCAGAAGTCTTGGTACCGTGGTCTTGGTTGGTTTACCAGCCGGCGCCAAGGTTGCCACTGGTGTTTTCTCTGCTGTTGTCAAGAGTATCTCCATCAAAGGTTCTTATGTTGGTAACAGAGCTGATACCGCTGAAGCCATTGACTTCTTCACTAGAGGTTTGGTTAAATGTCCAATCAAGATTGCTGGATTATCTGACTTGCCAGAAATTTACGAGAAGATGGAACAAGGTAAGATTATTGGTAGATACGTTGTTGACACTTCTAAGTAATCCTAGGATAGTTATCTAAAAATGCACATGTTTTGTATGAATGTTGTAGACTCCCTGATAGCGTCAAAACTAGTACCACGCCCGCCAACCCTCTACTGGACTAAATGGTGGGACGGTCGGTGTCCTTACATGAACTCTAGTTTATCAAATCCATTCAACTGGTAAATTTGTCGCACCGCGCTCGTATTCTTCAATGGTCCCAACTCTCGTAAGCCCTGTGCTCATCTCCTTGGTCATTGGCCTATCGGGAACTGCCCAGTTCTTGCTTCATATATGGGGACCAGCGTATGTGTACACACTACTAGCACACGAGTCTTCCTTCGCCACTTTTTCCTACATAGTTGTCCCAACCATGGTTCTACTTTTTGCTACCGGCATCACAGTGTTAGCTCCGAGACTATCTCAAACTTACGGGTTCCTACGAACAGCTTATATATGCCTAGCACTAAACACTGTGGCCTGTGCCGTGGGATGGGTGATACGTGAAGCGTACTTTGATACGCTTATAATGTGTTTTGTGGCGCTTTTTGGTGGTCCTGTTGTGATACTGGCACTTAAGTTTCAAGTCAGTCTATATACGTGGGTGGACGAAGCTACTTGCCCGTGTGTAACCAGTGTGATAGTGATGTGTATTTTTATGATAGTTGGGAAGTTTCTGGTGGATAGGCTATTTTACCACCACGGGTTGGACATGGTCTTGGTGGTGTGTGGGCTGCTCTTTGCGGCCGCTCTCGCGGGGCTCGCGGCAATTTCCAAGGCCATCAGGCGGTAGATCTAATAGATAATTTTTAATTCATGCCAATTTTTATAAACCGTAACACAGTTTGTTCGACACAAATGGTTCAGTGTACATGACTTTATTGGAAGTACAATATTCTATTTAACTCTAAAAAGCTCTGTTCAATGGAGATAACAAGTCCTTACCCTTGTAGAATTCAATGGTCTTGTTGGCTCTAGATTGAACACCTTCTGGGGTGAATTCTAAGTGTTTATACACATCACCAGCCTTACCTGAAGCACCGAATCTGGTCAATCCGAATTGTTCATGAGAGTACTGAGACCATCCAAATGGTGACATAACTTCAATAGATAAGATTGGAGCTCCGTTTGGTAAAACAGATAATTTATATTCGTCACTTTGGTTGTCAAAAGTGAAGAAATCAGGGATGGAAACAACACTAACCTTCTTACCTTCAGCTTCCAACAACTTAGCGGCGTTGACGGCGATTTCAACTTCAGATCCAGAAGCAGCCAAAACAATGTCGGCATTGTCAGCAGCCTTTAAGACGTAACCACCCTTAGAAGCCTTTTCGATAGAGGAGCCTTCTAATTGAGGTAAGTTTTGTCTAGACAAAGCTAAAACGTGAGGAGTTGAAGTAGAAGAAATGGCACTCTTGTAAGCAGCAGAAACTTCATTACCATCTGCTGGTCTCCAAACAGAAGTGTTTGGTAAAGCTCTGAAATGAGCTAAGGTTTCAATAGGTTGATGGGTTGGTCCGTCTTCACCCAAACCAATGGAGTCGTGAGTAGCGACCCAAGTAACTGGGTGGTGAGAAAGAGCAGACAATCTGAGGGCACCAGCAGCGTAAGAAACAAAGTTCAAGAAAGTACCACCGTAGTTCTTGTAGTTAGCACCGAAGGCAGCAATACCGTTCATAATGGCACCCATACCGTGTTCTCTAACACCGTATCTGATGTATTTACCGGAGTAGTCACCCAAACCAGTAGAAGGAGATTGGAAATCAACAGATCCAGTAGCCTTGGTCAAGTTAGAAGGAGTTAAATCGGCGGATCCACCAATGAATTCTGGCAAGATTGATGATAAAGCGTTGATAACACCTTCACTCAATTTTCTAGTAGCAACTGCCTTATCAGCTGGAGTGAAAGAAGGAAGAGCCTTTTCCCAGCCTTCAGGTAATTTACCATCTAATCTTCTTTGAAGTTCAGCACCCAATTCAGGGAATTCTTTCTTGTAAGCGCTGAAAAGACTTTCCCATTCCTTTTGAGCCTTAACGTTTTCTTCAACGTGTTTTTTGTAGAAGTCAGTGACTTCCTTTGGAACAGCGTAGAATTCTTCTGGGTTGAAACCAAACTTGGACTTTAATTGCTTAACATCGTCTGGCTTCAATGGAGCACCGTGGACACCATGGGTACCTTCAGCCAAAGAACCGTAACCAATGACGGTCTTAATTCTGATCAAAGTTGGCTTATCTTCAACCTTCTTGGCTTCTTCAATGGCCTTGGCAATGGCAGCCAAATCTTCATTACCATTTTCGACTTCAAGAATGTGCCAGTCGTAAGCCTTATATCTACCTACAACATCTTCGGTGAAAGCGACTTCAGTTGAACCATCAATAGAGATTTGATTGTCATCCCAGAAAGCAATCAAGTTACCCAATTTAAGGTGACCAGCAAGAGAAGAAGCTTCGGAAGAAACACCTTCCATAAGACATCCATCACCCAAGAAAGCATAGGTGAAGTTATCAGAAAGAGTGTAGTTTGGTTTGTTGTAAGTGGCGGCGAACTGCTTTTGAGCAATTGCTAACCCGACAGCATTGGAAATACCTTGACCCAAAGGACCAGTAGTAACTTCGGCACCTGGACAATCGGTAACTTCTGGATGGCCAGGAGTCTTGGAGCCCAATTGACGGAATTGCTTCAAATCTTCAACGGTGTAGTCGTATCCGTACAAGAATAAGATGGTGTACAAAAGAGCACAAGCGTGACCGTTAGACAAAACAAATCTATCTCTATTGATCCACTTGGTATCCTTTGGGTTGAATTTCATGTTTTGAAAAAGAACATGGGCAGCTGGTGCAAGCCCCAATGGAGCACCTGGGTGTCCTGAGTTAGCGCCGGAAACGGTATCAACGGCTAAAGTTCTAATAGTGTTTACGGCTAATTGGTCGATGTTAGACATGGTGAAAAAGCTGTTGGGAGAAAATGAGGGAAATCGCGAGTTTATATAGAAATTGGCAAATTAACGGGGTGTTTTAAGTTGGGGGATTATGGCGATATTAGTTTGCAGAGACGGCGCGTGTGAGCGGCGACAGTGAGAGATGAGGAAGGGAGGATGGGGGTGGAGGGGATGTATGGATTGGTGAGAGATGGCTCGGGCAATGGTAGGGCAATTGGTGATGGAGGGTCTACCAGGTGGTAGAGCAAATAATTTGTTGGCTAAACCCTCGGAAATGTACTGGGATCAAACCCATCCTCCACCTTTGATGCACAATATAGTTCCGGTTGAGCGGCCAGCCTCGTGTTGTCGCACCATCCTCTCGCACGCGACGCAGGCTTAGATGGTGCTAAGTTCGCACCAGCTTGCGTCCACCAGGTATCTTACCGACTATAACGCCACCGCCACTTCCTGATTGATAGCCCTTCGGAGTTTTCATATCCGGACAGTTCGAGATCTGATTCCATGAGTAATAAATCACTAATGGCCTGTAATATATTAGTTTTGCATTGGTTATTTGACTCCCATATATACTCTATTCTAACCCACTCCCACGTATACTACGTACACGCATCATTCTCAATTGCTTTTGCAGGCTTCAATTGATTAGACTGGGCCATTTTTCACGTTATTTTTCACATCTTCATTTTTCACGTCTACGTTTTCACGCGCGCTCTAATGACGTATTTCGTCAGATGAACCGGCTGCTCATCTTACTATACCTAGTGGTATCAGCTCTGGGGCTACACGTTTCGGCACAGGCGGTTCACGGAACCCTCTTTGTGGTGGGAATGTTGGCTGTATACCTCCCGTATCGCGTGGGCTCCGTCCAAACGTCTTGTTCCGACAGCTGGGCCGCTCCGCAATGCAAATCAATAGCCACTAGAGTTGGCATAGAAAGCGTGGTGGGATACGGGATTTTCAAATGGGTTTCGAAGTCACAGAGTTTTGAAGATGGAGAGGCTCCGATATACCTTGAATCCATAGATTAGTATGTAGGTAGATATGCTATTTAGGGAGGGAATCTAATCAATAGATGGTATCATGTTTTATCGCTATAGGCCGGTGGAATTGATGATATGTTGATAACAAGCTGATAGTCTCAATAAACTCGCTGAGGCTTCGACTGCTTCAACTCTTTCGACACCCTACTTTCTGATTGGCCTTTGAAGCTGGACAATTCCAGTAGCCGGCCAACCAAGTTGTTTAGAAGCCAATGGGAAAGGGATTGAAATGTAATTTTAGACTTGCAACAAGGTAACTTTCGAACTCAGGGTTACAACCTCATTCATGGATCTTCGAAAGGACTTCTTTCGCCGCTCGTCTGACTCTCCGGACGGTTTGAATTGTCGATTTCAACGTCCAATACAAACGAACCATCTGCGGAATCGTTATGGTCTCTAGCAGCTTCTCTATTGACAGAAGGTTGGCCCAAGTCAACTAAATCGAGGGGGATCTCGGTCGGCTCAACTTGACGAACCTGCGTGTCGTTTCGGCGAATACTGGTAGCTCTTTGGATCTCTCCAATATCACTATCCACATCGCTGTCCACATCGCTATCTGATTCCTCTGCGATTTGCCCGGTAATGTTTGAAAGGGTGCTATCATTCAACTGTTTAGTGGAGGTTATAATACTGCTTTTCAGGTTGTTTTTACTGTTAAACGTCTGGGTCTCACTGGTGATGTCACCTGTGTCATCATCTTCAACTTCCTCAATATAATCATCGTCTTCTTCTTCTTCTTCGATTCTATCCACATTGATCAATCTTGGTTGGGCTTTGATAGCAGTCATGGTATTGTCCGAACCACTTGCAGGAATACCCGTATGTTCACCCTCCTGTTCCTGTCCATTATAATTAGCTCTCATTATATCACCAATAATAGAGGCATTTTCGATTGTATTCAAATCAGAAAAGATCGAATCTGTCTCATAGGAGTAGATGGATTTGGTATTGTTCTTAGTCGGCCGCACCGTAACTCCAGGGATATAAGCAATTGGCAATATATTGGATGCATTTGTAGTGGATATAGTAGTGGCAATACTGTTTCTATTACTACTGTTAGCATCCATATACGGCATGTTGCTGCTATTAATCAAGTTTCGGCTCTTTAATTGTCTTTGCCCAACTTTTCTGGCTCCACCTCTGTGGTTTTTGAATTTGGCTTGGGGCCTTGTAAATGATTCATATGAGGATAACCTTCTGTTGGAATGGGTTCTGCCTGCTGCTGGACGCGTGGCGGGACGTGCTGTTTGGCCGACTGTACCCGAAGAAAGTCGTTTGTCGCTGCTGCTGCCATCGAAATCACCACTTTCACGGCTCATCTCATCCTTATTCTCTTCGTTTTCCAAATCACTCATGACTATATCTTCATCATCGTCATGAGGATGCTTTTTCCTCCACACCAAGAAGTAGTATAAGAGCCCAGCAGCTATTAGCACCGCCACTCCCCCCACAACACCACCAACTATAGCACCAATATTGGGCCCGCTACCCAGCCCATCGTCTGTTTTACTACAGTAATACTCAGGACACAGATCACAAGTCTGGGTCCGTAAAAGCTGCTCTTCGTCTGAGTCACACGAAGGCCCCAGTGGTGTTTTCTCCGGGCAAATCACACAGCCTTTGCTATCGGTCGGATACAGACTTGAATCGGCTCTTTTGAAAACTTCAACAGGCGATGGAGATTGAGCTAACCGGTCCAGCCTTGAAGCAGAAGGGCCGGTATTTGAATGGATTATAGATCCTTCACCCGCCTTGCGTGGTATTATATTTTGTAATCTCATACGATTCAACTGGTATTATTTGCACAATAATTAATGGGATGAAGGTTGAAAGAAAGGTCACCGCCTTTATGTATTACCGCGATTTAAACGGTACAAACGGCGGGTAAAAAGGGACGAGCTAAAGGTATCAGCTAGGTAAAGCAAATATAACTATGGCAACGTGAGTTGGCCCTGGATATATAGTAGTATAAGAAAGCTGAAAACTTCTCTTGTTGAGTGTTTTAGATTCAGTCCTATTGTTAGTGCGCGGTAACGAGTTTCAGCTTCAAGTTCGCCGCAGGCAGAGCGGTGGCAGGTTTAATTTTATCAGCGAGTGGTGCCAAGTCGTGGCAGACATGGCGCCAAGACTAGACCCAGCCGGCGTGAACTTAGCGCGGAAAATATATAACCTTAATTAACATTCCATTTGCACTCCTTTACAACGCGAATTTGTGCTGCGGTGCGGCTCAACCACGTAAAATTTGGCCGTCAGTCCCAACGTCGTGCCAAGTCCGATCGTGAGGCGCTTCCGTCCCATCTGTACCGCGCGCGGTTCGTCTATGCTATTGTCCCACCGCCGTTTAGCTATTGTTTCAGAGGATGCATTCTATTTTGAAGCATTCTGGCGTGTAACAATTCTGGTGGAACCTGAAGGATAGTGGGCCTGGATCAGGTGGAGGGCAACACGGAGCGAACTCCACTATCGTAGCAGACCTTTTCGGGCACAATGCTACCCTCATCTATCACTCACTACTCAGTTCTACCCAACTATCCCACCCAGCTCTACCCAACTATCACCACCCAGCTCTACCCAACTATCACCACCCAGCTCTACTCAACTATCACCACCCAGCTCTACTCAACTATCACCACCCAGCCCACAGGCTTTCATGCCTCCTAATCGCATCTACTTGACTCGTACAGATATCCTATCTTCTCCTACATACTCAACTCTCTAATCTGTCATATCTTACACAAACGTTTCGGTGGCCCCGTCCAATTGGACTGCCTTACGACGTACCAACCATGTCTCCTGGTAATCAAAATACTTCAAATCATCCGACTTGCTGTCTTGCATAAACCATTGCTTTGTTTGAGTATTATATACCCAACCTCTGCGTGTCAACTCACGGGCGGCATTGATCTTAGACAACCCATATATACCATCACCGTAGTAGAAGCAGTAGAATAGCGTATCATCATTAAACTTCTTCATGACATTGGCCGACTGCAATTCGAACATCGGCTCTTGGGGATAGTCAATCAGCAGCGGGTGCACCGTGCTGGGAGTGTACTGTCTTGGTTTCTCTGCATCAAAAGAGTCGGGACAGTTATATAGCGAAGTCTCCAATAGGGTGCTGATGGCTTGGAATGGCAAGGGATTGGACAACCGGGTTTGACTAATGGCCGAAAGAAGCGGTATGCTTTCCAAGAATCTTTTGGACTCGTAGCTTTCCACCAGTCCTGTTTGTGGTGGTGGAACTGGGACGTAGTTCTCGGGTATATAGCCATGGCTATGGAGGCTGCTTGAGCTTGGAACTGGCGAGGATGTAGATGATTTGGCAGTGTTAACCTTTGATAGCGAGGCACCATTAAGTCCTGGAGGTGGCACGATACCAGCTTGTGGGGTCACGGAGCCGGCATTTGAACCAGCCGACGTTTGGGCTGTGGCACGAGACACCACGGGCGTGGTGCTAGCCCCAGCAGCTTGGGCCACCGCTTCAGCCATGGTTTTCCCACTCTCGTAAACATTCGTATGTATCGACGCAGGTACCTGTGTAGGGGTGGAACTAGCAGAATCATTTAATGAGCTTTTGATGACACTCGAATAAGAAATGGGAGGTAAAGTTGGAGCCGGGGTTGCAGCCAAAGGTTTTTTGGTTAAAAGCTTCTTCTTCTTTTCAAGCTCTTCACGTTCTTCACGTTCTTTCTTCTCTCTTTTTTCCTTGTCCTTTTCCTTGTCTTTCTTTTCCTTTTCAAGTTTCTCTTTATCCAGCTTTTCCTTCTCAAGCCTTTCCTTTTCAAGCTTTTCCTTCTCGAGTCTCTCTTGTTCTTCTTGCTCTTCACGTTCCTTCTTCTCTTGCTCGACATTGAAGGCGTTGAAATCGGCGTTTTCCAAGTCCAAGGTTTCATAGAAATCATCATAATCAATGAAATCATCATCTTGATTACTTTCAACAATATAGTCCAAATCTTCTTTGATGGTATCGACTTGTTCAGGCTTTAAGATTTCGTTTTCAAGAGACCTCAACACGTTTTCCAATTTATCCAAATGGTTTTGAAACAGCTCAGTCTTCTCTTTGGCTTCATCCAAAGAAGCTTGAATAGTAATGGCATTAGACAGTTTGGCCTTTTTCAACAGGGTAGTTAATTGATGAACTTCACTTTCAACGATCTCGTTCTGGGCACTAAGCTTTTCAATCACATCACTGATGTATTCACACGCCTGCAGTTTCTTTTCGTCCATCCCATCGCCAAACGTCCTCATTCTATTAGACCTTTTACCTAAAAGTTCCAACCCCTCATTAGAGAATTGTTTTATCTTAGAAAGCTTTTCTAAATCCTTGAACTGGTCCATGGCGTGTTCAATCTTTGTCCTGTTGTCTTGAAGAAGTTTTTTATCTAGCTTTATGGAGCCATCACCAAGCCATTGCTTAACTTGGTCTCTGAGACGTTGAAGTTTTTTAATTTCCTTTTTTAAGTCTCCTTCGAATTTATCTCTTTGGGTGGTGATCTCGGTGGCAAAGAGCTTTTCATAAGTGTCGTCAAAGATCGCTAGACCTTCGGCGATCTTTTTGTTCACCTTATCAATTTCCTGCTGTAGTTTTCTGGCACTCATGGTGGATGAATTTTTCGCGAGCGTTGCACTCAGGTGTATAGAGAAGAGAAGGAGAGAGGAAGAAGGGACGGAGCGATTGGGTAGAGACGAGGAGAGAATATGGAAGAAGGGACGGATCGATTGGGTAGAGACTGAAACGGGGAGGAGGATGGAAGTCGAGTTGGCCTTTCCCAGAAACAACCAGTGCTGCACGTAGATTACTCTAAGCGTAATATCTGATCTGCTCAAGCTTCACTCTAAACCAACTACTAGATGAGTATTGCACTCTTTTGGGCACTTTATTTCTATATACTCTCACAACTCCCGTTCTAAAAACACCTTGGTGAAGTGTGTCAACTGCTGGAAGTTATACTCAAAGCTCTTGCTGTTACTATAATAAGGGTCCTCTACAATCTTATCAATGCTTTCATCGGTTCTCCACTCCCCGAACAACTCAATTCGGGTGTTACAGTCCTTTGGCTTCATATATAACAACTCGCTCTTATGGCTTTGGTCCATGGCTAAAAGGTAGTCAAACTTTTTAAAGTCACTACGCTCGATTCCCTGGGCCTTATGGTTGACAGGAACGCCATGTTTCAGACACGTTCTGGCTGAACGGGAGTCTGGATTGTCACCTTGGTGCCACGAGCTGATACCAAACGAATCAATTAATTTGAACCGGTTCTCCAATCCTTGCTGCTTGATGGTATGTTTAAACAACGCTTCAGCCATAGGCGAGCGACAACTTACATGTTAGTACACTTCCAGCTCATATAAGCACCTAGTTGATATCTGGGGGGCTCACAGAACCCAACATGATACTACCAACAACAGTATAGCCTCTTACATACATATTACCTGTGCACACAAATGCTACACTAATAGGCTCCGACATGATAAAGTGCGATTTTAAAACCATATACATTTAAAGTACATAGAAACAAATAGGGTTCAAGAATTGAATAAAATAGTACATAATTAAGCAAAGTTCACCGGGAAATTATTTCTGACTTCCACAGTTCGAAATCGATGTTTTCGTCGAAGAGAAATTTATTTGAATCGTTATCAAAATCTGCCTTAAACTTCTTCTCGTTGAATAATAAGTCCAAATCATCCTCATCGTCTTCTCTTTCTCTTTTAATATTACCCACCGGGTTTTCTCCGGAGTCTCCACAAACATCAAGGATGTCAACCGCAACCGCTTCTTTGATACTGCTGATCTGTTTGAAGGAAGTGATAATGGCTTCTGGTTTAATGGCAGCTGTCCATTCGCTTGATGGGGAAGATGGTGTTCTTAAATTAGTTGAACTAGCCAAAAATGCTTTGGAGGATGAAACAGATGGTTTACCATTGAGTGATGGGGATGGGGTAGGCAATCCCTTCAAATCACCAGAATCTTCAATTTCGAGAAGATTAGCCAAAGATGCAAAGAAAAACTTCTCTGGATTTTGATTAGACAATTCACGTCTCTTATTCAATTCAAAATCTTGAGTCTCGTTTTGGTTAGTGCTACTGAATATATCACCAATAGCATGTTCATTGAGTTTACCACCGTAGATCTTATTTTGATAACTTGGAGATTGATCGCTCGGGGTATTTTTATTACTTTGACTGGCAGGCACTTGTGGGGTTGCAATGCTATTTGGAGTCTTGATGGCATTAGCCAATGAAGCAGGAGTAGTAGCATTAGCTCCAGGGGTAGTACCACCTTTATTAGACTTTCTTCTTCCAGCTTGTGCACTTGTTGAAGCTCGTTTACCTTTAGGTCTTGAGTTAGCAACACCAGTCCCTAATATAGGTGATGAGTTATTGAGGTTCATCATTGGACTATTGATGATTTGTTGTGGTTGAGTAGAAGTCATTGGTTGGATTTGTTGCATTCCTTGAGGTTGAGAGGTTGGTCCAGAATTAGACCATGAACTCTGCTGATTCATGTTCATCTGGTTAAATCCTTGTTGAGGAGTGATTGATGGTGGGGGTTGTTGATGCTGTGCCTGTGGAGGCCCTTGTGCCTTGAATTGGTTTGGAACTTGCATCTGATGAGGAACCTGTGGTTGTGGTTGCTGTGGTTGAGTTGGAGCTTGACCCTGAGCTTGAGGTTGATTACCAACCAGTTGAGACAGCTGTTGCAATTGTTGCCTTCTGATGTTAAACTGTTCTTTGACGTAATCAAAATACTTCATGTACTGCAACCTTAACTTCTCTGCCAAATCTGGTGATGCAAGATAATTACCTCTTTGCAAGCTTTCCATGATATTTTTGGTCATGTACTTCATCTGGATCAACCTCTTCGTACCTTCAACATTCTTAGTTAATATAAAGAAATAGCTGATGATACTGTCAACATTCGAATACTGCTGGGTTATTTTAAACATAGTGTCACGAACAGTGTTCTTATCATTTTGAGATAAAAGATTCGAAACCTCTTTCAAAGCAACGTGGTTTCTAGATACTTCTTCAATCAATTGTCTTAACTTAGCCTTCATTTCATCAGTTAAAGGTGGTAACATAGACGACAAAGGATTTCCACCGGATGCTGGTACACTACCTTGAGGTCTATTAGTGTTCATTTGATTATTCGGGGCGGGACCAGTAGGTGCTGAAGGTTGAGACATTGCTTGTCTCTGGTTCAACACAGGGCTTTGATTCATAGAAAGATTGTTCATCATAGGCAGCTGCTGAGGTACCTGATTCATTCCTTGAGGAGGTACTTGATTAGGAGCCAGTTGGGGCATTCTGCGCTGTGGAGGTTGTTGATTAGGGACCTGGGTTGGTTGTGCCAGTTTGGGTTGGTTCATGTTCATCTGGTTCATGTTCATATTCATATTCATTTGGTTCAATTGGCCTGAGTTATTTTGATTATTACCTTGATTAACTCTTTGATTTCCAGTCGGTTGACCATTTTGTTGTTTCCATTGCAAGGTCTTTTGATGAATAATGAATTTCCGAATGAAACTCTCTTTTTGAGTTTGATCCAAATTGTTTTGAATGGAACCATTAGATTGTAATCTAGTCAATAACATCATAGCTTCAGAACTATACTTCAATATATCTTGTGGAGAGATGGTGAAGTTGGGTGGCTTCATATTTTGATTGTTGCCATTGACATTCTGCTGCTGTTGTTGTGGACGCTGCTGCTGCTGTTGCTGTTGTTGTTGCTGTTGCAGCTGTTGCTGTTGCGGATAATTACCTTGTTGTCCCACTGGAAACTGTCTTTGCTGAGCCTGTTGCAGCTGATTCAGCAGCTGATTCTGCTGCGCAAGATGCCCCTGGTTTGGTTGGCCCTGCTGCTGCTGGTTCAGTTGCTGGTTCTGCTGCATCTGTCTCTGCATCAACTGCTGTTTCTGCTGAGGTGTAAGGTTATTAAGGTTGAAGTTATTGCCCATCGACATGCCCATGTTATTAACGTTATTATTCATATTACCCATATTCATGTTAACGTTATTCATGTTCATGTTACCACTGTTCATGTTGCCCATGTTATTGACGTTATTCATGTTGTTCATGCCCATGTTATTCATACCATTCACCCGGCCCTGCTGCTGCTGCTGCTGTTGCTGCTGCTGCTGGACCTGTTGAGACTGCTGCTGGGGATGAAGTTTCCGCTGCTGATGCTGTCTCAAAGCCACTTGCAAATGGGTATTATGGATCTCCTTAATGGCTCCCATCAGAGAAGGAGGGATCATCTTTTTATTGATACAATCAAAGATCTGGTTCCACGTCGATACATTTGGCGGCAAGTTGGGGATCTTGGCCAATAACGCAGGGGGAATGGGAGCGTTTCGAATCATATTACTAATCTGTTGGATGGTTTGTTGTTGAGATGATTGGTTGACCTGATTGGATTGCACACCCGGTTGGCCCTGGGACTGGGGTGGCTGCTGAGGCTGGTTTTGGGGCTGGCCTGGAGCCGGGGCCCCGTGCTGCTGACGGGCTTGTGCTTGTTGCATAAACAGAGGATTCATGCCCATGTTGATGGCCGAGTTGGCGCCGGAACTGGCAGCATTGACGCCAGGATTGACGGCCCCGTTTCCGGCATTAACGCCAGGATTGACCCCGTTGACATTGGCCCCGTTCACGCCGCCCGGCCTCATATTGCCCGACCGAAGCTGAGTGATCTTCAGCTTGATGATCCGGAGGTACTCATCCTTACTTTGACTCTTTTGAAAGGTATATTTTTCGAATTCGCTGGCCATGGAGGCGGCCTTCTGGTCATTATAGTTGGTGTGGTGGATGTCCTTCAAAGTGGCGGTCAAAATGTGGACGACTTTCTGGCGGTCAGCCATGGAGTAAACGTTATGCCACGATCCGTTGATTTGGTTATTCATGGGGCGGGCACGGAAGAAACGTCAGTTGAAGGATGCAGGTATAGGGAGATAACAAGAAGGTCCGTAGCAATATGGAGATCTAACAGATGATGGTTTGGCAAAAAAACCCGTTGATATAATGGTAGCTCCAAACCTGTGAACCCCGTGAAGTTTTTCCTGTTTAAATTTTTTCAGATTCTCGTGAGCGTTTGGGGCAACTCGAGAGGAGAACCGGACAGGGTCCGAGAGGGACGGCGCAGAGACGGCGGAAGAGGTAGAGAAGACGGGCGTAGACGTAGAGAGCAGGCGTAGAGTAGACGGCATGTGTCCCCTGCCCAGCCCGTTGGCTGTCCAGGCTGGCCCCATTATCACAATTAATTTTGGCTTGAGACAAATCTTATGCTGTGAAATTGCCTAACCTTATTTCAGCCACATGCCACCACCAAGTCTGGCTGGAAGCGTTGGTGCCACGTAGCCTTCAGCATAACAAGCAGCACGCCGTTGTGGTCGCTTCGATCGTTTGCCCGTGGCGTGTTACCTGGTAACCCGCTCCATGGCCGTTGGCGGCGGACTGCAGGTAGCATGTGCCTCGAATTATCGGGCTGCTGAAACGGCGTTGCAACACTGGCGATGGGGAGAGGGGGAAGCGGGTTGGACGGGCGAGGAGAAGGCTGGGCCGGGGGAGTATGCTGGGCCTGGAGTAGGGCGGGAATAGGGCGGTGGGCCCAGTCCAGGCGACTGGCGAGTCCAGGCGACTGGGTGGATGTGGGCTTTGTAAATTAGCCTATTACGGTGGTTGCAAGAGCCCTCTGTTAGCCGGCCCCCTCGTATCGCGATTTATCGAGCGATGGTGGGAGAGATGGTGGGAGCATGACGAAAGATGGCGGGAGCATGACGAAAGATGGTGGGAGATGATGCAACGGAGAGAGTAGGAGCTGCACAGTTCTGTCATTCACGGCGATAACAGTATCAGCCGTCAAGCTGGCTCGAGAAAGATCTATTACACTATTTAACGGTCAGTGCAACAGATGTTGGTATCTAAGCCAGACTGTGTGCCTGTGTTGGAATTATCTGTGCTGGTAGTGACAGGACGTACGTGATCCAGCAGTTGAAATAAACGTTGGTGAAATAGCTCCGATATAGCTCATTGATATGATGGCTCTGCTGAATATGCTAGCACCTTGAGTATAGTCTATTGATAGTTATACTTATTTAAATATCAGCCCGTACTAAGCAGCCAAACTCAAGCACCAGCAGAACAATAGCATAGCCATTAACACTTCATGACAACCACTGACCTATAATCCTAATAATATGTATTCGTTATACTATGCACCTACTCCATGCTATATACTCACAAATGTCCTCTTGGTGGCCCTCGCATCCTCAGACTTATCCTGCTCCTCCTGATCAATGAACTCGGTCTGGTGCTCTAAATTCCACTGGCTCTTCACAAACTTCATACCCTGGAGATTGAAGTTGATTCTCTCACTATTGCTCACAAGCTGTTCTCTCAAACTAGTCTTGATGTTAATCAACTGGCTCTTCAACCCACTATCCTTCTGGTTAACAAGCTCTTTGAGATTACTTTTGACAATAAAGTTAATGATCTTACACACCAAGGAGATTTGGTTCAACGTGTTGAGCTGCGTCATCCAGACATCGATGAACTTGAGTAACTTCTTGGTGTATGAGAATGGGAGCACCAATAAGGCATCTTCCAATTGTGCAGACTTGATGCTACTGATCGTCTTGAAGACATGCTGTTCCCCAGTGATATTATATGCCAATAAAATGGTGTGAAGCTCAGGCTTGGTGGGTTTCATCCCGCTAGACTGTTTCTCGTATTGCCTAATAGCCGCTTCATATTCTTGCTGGTTGACCAAATCTTCGTACCCGATATCGATGGCCTCAATCAATTTTTCTCCTGCCTTTAACGACTCAACGGTTTGCTTGGTTACTTTAGTCACCTCGTCTGATTCTTCACCATCTTCTTCAGCCTTTTTAGGCTCTTCCTCGTTCTCTAACGAGTTCAAAAGATTATCTTCATACAACTCATCCATCTCTTTCTCCTTTTCTTCCTCTAAAAACACCTGATCGTTGGTGGCACTCCAAAGTCTGATCGAATGGTCATGGGAGGCAGAAACCATAAACAATCCACTGTGACTTACAGATAAACTCCACACTTCCAGTTGATGAGCTACCAACTTTTGAATGCATTCAAACTTATCACCGTCCCAGTATTTGATCATCCCATCTTTACCACTTGAAAAGAAGTGGTGGGTGTCTCCAATGAACTTGACATTCATGATGGAATCCTGATGCCCAAATATAGACTTATGACAGTCACCAAAGTCCAATCCCCAGATCTTAATGTTTTTATCGGCCGAAGAGGTTATGATCAACTTGGAGTCTTTGGAAATATCGATCGATAACACGGGCAACTTGTGTCCATACAACGTCAAGAATAACTTGAGAGTATCAAGGAATATCACTTGCACATTATTGTTCAATAAGGATATGGCCAATAATCTCCCATCTGGTGATACTTTAACTGCCAAGATCTCGTCGGTCAACTCTAACGTTTGTTTGTGGTTGAACTTCAACTGGTTGATGGTTTCTTCTGTACCAGGAACGAGCTCAGACTCGACTTTGAAATCCCAAAACTTAACTGCCTTGTCATTACCTCCAGTGATCAATGTCTTTCCATCTGGAGTCAAATCAAGGGACCAGATAGCACTTCCCTCGTCGTTGGAGTCGTCTCCCTTGTGGGCTTGCTCGATCTTATCCACCAAAGAAGACGAAGATAAGTCATATAATTCCAAATCACCATTTTTGTATCCAACCACAACTAATGAACCTCCCGGTAAAAACTTACAACATAAAGCATATCCACTCACAAGCAGAAAGTTTCTCAAGACGTTAAACGTCTTCAAATTCCATACTTTGAGTTCCCCATTAGACGCACTCACAAGAAGTTGGTCGTCAGAAGAAATATCAAGCGATCTTATGTCTGTTTTATGGCCTAGAAGCTCAATGCTATTAGCTCTTTCGATGGCTACTTCTTGACTCTTCTTGAGGTTCTCAGGTACTTGGATAGAATAAAATTCAACGGCATTACTCACCAAAGAAACTAGAAGATTCAACTTCTTGCCTGCCTTAACCCAGCTACAAGATTTGATTTTATGCATAGTTCTTAACGTGGTGAATGGAGTGATCAACATATTGATTTCATTCTCTTTGATGTTCTCAACTATTTCCTCTTCACTCAATCCCTTGTCTTTAAGTCTTTTGGTTCTACTTTTGATCCCTTTTTGCAACTCGGTGTATGATCTTATTCTGAACACTTCAATACTTCTATCGGTATTCTGCAAATAAAAGATCTCATTCGCCTCACCCGATTTGACAATTTGTTCGAATTTGATTTCGTTACACCTAGCTTTACTCTGCTTGGCGAAAACACCTCTTTCCTGTATTTTCTTGAGGTCTTCTTCTTCTAAATTGATGTCCCATACCTTGACCTGGTCTTTGTTCCCGCTGGTTACCAATAAGTTTTGTTCGTGATTCAAAGCCATAGACCAACATTCATTTGAGTGGGCAATATGGGTCTCAACACACTGTTTTGAAGTCAATTCCCACAACTTGATAATTCCGTCTTTGGATACACTGAGGACATAATCGTCCAATTCATCGATTTCTTTGGTTCCATGAGATAAAAATGTTAAGTCGGTGATTTCACCTTTATGGCCCTTTAATTTAAATAACCCTTCTTCTCCTACCAAGTCCCATAAAATGATGGTGGCATCATTGGATCCAGAAATTAATCTTGTTCCACTTTTGTCGAACTTTAACTTGGAAATTCTGCTTTTGTGACCTTGGAATTTAATAATAACTGACGATGAGGCTACATCCCAGATCTTAATTGTACCGTCATTATACCCAGACGCAACGATATTACTTTCTTGGTGATAGGCCAAGAATGACACAGCACTAGGAGGCACATTGGTGGGAGCATTTGAAGCTCCGGGGGTTAATCCATCTGTAAGCTTCTGAAGCATCTCGCCAGTCTTGATGTCCCAAATTAAGATTTCCTCAACACCTGAAGTCATGGCTCTTCCCACAGACTTTTTGGACTGGCCTTCAGACGACGGAAGCCATACTATATTGGACTGTGAACTTATCACCCCGAAACAAGTTTCCTGTTCGTAACGGTCGTACGATTTAACCATGTCTCTAGTTAATTTTTTTTCAGATGAGATGAGATTTAGCTGCGCGACTGCAAAAGGTAGTATTAAATTATATCAAGATTAGCCTATACCAGTATAGGTCAGATAAAACTATACAATAAGGTCATTAAGAGTATCATCACCCGTGAAACAACCGTCTCGGTACTTCCAGAACCCTTACTAGAACTCTTGTCGCCATCATCATCATCACCACCGTCCGACGTGGCAGTAGAAGTCTTGCGTCCCAGAGACTGAGACGAACTGGCAGTTGTAGAATACGATTCGGAAGATATACTGGCGGCAAGACTGCTGATTTTATCGTAAGTAGTATCGTCTTTCGAAGGCTCCCAGCAGTATCTTTCAAAACATTTCTTACACTCTTCCGATTGTTTCAAATCAAATCTCTCTTGCGTGCGTCTAATTATGGCGCATCCAACACAAGTAGGCCATTGTCTATCGTCCGAAAGATTGCTTCTTGAAGCGATCTCGAACCCGTTTTGGACCATTCCAAAAACATCTTCATCTTCGTAGGTAAGCTGGAATGTCGAAGTGTTGGATGGGAAAGATAAGTTTGTGTTTGGCAAATAAATGATTAATGGAACATCTGTTGAGTTGATATCTTTATTACCACTGACAGTAACCAACGCATCCAATGAAGACGCATGGCACCCAAAGAAGGCTGGCTCTTTATCGAAGCCTTCATCGACAAATTCGTCATACGTGGGCGGAACAAAAGGAACAGGAGAGCCTAAACCTTGGTCACCAAATTGTCTTCTGTAAGTGTGGATTATTGCTGATCCGTTGGGCCATTCAGTAGTGGTGTCACCGGAGGCATCAAATGCAAATATAACATCAACGTCTCTTTTGGGCTGAATCAACGGGTACAATGGAAGGTTCTGGTCATCTTCACTGCCGTCTACCAAATTAAGAGTCGAGTTTCCGAGCAAATTTTCATCTTCTCCGTACTCTGAGTTATAAAATGGATTGGGACGGTAGATGGCTATGTCATTTTCTGTTTCGTCCACTATCAGAAGGATCTTGTTGACAATACCCTTCAAGTATTTAGGCACATCAAATTCATCCAATCGAGTCAAGAACTGGTTGAATAAAGAAGATGAAGTGCCCATGATAAACCCTGCATTATCAAAGTTCACAATGCAAGCGTCGCTCAGATTTGGTTTCCCATTATCGAGATAGGTGCCAATATATTTTGTGTCAATAAAACTGTTGACCGACGGATCCCAAGATCCAAATTCAAACGGACTGAATTCGAACACTGTCGAATTCAAATTGACAATATAAGTATTTGGGCTTCTACCATTTGCAAGAACAATCGGGAATGGAACATCGTGATCCTTAAAACTTGGAATGTCCCGAATACTCAGCCAAGTGACGTTTTCCCCACCATTATTATCTTTGTTATTGGTGAATTGGTATGACAAAGCACGGCCCCAAATATCCGTCAAAGAGGTGCCGTAAAAATCGTCTTTAGCACCCACACCGAACCCGATGTTGATATAGTACTCTCCGGTAGCAAAGATGTTGATTCCATTGGGATTGAATATGGAATCCTCAAGGTTCCACACCTTAGTCTTCTGACTTAAAATATCGTCAACAGAGATCCAGTCGTTCAACACAAGTGTTCCCACAAGCCAACTACCTCCAGACAATCCGGTGATATAACTTGAGCTTTGCAAGATCCCTCCCAATGCTTTGCTGTTGGAAGGAGAATACCTATTATCAAGAGCCAAGATCCCCCCAGCTCCCGTTAACATGGATCTATATCCACCACCACTAAACGCAAGACCAATTGAAATATTATGGGACTTAGAGTAGTGAGTAATAAACTCGCTAGCATTGAAGTCACTAAGCTGAGCAACATTCTCCAAGAAATCTACCAAGTGCTTATTAGTTTTTTCAAACCTGGTAGTCACGTAATTCTTCTCTTGACTCGATACACTCTTGGCTTCTCTCAACAAGTTGCCACTGGGACAACTGGTCTCATAGGGCTGGTACGGGTTTCTATCATCTTCATCGTCGCTCTCAAAATCAAGGTCATCTATATCCGATGAAGTTGCATCTGAGTCTTGTGACGAAGACGAGCCGCTGGATGCACTGCTAGAAGAACTTACGCTGTCGTCGTCCTCCCAAGGCCATGTCCACAGAAACACCCCCACACTAAATAAAAGATACAATATCAACACAAATGCTCTCATTACACTTCGATGTTATTTCAAATATTCAACAGTGTCTCAGTTATATCTCTTTCCATATATAGAAATTTCAATAGTTGCGAAAGTTTATTGGGGACACAAAAATCTACAGGTTGCGAAATGCCAAATTCATGTGTGGAATTAAATATATTAAATTGTCAAACTCACAGATATATTATTTTCTAATAGCTTTCACAACGATGGGGATCATGGCTCCAGTGGAAATCGTGAACCTTCTATGGCCCAACACCGTGATAAATGTTCGGATGGTTCCAGCATGTGATGTGGTGGAAATGTATGTGTTGGCACCCGCCTTTGCTCTGTCAACTTTTTGCTCCGCTTTATTGTAGTCGCTATCGAATACTTGCTGCAAAAACCGGTTAGTACGGACACAGTGCTCGTGGAGCTTTTCTCTTTTGGTGTGGCTGAAGAACTCGTCATGTTCGTTGAATCCATCTTCGAAAACGAACCCATGTTGTCCAAACCGCTTATGGATTATAGCCTTACTACTTCTCTTATCACAAAGATTCAACCCAGAGGTTTCTCTGATCCCTTCTGTGACCACCGGCTTGATTGACTCAGGCTTGAGTCCGCTCCAAGTGTGTACCAACGTGTGTGATGATCTCTGTAAGGGCGATACAAAGAACTTGGATGGAATAGGTGCACCTTTAGCCAATTGTTCAGTCCAGATCTGGTTATTCTCTTTGGCTTGATTGATACCCAAATCTGTCAACATTGGATCTGGCGCAAACTCCACTTCCCCGTCATGGGTTTCCTTATACCATTTTCTATACCATTCTTCGTAGCTGTACTTGTTAATTACAACGTTATGATATCCCTGTCCATGTCTAGCTAAGAACAAAAGCTTGTACATTTCATTGTCCTGGGCCTCCAAATTCAACCTGGCAATGTCTTGAATGATCTGGTCCCATTCCTTAAGTCTACCGAAATCTTCAGTAGCGTAGTTGAATGTCAAATCATCGGTCTCGTCTTCGGATTGTTTAAAAAATCCTTTCACCACCTCAAAATCCCAGGGAAAGTCGCCAGTCTTGGAGAGATCTGCAAGTCTTTCCCGGTAGAGGACTTCTTCCTCGAGATCTTCGTGGGCGTCGGCGTGGTCGGCAGCGGTAGGGATTAAATAAGATACTTTAGTCATAGTGATTGCGACTTTACATTTTCCACGTTTACGGTTTACGCAATAACGAGGTCTACACAATAAGGATACCGTTTTATTATCCAGAGATTCTACTGGTGGGTTCTAATATTCAGTTGTTTTAATTAACTAAAGCAGATATATAAAAATCACATAAGCATATGCTTACAGCCGTAAAATTAAAATCGTTAATAATGTACACTAAGTCTTACGGGAAGAACCTGATTTGTAATCTGGTTTAAAATCATGTCTCTTTCCCGATCCACTCTTCTTAATTTGAAACTTTGTTACAATTGGAATATGATCAGATGGGAAGTTTGCATCTGGGAATCCAATAACATGCTTAGCATACTCTTCATCTACTTTTCCGAGAAGTCCCTTAACTTGAAGACTTCCTGGGGTGTACCAGATATAATCAATTGAAGTAGTAAAATCAGGGGTACAATTAGTAAATGGCAATTCACCAATTGATTGATAGGCACTTTTAAGTTTGAACACATTTCTAAACCCATCGTCAGTGAATCTACCGTAATCATATCCATCAATATCGGTATGAGTCTTTACAGATCCACTCGAGAATAATTGATAAACTGCACTATCTATGGTAGAATTGAAATCTCCACTAAAAATGATTGGGCAGTTTTTAACATCATCTAACGAACTGGTGCTAAGGAATCTCTTTAAAATTCCTTTCAACTCTTCTAAGATAACCCCAACTTGCAAGGTTTTAACATCATTAAATAATGGATCCCAATGTAAATGTGTGGTAATGACACAAATCTTTTCGCCCGATTCCTTATGTTTTAAGTATGTGATAACAGCAATATGGTCTTTATTCATGAATCTGTTAAAAAGATCTTTGGTCTTTTTATACTTATCAGAACCCATACAAGCACTATTATATTCAAAAAACACCTTATCAAGTAATTCGAATTTACTTGCTTTATAGAATATGGCACACCCATCGACCTTCTTTGCATCCAAATCACTCATGGTTTTAGATCTTGTCTTATTATAAAACAATCCTTTATAACCAATTTCCAGTAAACGAGGTGCCCAGAATTCATGATAAAGTCTGGTTTCGACTTCTTGCATGCAGATGATATCAGTTGCCATACCTTTGATTTCTTTCTCCAATAAAGGTCTTCTATATTCCCAATCCAAAGCCCAAGATGGAGTATATTTATGCATTCTGGAGGTAGCATAATGGTGACACAAGGTGTTATATGACATAAGAGTGAAGGAGTTACCAGAACTTTGTTCCTCATTTGCATAGCCTTCAGGGTTGGTAGTTTCGTCAATGACTTCTCCATCATCTTCTAATAAAACCCATTGTCTAGGTTTTGGTTTAGGTAATGTTGGAGGTAAATCTCTTAAATATAATATCAATTCTTTAGTACCTTTATCAGCAATTATATTAGCAATTGATGGGTCTAAGGGATTACCTTCGATACCTAAAAATAACAATTCAATCAAGTTACCGAATGCATTAGGTAATGTTTTAATATTATTGTCAAATAAGTAAAGGTATCTCAAATTGTAACATAATCCTAAATCACTAGGAATTTCTTCAATTTTATTTTGTGATAAGTCCAAAGTTCTTAAACCTCTTAATTTGCTTATAATTGGAGGAACTACCGTCAATTTATTATTATTAAGATAAAGTGATTCCAAGAAGTCATATTGAAACAATTTAGGCAGCAAATTCGATATTCCTTGCCCACTCAAGTCTAACTGGCACCATAACTGTTGCCCGTTAGTCTTTTGTCTCATTCTTTCTTCTTCATGCATGGTGTCATCTTCATAGTAATTGACTGTCTTCTTATTATACAATAAAGCAGAATTGGTAGTTGGGGTGCTTGATTTGGTTTGCTTTTCTTGTTCTTCTAGTGATGCAACGATTTGCTTGGTGGCATCAATTAACAGAACACTTTTAACCTCATTGTATGGATTTTTCAGTTTTCTAGAATTAGCAGCATATTGCCTAGCATAGTAATGGGGGATATTTGCATTTCTGGAGATTTGACAAAGCTGCTGTTGATGTTGCCAGAATACTGAGTTTGGTGCATCCACCTGAATAGAGCTTTGTTTAGGACCTTGAATCCCATTGTACTGGCCCCCAAGTGGCTGGGTCTGAGCTTGTGACTGTTGGAGGTGTGGCGGCAATTGCTGATTGTTCTGGTACTGGCCGAACTGCTGCTGCTGCTGCGGCTGCTGTTGTTGCTGCTGGTATTGAAGTTGCAGAATCTGTGGTCCCAGTTGTTGGTATTGGTGGTAAAATTGCTGCGGCTGACCTTGGTTCTGGCTCTGGCCCTGGTTCTGGCCTTGGTTCTGGTTATGGTTCAGGCGCTGGTAATTCACGTCGAACTGGCCATTGGCAAAACCATTGTTGCTTATTTGCTGTTGCAGCAGTTGGTGTTGTTGGTTCTGACCTTGTTGTAACAGCTGTAACAAAACATGATGTGCCGGGATATTTTGGGGCTGGGAAGCCTGTGGCTGGACCTGCGGCGGAGGCTGCAGGCCCGTGGACGATTGGAACTTATTTATGTTCATTGGTTTGTAACGGAGCTTAGGGTGTTAGGTTTGTCATATACTCAACGCAAAAGTTAGCTAATTCGAGACACGAGATGGGATGCCTATCCTGAATGCCTATAATTCAATACCTTGAGGGATTCGAAATAAGGCTCACGCTTGTATATATCAGAGCTTCCTGTTATTAATGATGAATTCTTTAATTCAAGTCAAGTGAAGGATGCCTTATGTGATTGACTTCGAAATGATGAGAATTTTGGAAAACCTGGACGACGCGCACGCCCGCGCACGACCTTTACTAGTAAGCGTGCATTGGGAGGGGGAGGAAGAGGTTGGGTGGTTCAAAGTTGGCGGGCATGTTGATGGCTGGGTCGGGAAGAGGTGGTACAAATATGGGGAGAGCCGGTGATGGTATAAAAAGTGGGTGCAGAAAACACTGGGGATGATTCGGCGTGTGCGCACACGACCAAGATCAGATGTAGTCCGGAGGTGAGGCAAGGTGGTCTGTCAGGGTGTAGATGTTGGAGGACCTAGTGTTGCAACATGTTCTGAAGCATACAGTTAGTGCACACTCAGTACAGCAGACTGGGTACCAGCACACACGGTACCAGCACACTCAATACCAGACTGGATCTGTCTGCTCCCAGACAATTTAACTGCAATTTGCAACAATGAATCAACTACGAATAATAAATAAATTAATAAATATACACAGACCAAAATGGCTCTTTCGTTACAGAACATCACACCAACATCTCTGCTATCAAGCCGTCTAACAGTCCTCTGCCCGACTTGAGCTTTTGCACCCTCTCTTCAGTCAAGGGCCGTTTGACTATCTTCTTATTTGCAGACTTACAGAACCCCTTTCTCCCTAAAGTACAAACATCACAGTTTTGCACTTGTGGCGTGCAAATGACCTGCCCAAATCCAACCAACAACGGGTTGATCTCGGCCCAAAACTTATTGGGTAGCCATTCTTCCAATGCCTTGCGTGTGATTTCAGGATTCTGGCTTTTCTTGCTCCAGCCCCACATCATTGCTAGTCTATGAAGATGTACATCCACACCTATACCCGTACTAATATTCCAAGCTCTTTGTAAAAGAAGGTAGCCCATTTTGGGCCCTACGCCTGGCAATTTGACTATATCGTCAATATTCTTCGGGATATCTCCTCCAAACTGTTCTATTAACATCACACATGCCTTTTTGATATAAACGGTCTTCCTGTTGTGGAACCCGATCTTCCCAATATACTCATCCAATTCTTTGTCGGAGAGAGTCATGACAGACTCTAAGCAAAGACCCTGCTCAAATCCCTTCTGTTTCAACCCCAGGTTGAGCTTTCGCATAGCATCATCAAGCACCTCGTCTTTGGTTTGTGACAGAAGCATCAACGAAATAAGCAACTGGAACCTGAACGTCTTGGGATCATTGATCAGAATCTTCGGAGTTATGCCATCGGGGATACGCTCACATCCCATGAGGTCAACAGGGGCTAAAAACTTGGCCCTTAAACTTACAAGTTCGTTGTAGAGGTCGTGCCATCCGGCAGGAGTCTTTATGCTCGAGTCCAAGTCCTGGCTTTTGACCATAGTGAACACATTTGGTAGTTCTTCTATATCTGGTATCACAGGCTTAAGATCTGGAGGCGGATTAGTGATGCTATTCACGTCAAAATCAACGCCACTCACTTCAGACTTCACCACCGTATTCTCTTCGCTCTCTATCTTTACCTCTGTTCTCTTTCGTCCACGCTTGCGCCGCTGACTCACCACATCCACAGTCTTTCTCTTCGCACACGGCATTCGAAAGATATGCTTTATCATCCGCTCCTCCGCGAATCAATATGACTCAAAATCATCGCTCTCAATATCTTTCCAAACTTTGGCTGCAATATCATTAGACCATGTCAGATTTTAGTCACAGCCTCCAAGCGAACGGGCTCACGCTCTCTACACCTCAGGAGAAGTCTAGATCCAAGCCCAAAGCCAAATCCTCCACCACCAACACAAGAAAGATCGAGTTAGGTACTGGCAAAATCAGTCGAATCGCACAGGCCTGTGATAGATGTAGAGCCAAAAAAACCAAATGTGATGGAAAACAACCAGCGTGCTCAAATTGTGAAGCCATAGGCATCAAGTGTATTGTATCAGATAAGCTATCGAGGAAAGCGTTTCCCAAAGGGTACACTGAGACTCTTGAAGAAAGAATTAGACAATTGGAAGCAGAGAATAATCGATTGAATGGGATTATCGATCTCAGGGATGAACAGATAAAAGAGTATAAAGTGTATGGCACTAACTTGGATGACTCACCCGACCAGAATGACATCAAAAAAGAACCGCTGCCGGACGATGTTAGTCAAGTCCAAGTGCATGGCCACGATCATAGCGATGGGTGTCCGTGTGGCTGCACCACAGAGCTGCACATGATGCACGAGAGGCCGGTATCCATCAACTTGGTTAACGGTGACCATGGGCCTTTGTCTTTGGCGGACTCATTAAACTTCAGTGACGATGAAGATGAAACTAACAGTTTACTCAGCACAGATGATGAGATTATTTCCAACTCGTTGGGCAGTATTCTTCTACAAAGAAAACAGATATATTCCAATAGGTTCAACGATGGCGCCAACCCAGCCCCAGGGGCTTTTGCTGCCGCTACAGCCATTGAAAAAATGCAAAAAGATCCTAGATCCAAGTTGTTTTTTGATAAACAGCAAATGCTTACTGCATTAGTTGCAGCTTCGATTCCAAGAAGCACAGAAGAAACGCTTTTCGTTCCCACTATGTTGGCAAGTATATGTCAAACATTTGGATACGATTCAAAGCCTAGTGTATTGGCTGCCAATGCCATTGGGTCGTTGAAAGAGAATACAAATGAAGTTAATTCAAACTTCACAACCAGTTACGATCCGGAATTACTAGATCAGAACTTTCTTGATGTGATTATGAATAGACGTAAACTCGTTCACTTACCTGCAAATGAAGCACAGTTGTTCTTATCTTACCTTCGTTTACCATCATCTAGAATTGAGTTAGACCATTTGACAACGATATACTTCCAGGAATGGGGCAGTAATTTACCAATTCTTGACAAGAATCTTTTCCTTAAGTCATACGCCAAATTCATTGATATCTTAGAATCAAATAGAATCACTCCTGAACAAGCTGCTGGTTCAGAGAAGGAGCTGGTTGAAAAATTCGGCGCTATAATGGTTCTCGTGCTGGCATTGAGTCTTCTTTCTCATAAACATGATTTGTTCAACGTGTCGGATACTCCAAAAGATACGGTGGAAAAATACGTGAGAGACTTGAAACATTATAACAGTCTTATTCATGAATTCATACGGCCAAACTGTTTGATAACAGAATCTTGTTCGATGTTATCGTTACAAATCTTGACTTTATCGCTTCAGTATTGTCTTGCTATAGGAGATGTCTCTACCTGCTTCGTTTTACGTGGTAGAGTAATCACCATGGCCCAACAATTAAGATTACACAGATGCCCGGCAGCTGTTCTTGGGCTTAGTGGAAACAAGGAAGATGTTAACTTGAGAAACCTTCAACAAGGTGAAAGACGTATTTTGTTCTGGTGTACTTATTGTTTGGATGTCTACTGTTCATTGAATTTGGGTGTTCCAAGGCTTTTAAAAGACTTTGAAATCGAATGTGCTTTGCCCTTTGCCGGTAAGACTAGTGACGATAATGATGAGGAAAATGAAAACATCTTGATCATGAATAATACAAGATTGACCATCATAGGTAAAGTATCCAGATACGCATTAAGCGTGATGCTTTATTGTAAAGTGTTGGGATCCATTTTGGACAGCATTTATTGCAGTACCCAGAATTCTTCAGGCCAGGAAACTGCCTTGAAGATGGAAAGAGAACTAGAATGTTGGAGAAGAGAATTGCCTGAGGAGTTGAGATTTGAAATGGGAATGAATGGGTTCTCTTTAAAATCTAATCATCAAATTTCCGATCATTTACAATCTTGCAGTAAGCAGCAGCTTTGTTTGATATTCTTATATTTCCATGCCAGAATCTTGATTTATTTACCTATAGTTTCCAAGTTCGGGAACCACCATGATGTGGGTCTTTCAGATAAAGAAAAGTTGAATAAAGGTGAAAGCAGTAAGGCCACCATCGTTTCTGCTATGACCATGATTCAACAATCTTCACTTCAAATACTAGAGATCCTAAAGGTCTTGTTCAACCCCTTGAACTCTAAATTACTTCCTATTCCATTAAATATTCCAAGAGAACACGCTCGACTTGCGTTATTGGTGGCCAAGGGAACATTGGACTATATAAGAGGAGGATCACTCTACCTGGATCTGAAACAACTTCTTCTCGATACAATTCCTCTTTTGAACAGAGAAAGCAGGTACAACGTACCTGGAGGATTAACCAAGAATTCAGGGAAGTTGATTGAAATGGCTCTTTTGAGTGTGCTTGGATTACCGCAGAATAAAGCATTACTTCTGAGAAAGAAACCCTTCGGGTCTGTGTCTGTTAGCAAACCTGCTGTCGATAGAGGTCCTTCTTTGCTCAGTTCCCAGCCCATCAACTCCAGTGGTTTCCGTGCCCATGTTCCTATTTCCAATGGCTTGAACACTGAGGATATTCAACACGCTGATTCGCATCCCAAACAAGTATATGTGGATACCGCTAAAACCAGCTCAGAGCCACGGCCTGAAGTCAGCGTCAGCAACAGCTCTAATGATACCAGCGACGACAATGGAGACTTTGATAACATCTTTGAGTTCGATCCATTTAAGGTACATTTAAGTGAGAATCTACTCATGGATGAATTTGCAGCCGATGGGTCTTTGGGACTTGTACCATTTTTAGACAAAGACGAGTTTGAGGAGTTTGAAAACCTCGGGGATTTCAAGTTCAAAGGCCTTTGAGCTGTTTCACCCCGCTCCCTCTGCCTTCACTTTTATCCCATCACAATAGGACCTTTAATTCCGTATGCTGTGAACTGTATATAATAAACATGGCTTCTTTCAAATCCACGCAATATCATTCGCGCATAAGTGCTAAACCAAGTCCGAGAAAACTCCGGCAAAACTCCAGGTTTACTATAAAAGAAGTCCAATTCTCCTTAACTTTTACCATTAACAACAAAATGGCTACATACTCCAAAACAGGATTCAAGACCCTCAACTACAATTCTTTCCGTCCTCGCTACCCTTCCTCGTTCTATAACATTATTCTCCAATACGCTGCTCCTTCCGCTCCCAAAGTGAATACCTCCTTAGATATTGGATGCGGTACTGGTTTTGCTACTTACGACTTGTTGAACATCTCAGAAAAGACAGTGGGTTTGGACAAGTCACCATTGATGATTGAAACAGGCAATTCGGTCAAAAAAGAACTGCTTGAACATCTCGGGGTTTCAGACGAATCAAGAGTCTCATTCGTTCTTGGTGATATTGATAACCTACCAAGCGAAGAAAGCTTCGATTTGATCACAGCTGCTCAATGTTTACACTGGTGTAAAGATTTTCCTAGTTTCTTCAAAAAAGCCCATGAAATCTTGAAACCTGGTGGGACTTTGGCTTACTGGTTCTACGTGGACCCTGTATTTGTTGATTTCACTGGCCCGTGTAAACTTGATAAAGCAGCCGCTCTCCAGTTTGCAAAAGATACGTACCACAAGTACGCTTACGATGATCCTGAATTCATCGGTCCTTACTGGGAACAGCCAGGCAGAGATATCATCAAGAATGGCTATGAGCATATCAATGAACACATACCATATGATCTTTTCAAAGACGTCAAGATCCAGTCTTTCTACCCGAATTTAACCGAGTACGAACCACCTTCAGAAAACGAAGATTTGGTTTTGGTGAAGAACGATATTCATATCAAAGACATGGTTCAATACTTGTCAACCTACAGTGGGTACCACAACTATTTGCTTGAACACAAGGATACCGGCATCTTGGAGAAGTACGTCAACGAATTGAAAACAAACCTTGGCTGGACCGACGAGACCAAACTCCAATTGGTATGGAACACTGGCTACACTTTCTTGACCAAAAATTAACCTCCACAGTTTATTCGCAGCCAATTTCGCGTTTTTAGTAGTTTCCAGATCTCAAAAAGGAACCGTTGGGTTACTCAACGCGAAGCCCACAAATTTCACCTATCGATATTCAATATAAATATGCTCCTAGGTATACCTTTCTATGTGGTTAAGATTCTCACTAGCTCTTTCCTTGCATGGGTTTTTTTATCCACCATATTGCCTCAATCAATCACTAAATATACCAATAATCAAATCCGCAGTACCCAATTTTCACTGGCTTTCTATCCTTATGATAGTATAACCCCATACGATTCGGTACCCATTACCAATAGCTTCGTCTATTACGTCATTGGGCACCCTGATGACGAGGTGATGTTTTTTTCCCCGTCAATTCTCGAGCTTTCAAAGCCTATCTACAACAATACCATCCACCTACTATGTCTATCTGTCGGCGATGCAGCTGATGTCAGTTTTGGCCCTATTAGGTCCCACGAATTGGTACTGTCTGCACGCATATTAGGAATAGACGAACTGCACGTGACGGTTCTTGATCTGTTCCAAGACGGCATGGATGTTGAGTGGGATACTCAACAAGTAAGTGATACACTCAAACAAGAGATACAACATCCCAACCCTGTTTTGGTGACATTTGACGAAAACGGAGTTTCAGGCCATCCAAACCATATAGCATTGTACCACGGAACGAGGCGGTTTGTAGAAGGCTTACAGAAAGCATCGATGTTTAAATTGAAGACGTTAGGGTTCTTGGAAAAGTACTCCTTCACGATTCTTTCCAATATCGAGTTATTTGTTGACCACATATCACGCTTGGTGTTGAGCAATATCCTTAAATTCAACATCAATATTAGTTTTTTCAATGCAAAAGAAACCGATTCTGTCAAGATATATAGTGACTTGAATATGCTTAGTGCAAGTTATGCAGCTATGGCTTATGGTCACATATCTCAGATGGTCTGGTTTAGGTACGGATGGCTTATACTTAGCCGATACTTGACCTATAACAATCTCATCCACGAGTATGTGAACTCGATATAGCCTTGCTATGTCGATGGTTCACCAGTATATACCTACGTGTCCATAAATAACATTAATCATTACTATCTAAAGGTTTCTGAACCCAAACTGTTTTTGGCACCAATTTGAGCCATGTTCATAGTATTCTTGTTTAGATATGCTAATCTTGTCTATAATATCAGACTCACATAGTTCAGCTCCTCCGAACCAATTCACGAGATCCCTATTGAACTCACTCTTGCCGATATTGATTTTCCAATCTGAAGGAAGCTCTTTGGCAAGCTCATCCTCAAGTCTGGTATCGAAATTGGGAAGCAGCGAGGTTCCACCCACCACATTAATATTCTGCAGTATAAGAGGTCTTGCAACTTCAGGAGACGCCATAATGGACTCTATGACCAAGCTGGTCAAGTTTTTGATAGGGGTTGTTTGAAGAACCACGCTGTTACTTGGAGCATTATCGAATATGATTTCAGGATGGTAAAGCAGCTCTGGTACAACAAAACGTTCATCTGTTAATAAGAGACTTTGCATATCCGAGTTTTTCAGCTTTGTATCTTTTGTTTTAACATAACCAGTAGTGGTGGTCTTGAAGTCAGGCAATACAAATTCACACTGCAAATCAAGTTTATTCTTCAACGCTGCATTGAAATCAGATGCCATGAAACAGGTTGATTCTTTGATGGTATTGATCAATACTGGCTCTTCAGAAATATCGTAGTGTCTGAAGGAAATCACTTCCTTCAAAAGTCCATTCAATAGTTTTCCTCCAATAGGTAGTTTCCGTACACCTTTCCAGTACACGCTCTGGTATATGACAGGAATAATCCACGTAGCAGAAAACCCACAGTCTATCACAAGACTGAAATCATTATCTTTTGATGTCTCGTACGTCCACGGCACAAGCGAACCAGGAATACACCGATAGTAGTTACTAAAGCCATATTCTTCAAATACTATTTGGTCGGTATTCATGGAAAGTTGGGGCAACTGGAACGGCGTCTCAGTGAGCAAGAGGCCAAGAGAGCTGGGGTCGATTTCCTTTTCCGGTGAAAGAAGATCAAAACTATAATCCCACACTGGTTTCTGGGTTTCCCAAGAAGTTAGATGGCCTTGTTCGTGAGGTCTTTTGATCAATAGTCCACTATGGTTATTTGTGGCAATGAAATCATTTCCTATGTAAATGGTCCCATCCTTGGCTTTCGTGACAGAATTGTGTTGTACGATTGGCTCGGACGATGCAAACCCAGACTTAACGTTGTAGCTTCCGTTATCTATTACAATGTACTGAGACATGTTGAACTTTTCACTTCGCGTTTTCGAGATAACTATAGGGAACAATTACGAGCACATAGGTGCTTCCATATAGGTGTAATATAGGCGAAAATAGCTCCTTTCTACCAACAAATAGGCGACTACGATTGGGGTTGCCAACAACTAGTTTGGATCGTCAATTGTAACGTTTGAGCTTGCCGGGCATTAGACTTATCTATATACAGTTTCCGGCCTTCCTGAAAATGTACTCGGAGAACAGTGAAAACCACAGTTTTATATGATCGCCGAAATATCTAACTCTACCGCAAGCCAATGCTCTACACTCCCAGCCAAACGCTACCTGAGTACCATCATCACATCTCTATCCACCGTCTCTTCCTTCAACCCACGAGTCTCCTCTACACGTCTACGTTCTCCACAGATCCATCGCGCATTAAACCGGCCCACCGTTTTAAACCTCAACCGGCTCGCCGTACGCAATTGAACTGTTGTTATATAGCCGTCAACCTTCCACCAAGATACCAGCAGCACCACGCTAGCACCTCACCTAACACTGCACCAAGCAATACTTGAACAGGCAACATTCAAACCCACATTATCCCCCCACTATAACTATGGCTATATTCAAACCTCACACGCAGCCTAAGAGGACCCAGGTTTCTAAACAGCTCCCTAAAAAACACCCAGACCCCACGCTGGAGCCTAAAGAACAGGCCATACACCTTGCGATGGAACTAGAGTCCCCGCCAGCGGTTTTGTACGGTAATGAAACAGAATCCACCGGGTCAATCATATCTGGTATATTACTCCTCAAGACTGCGGACTTGACTGTGCTAGAAGACATTACTCTCTCGTTGGTACAAACCATCCAGCTCGGAAAACCATTCATTATATCCCTGTCCTCCGTGCTGTCATGTAAGGAGTGTCAGATTCGTCGGAATGTATTGGCTAGGTGGGATGTTATTTCAGACAAAACCACCTTCTCTGCAGGGTCTCATGCCTATCCATTTTCCCACCTAATCCCGGGATCATTACCGCCATCAAGTAAGCTCGGGTCGAAGATGTCGCTTTCTTTTGTTAAATACGACTTGGTGGCAATTGCAAAAACAGGAACAGCTGCTGACCAAGTCAAAGCAGTGCTCCCGTTGAATATAACCAGACTGATATTAAAGGGCCCGGACAGAAACTCGCTCCGAGTGTTCCCTCCAACAGACGTGAGTGCCACAGCCGTGCTTCCGAATGTCGTCTACCCCAAGTCTACCTTTCCCGTCGAGTTAAGGCTCAGCAACATGAATAATTCATCTGGTGATAGGAGGTGGAGAATGCGTAAGTTGAGCTGGAGAATCGAAGAAACATGTAAGGTCAGAGCCTTTTGCTGTGACAAGCATCTAAGCAAGCTCAGGAGCACCGAGGAAACTCAAAAGAGAGCCAAAGCATCACCACCTAAACCAAAAAGTGCAAATGTCCATTACAGCACCATTCAAACTAGCATCTCTTTAGCCCCAGACACAAGTGCTGTGGAAGAACAGAATCCCACTCAAGATCACTCGGACTCTAATTCATCGACTGGCTTAAATGGTGTAGCCGGGATGGGTATAGATACTACTGAAGTGGAACGAAATGCCCCTTCTAATGCTGCACAAAACTTTAATGAAGATTTCGGTTTAACCCCACAAAATGATACGCCTACAATTTCTGCCAACGGGCCTAGCAATTCGACCAACAAGCAAGAAACAGATCTACATTTGTACACATCAGAAACCAGAACGATTAGTCATGGAGATATTAAATCAGGCTGGAAATCTGATTTTTCGGGGCCAGGTAAAATAGAGCTTGTGGCTCAGATAAACTGTATGAATCTTTCCACTGGGCTAGTACGCCAATCAAATAAATCGAACCTGGATAAGCAATGGGATGAAGTATCTGAAGGGCTAAGGCATGGTGCCAATTTAGCATGTGACGTCGAGGATCCAAATGAAGGAATATTTGTATCGCATTTACTTATAGTTGAAATAGTGGTGGCAGAAGAAACCGTGACGATCAAGAAGGTCAAAAGACCCAAAGGAAACGGATTAGAGCCTTCTTTGTCTCATTCGTCTATTACTTCTCAAGGGTCCGGATATGCTAGTGATTCCTCACGCACATCACACGGAAATACCACGCCAACAGTCGTGGGGACTCCTACAGGAGCTGCCAGAGTGTTGAGGATGCAGTTCAAACTAAACGTGACAGAAAGATCCGGTCTTGGAATAGCATGGGATGACGAGGTTCCCCCAACCTATGAGAACATACGGGCTTTGAGTCCACCAACTTACGAGTCATCTGCTTCTGCAACTCCACAATACCAGCCTTCCACACCTCAATATCCTGGCACTCCATTTACAGATAGCCCGGGACCATTAAGGACTCCTGGTATTCTCTATGGCATCGGAAACACTCCTGGAGCGTCTTCTCATTCTATTGATGAGGCAATAGAAAGAATACAAGATTTTACTTTATAGGGCAGGGGATAGATACAATATAGTTAATGAGAGAATAATAGAAGAGTTACTTGGACGATTGTATGTGTTGATAGTTTTGGTACGATGTGGAGTGTATCTCCTGTGTACAAAAGTCGGTGAGGTGTAGAATTCTCTCTTGCTGAAATAAGTAGACATATCGAAAGCAGAATCAAACTGAACATGACTCTTGAAACTAGCTCCACAAAAGGACTTTGATGTACACGAGATCCGTAGTTGATATGATGTAAACAAGTCCACAATAGCTCATCAAATACGCAAACAAGTCCGCAAAGACTTTCTATCTGCAAACAAGTCTACAAATACACGCCATTGAACCTGCAAAAAAGTCCACAAATACAGGACTATCAAACTGCAAAAAAGTCCACAAATGCAGGACTATCAAACTGCAAACAAGTCCACAAACCTACATCACCCCCTTACACCAACAAGATACCCAGAACTCCATACACCCACTTTATATCGTATCCACCCTATTTCGTGCTCTTCATTTCGTATCAACAACCTTATTAATGTTCACTCGACTATCGTTTGCAATTTATAAGTACTAACGTATGACAATGAATGCCATTTTCCGTCATGCAAAGAACAATTAACGGTTACCAAGAATAAAGTACCAAGAATAATTGCGCTTAAAACTATCTTGATGCCCAAGAACTTCAAACAGGTGTAGATCAGACAGATGGCAGACTCAACAAATCACTAACCACCAAGTATCTACAGCTTTGGAAATCATTGGTAACATGCGGCTAAGCGCTATCATACCTGATTGGCGTGTTCAATGTCTCAGGCTCCGAACACATATTCAAGTGGAGCAAAAGATAAAGCTCTGCCCCTCCACAACTGACACACTCATCTGCCCCCACTTCATACCGGTTGTGAAGTTTCCTCAATTGTCTACGCCTCCCCACCTCCTGTCCTCTATCTAAGATTTACTGCTAGTAATATTTTCTGCCGCGAAAAATACAGAAATTTTAAGCAAGATTGTCATCAACATTGATAGCTAGTATACTCACTAATTCAAAGGGCCCAGTGGTAGAGTGTATATACTGGCCATTGCTTCTAACACTAAACACAATTTGGATATGAGCAACAATGCGTTTCGAAATTTGGACGTTCCTCTGTTCTACCTTTATGAAGATGAGCGTCTGCGGTCTGAAGAATCCATTTCCCAAGTACCAATTAATTTACCTAAGCGACAATTAAGAGATCTGAGTGACCATCCGCTGTACTCGCCCAAAGTAAACACGGTGTTGCAAAATCCAGTCCTCAACAACCTGAGAGGTAATTTAAACGAATCAGTCCGATTAGATAGTCCGGTGATGACTTTAAGGGACCAATTTCATAATAAAAATGATATTTTAAAATTCCCAGTTGAATCTTCCCATTCATACTCATACGCCCATCTATCACCAAACTCCTTGGCCTTAAGATTAAATGTGTTGAAGAGATCACTAGAAATTTTAAGGGATAGACCTGGTTTAATCAGTGCCATCAATAGCCACACTAATGACAAACTAAAAGATTTCAAGAATAACTTTTCTGTTAAGTTAGATCCAATCCTGAGACAATCCCTGAATGATAGTACGTCTTTGGCCCTTAACAGAACCACTTCAAATCTTCAATCCAATGCATCATCAGCAGCTCTTGCGGCTCTCTTTAAGCCGAGTTTGAAGAGAGCTGATAGTTTCCCGGTTGATGAAATATATTCCCAGGCTAAACCACTTCATCAGGAATCTAAGTTACCAGATATACCAAAAAATCAACCATACTCCAATGACTTATCAGATATCATCAAATTACTTGAAGTCAATGATTTAAATATTTCGAAAAACCAAGATTTTGCATCAACTTTGCATGACTTATCTTTGAGCCTGGAAGAACACGAGGTCAAGCACAATGCCATAAAGACAAAATTGATGTATGCATTATCGACACCTTTTGTCGATACTTCTGTCATGACGACCACCAATGATTCAACTACTCTCCCGGCCAATCCATCTTCTATTGCATTAAACCTTTTGAACAACCCTTCAAATAATCCCACCACCACATATTCCAACACGGGTCCAGGTAGCAGTAACAGGCCTTATCACTCAATATCTTCCGGCAAGCATGCTTTACCCCAGTCGGTATTTACTATTGACTGCGAAGCTCCTTGGTGTGTGAAAGCAGCAAATGACTTGGCTTGCTTGATGTTTGGAGTACTGAAGGGGATAATCAAGTCGTTAACTTTAATGGACTTAATAGCTCCTCAGTTTAGAGAGTTTGTCACCGACAGAATCTCTAGAGCATTAACAGATCTGCCAAAGAACCATATGGCTTTACCAAATACTGAGATTATCTTTGCCGGTGAGATAGTGGCTATTTCTCGTCCTGGTGATAAAGGATATGCATGGACTTCTCTTTGGGCCAAAAAGAGAGGCAATCTAATTATTTTCATGTTTGATCAAATTCCTTGTGATGCGTTTGACGTTGTTATTCTGAAAAATATGGAATCAGCAAATGAAAAGCTGGTTGATTTCGATGTGACCTCAAAAACAACTGTGGCAGGTAATTTAATTGCTGATATGACTGCAAAAGAATTAGGTAAACTTTCCCATATAAGTCAATCTATAAGTCAGTTTGTATGTGATTCATTAGGGGAAGATATTGATGAACACAATTTTCAAGCAAGAGGCTTAACTTATGTGCAAAGCGAGAGACTTAATACCAGAAGGTATTTCACGTTGTTCATAAACGATGAGCATATTCCTTGTGCTGTGACATCTAATCCTTTAGATATTCATCCAAACAAGTTTGAGATGAAGCTTAAGATCCACACCTTGCCATATATTGCTGGTATATTTGTACTTGATTCACAAAACTTGAGAATCCTTTCGTGTAACAATGCAATTGCTAGAAATTTATTCGGATGGTCTTCCTTGGACTTAACGGGCCAATCAATTGACTTTATTATTCTGGACTTTAGTAAGATTCTTCATCGGGGTCTCAATGATTCAGATAGCGAGGTATCAATTGTTCCCGGATTGGTACTCCCAGAGCATTTCTTCAGAAGGTACAGCTGTGTTCTAAATGCTAACGCATCTGATAATGTTGAAGACGAGTTTATAAGCTCAAGAGGTATACCTGCCAAGCACATTGATGGGTCAGAATTCCTTGTTGATGTGCAATTGAGAGTGAGCGCATTAGACACTTATGTATTGTGGATAACGTATTCCAGACAGTCAGGAGCTGCAACCACAGCTCAAGAGTTTGATACTGCTAATGATGCAGCCCAATCCAAGAACCTCTTACGACCAATATTCAAGAGAGCTAGGCTGATAAGTGGGGAAAATGCACCACCAGGTTTTGACACTTTGCCATCTCAAATGAGATTATTTGAGCAAGGACAAGCACTTCCAACAGTAACAGGAGATATTGTCAGACACAACAGCACAAGGACCCCGAAGTCTGGAAACACTGGAAGAAGGACCATGTCCGAAATGAGATTAACGTCAAGATTCTCATCTCAAAGCACCACAGTTGATGGGTCAGTTATCTCAGAATCAGGATCGGTGACCTCCAAGGGCACATCAGAGGGCGGATCAGATTATGGAGTCAAGCCAGGCACATTGGCCGAACCCAAGATCGTGAGATCGATAACCAAAGAAAGAATCAGATTTGACCATGCGGTTGAAGATGAGCTCCTTCAAGAAGAAAATGAAGAGATAACAAAGAAATCATTGGCTTGCAAGAGCTGGCCAGCAGAGATTGGCGAAAAGAGAAGAAGCAAAAAGATCGAGGAGTTTGACGTGCTTAGAGATATGGGTGAAGGTGCATACGGTAAGGTTATTTTGGCTAGACATAAGCATGATCTCCCTTACGAAATAATCATCAAATGTATCGATAAAGAAAGAATCTTGGTTGATACCTGGGTTAGAGATAGAAAACTTGGTACAATTCCCTCAGAGATACAAATCATGTCAACGTTAATGAAAGAGCTCCACCCAAATATCATGCGTATTATTGATTTCTTTGAAGACGAGCAGTACTATTATCTTGAAACGCCCATCTTTGGTAACCCCCCAGCCATTGATTTGTTTGACTACATCGAAATCAAAAAAGATATGACTGAGACGGAGTGCCAATTTATTTATAAGCAAATCTGCCTGGCAGTTTTCCATTTACACAAACACGGCATTGTGCACCGTGACATCAAGGATGAGAACGTCATCGTCGATGAAAGAGGGGTGATAAAATTGATTGATTTCGGAAGTGCTGGGTACACCAAGCTGGGACCTTTTGATGTATTCGTTGGTACCATCGACTATGCTTCACCTGAGGTGTTACGAGGAGAAAAATACGAAGGGAAACCACAGGATATTTGGGCTTTAGGAATATTGCTTTACACCATCCTTTATAAAGAAAACCCATTCTACAATGTTGATGAAATCATGGAGGGAGATTTAAGAGTCCCATCCATCATCAGCGAAGAACCGATCAATTTAATTAAACAAATTCTAGTTAGAGATATAGATCAGAGAGCAACCATCACCGACATTCTCGAAGATAATTGGTTACAGTGATGAATAAACGATATACTACGAGGTCGTATTTTAATCGGTATGTTCTGTTTTCCAGTACCTGGTCACGTCAGATCATTCATTTGGTGATCGACACGTTGATGGCTTATCGAAATCCTTATCTTATCTTCGCGAATTTATAGATAAGCCTATTTATATATCTTTGAGGATCTGTTTTTTTGTCTGTAATCTTATGAGCCAGGTCAAAGAACCATATTATCTCGATTCATATAGCACATCTGTCAAATCCTTCACTTTCCCAGTGATTGCAAAGGTCGACTCTTTCAAGTCTCTGATCAAACGCACAAAGAGTTTAGATAAACACGATGAGATAATTTCTAACCCTAAAACCACCTTAAAATCGTCAAGATCCAATTCCTTGGAGCCTTACTATAAGCCCAATTTTACTGCCGTGTTTAGCTTATCTGAAAATGCCATCGTTGATGACGATGAAAGCGACGAAAGCTCCGACGGAACTGCTGCCGGAGGAGTTATTAATACTCCAGCGTTTGTGAAAGATCACGTACGCGATGATTATGATAATGAAGTTGTATTTGATTTTATTTTATGAATAGTGTATATTTTGAGTCTTCAATTTATATAACAAATGAACCCTGTAGAAATGAAATCTAGCTCAAGAAACTCGTGGTGCCTGATTTCTCCAAGATGTCCCATAACAAATAGGTGAAGACAGGAAGGAAAAGGTTATCATTCAATGTAGTCACCCCCTCAAAAAGGGCAGCCAACAAGTTGGTCACAAATACCACCTCCCAGTTCAAAGATGGCAAGTTCAAGTATTTGTTGATAGCTACAAAAGTTGCCGTGTTTGAAATGAAAAACGCCAAAGACCCTTCAAGGGTTTTGTGGCCATCAAAGTACTTATGCTTTCCGAATTTCTTTCCAAATATAGATGCAAATGAATCACCTACACCTAAAGTCACAAGCCCTATGAACTGCTTGATATCCAATTCGGCTGGATTCTTGTTGATCAAATCATACAATACAACAGGTGTGGAAATTCCAATCACCAAATAAATGTATGAAATATTCAATGGTCCTTTCAAGTCCTTGAAATCTTGGAATCTATATAATTTGTCATAGATTATCTGGCCCAAAGGAGTGATTTTGTTAGTTCTAACAGCTTCGATAATAGCCAAAACAATCACCAGGCCAAGCAACGCCAAAACAGTGAAATCCTTATTGTAGATCAATCCTGGCAAAATAGTTCCAAGAATGACAAAGTGCCAAACCTTTCTTCTTAAGTTGAATTCAATATTCACATTGAATATGACGATAATGTTAACAAGTAAGATACCTCCCCATACAGCGAAGTATTTGAAGTTCTCTTCCTTTTGCACCACGTCCAATATCCATAACACACTGTTTGTTTCTAAAATAGGCTCTAATTGGTAGTTGGTCAACCAGTAGAATAAACCACCAAAAACCGGGATGCTTGCAGCGTGACTCAATAAAAACACTGGGTATGCCAATAAGAAACTTGCAATGATGGAGGTCACAAGTTTTTGGGCAATCACAAGGTTGAGATTATCTGAAGGCAAGTTGAATGCCAAATTGACAATTGCTACTATAATGATCTGAACTTCGGCCTTAGATAAACTTCTGTTGAGCCCCGACTTGATTTGGTTCCCCTTGACTTCAACCAAATCGTAATCAATATCTTGGTTGACCACTTCCTTGGAAATGACATGTTCTTCACTTCCTTCGTTAACATACTCGAGCGAGATATTTAACATACTGAAAGCAAGTAATTTCTTAAGGTATTCGCCGGTGTTATCGGTGTCTCCATACAAGTAGAAAAATGCAAACGCACTGAACACTCTGGCCACAATCGGCATATTTTCAATAATGAAATAATTGAATGTCAAGTTTTCAATCAAGTTGAAGTCATATTTCCAGCACAATAAATTAGGAATAAGAACAGCGAAAAATAAGTTGAACTCAGGCAAGACGGGTTTAGGAGTTCCAGCAGTCAAATGCTTTTTCCACGATAAATTGTACGTGAAGATTAATCCTACTAACACACCCGAATAGTTCATACCTACTCTTTCCAAATATTTCCAGGATATGTCATACTCGTTAAAATAGTACAGTTGGCCCAAGAAAGCAAGCAATAAGATTTGCAAAGTCTTTGGAAAATCCAAGTGTTCGTTCAAGAAGTCTTGTGACGCATACACATAGTTCAATGGGAATGGATGAGTAAATGGGTCGTCGCCAAACTGGTTATCTGACGTTGTCTCAGGCTTATCTGGTTCAGGTTTAGGTTCCGACTTTTGTTGAAGCTTACGAATCCTTGGATCTTCGGAGGCGTCAAAGTCTTTGAATCTACTGGCAGTAGATATACCAGTCTGGGGTTGTTTTGTAACCTTTCTTGCCATTGATTTTTCGCGATTGAGTATTGAGAATTTGATGATGCGATGTGAGCGAGATAAGGTTGACGACGAAGGTTAGATATGCTGATTTGCAAGATAATGGAGGAAGTTGCTGTATAGGACTTTAAGGGTATTGTGCTGAAAAGATATGTATTCAATTACCGAAAGAAAGCCAGGTGTGGTACGCAGTTTATCCCTCATTGAAAACGATTTCGCAGCCGTTGGCAGCTTGGGTGTAATCGTATCTCTTTAAGCCTGAGATACAAGAGAAAGCTGTTCCAGAGTCTTCCAATGCAGAAGTTCCAAAAGCTCTTTTTGTTGACAAGATTCGCTAGAATGACACCGGCATAGTAATCAAGTCTTCAAAACGTGAAAATGGCATTTAGTATCAAGAAATAACAACTATTCTTTCTGGGAATAGATGGATTTGCCATACTTGCGGAACTTGCTCAAGTTGTCAATCAAAGATGAAACAGTATGTTTTCCATGATGATAGAATGTATGTCTAGTATTATCAGGACTTGGTTGCAAAATGTAAATGCCAACTTGCTTTAAGTTGGCAACAGAGATTATTAAATAGGCAAAATACAGAAAGAGCAACGGCTATGTCCACTTCCACATATCTAAATCAAGTTTAAGTCAAACATACAACCCTCAACTATATCTTACTACTACTTTTGACAGAGGCGGCATCTTGATTTCTCTTCTGAACAGTTCCCAATAGAGACACTACAAGTTGTTTCGAAATATGGGAATTGTCTATATTTGACCAGCATCAAAGCATAGCGAACGACCAGAAGATTCTACATGACCATTCAAGTAATGATACACGACCATTAGCCTCAAGTTATGATATATCACTATTAGCCTCAAGTTATGATACATCACCATTAGACAGTGTCGACAGCTGCAGAATCACCTTCAATTTTTGAAGCTACTCGTCAAATTCGCCGCCTGTTGGTACAGTAAGGCTATCGTGATACATTCACAGTAAAAACCCATAGCCAACAGATGAACTAGTTACTATGAGTCCTAAATCCTCAATCTCAACAAATGCTTTCAAATCTAATCCGTGAGACTTCTCCAATAAGAATTCGCAGCTTCCCCAGACTAAGGATAAGCTTTTGCAATGACACTTGCTAGTGATGACTTCAAAACCCTAAACAGAGTGCCTGTAAAATTGCATCGTCACTATAACAGCGTAGCATCGTCACTTCCCCGTACTTGGGAGCCACCAAGACCCCCTTCAGTATCTACAGGCATCGGGCATCGGGTGAAGAATAAGTCCATTATTAAGGTTTGAGAAGAGCCAACAATTACCCCTCCACTATTAACACTCACCCACATTTTCATGGCATATTTGTTTCCAGGATACCCTCCACAATGCACCGACAGTGTAGGATGCCGTGCTACCTCGTACCACCCAGTGTTCCGCCAGCAAGTACCTCTAACACGTCGCCGTGGGAGTACTAGCGGGCGTGGGATGTCATTCCAATGATCTCGCTGTATACACACCCCCAAGATCTACTCAACAGAGCGCGAAAAACCTGACAACTAATTATCGATGGCATCCCTCTTCAAGTCTGTGAAATTCTACTTCAAGTGCACGGTCTTCGGCTTGTTGATCGTTGTGTGCGCTCTCTACGGGGTTGTGGCTTCGCTTTTCCTCAGACTCATAGGTAAACCAGAATATGCCCAATACACCGTCGCTAGGGCATTCTATTATTCTTTCTCCACTATCTTGGGTATAAAGATTAACCTCAAAAACGAAAAGTACTTGTTGAATAAACCAGGAGTGTTTATCTCAAACCATCAATCAGCATTAGACATCTTGGTGTTGGGGAGAATCTTCCAAACCGGATTCACTGTCACCGCTAAAAAAGTTTTGAAGTACTTCCCTTTCTTAGGCTGGTTTATGCTTGCCAGCGGAACGTTTTTCATCGATAGAGCCAAGTCTGAAAAGGCCAGAAAGGTATTGAATGATGCTCTTTTAACTGTCAAAGAAAACAAAAGGGGTATTTTCATTTTCCCAGAAGGAACGAGATCTGCTACTACTAATTTAGAATTATTACCATTCAAAAAGGGTGCTTTCCACTTGGCTTCTCAAGCAGACATCCCAGTAGTTCCAATTATCGTCAGCAACTATTCCAAGATTTTCCACACTAAGTCTAAGACCTTCAACACTGGGGAAATCACTATTGACGTTTTGCCCCCTTTCTCTACTGTCAAAGTTGAAACCAAAGAGGAAGTAGATGAGCTTGTCATCAAGGTCAGAGAACAAATGAGCGAGCGTTTGAAGGAACTCGGCCACTCTATTCCATATGGTGTCAATGTTGAGGTTCCTGAGAAATCCCCAGAAAAAGAGTCTCCTGAGCCATTAAGTAAGGATTCGGATACTGTTTCTGAGACTATTGAGATAGAGGAAATCACAGAAGAGTCTCCTTTAGTTGCCAAGTAGTGCAATGGTTAGAGAAAGGTGTGTGGGGGTGTTAATAGTCTATGTAGAGTAACAATGAAACTAAATGAAACTACATGTAATCGATACAATTTTGTCTATAAATTACTCTTGTATGATAGCTTTTGTTTTCTTCTTTTTAGCCTTTGGCTTGACGGTTACAGGAAGAGGCGATTCTTCTTTTGACGATGGCTTTGGATGTGGAGCTGGCACTTTGTCCAGACTGAGGTGTGGATCAGGACTCTTTTCTGACGTCACTTGTTCCTCTTCAGCCACTTCCAGCTTAGTCTTTTTGACCTTCTTCTCTTTTGTTTTACCTTCTTTTGACTTTCCACTCTTTGACTTCCCGTCCTTTGACCTTTTCTTCTTCTCCTTCTTGTCGGCCACAGAAGTGCTAGCAAGTTTGTTTCTCAACTCTTCCAAATCGATATCATACTCATACTTATCATTGCTAGTAACATCAGAGACCTCTGTGTTCATGTCAAAGTTGTCCAAATTAGAAGAATCTATAGCCAATAGATTCTTCTTTTTCTTCTTAGACTTTGCTGGCTCTGTTTCTTCAGGACTGGAAGAGTTTCCAATGACTTCTTCCGAAAGAATCAACACTTTTTCTTTCTTCAATTTCTTTCCTCTCTTTGCTTTTTTGCTTTTCTTCGTAACATCAGCTAGCGAAGTGGTTTCGCTACTAGTAGGCTCTTCAGAGAGTAATTTCTTGATTTTAGGTCCCTTGACTTCTGCAGAGTCCAAATAGTAAGGATCATCTCTTAACCGCTCGGTTCTTACTCTTCTCTGGATATTCTCTGCTTCTGGATCAATTTCAATCAATGGCTTATCCTCTTCGTAGTCAGAGAAAACTTCTTCCTCATCTTCACTCAACACTTCAAAGTCAGGAAAGTTGATTTGTGTGTCGAGATCCAAGTCAGCAGGTAACTCTATATTCTTTTGACCACCTTTGGAGATTGGGTTCAATTGATATGACTTGAAGAATGAAGGTAAAACGTGTGTCAAAAGCATAGGAATTTGCTTAGGTTCATTATCAGTTTTGGAATTATCGGTTCCAGCAGTTTCATCTACGTTTTGAACGCTATTGTTGTCGTTTCCAGGTGCCAATTCAGGGCTGTTTTCTTCATTGTCTTCCTGTCCATTCTCAACCGGTTCGTCATCAGAAGACAACTGAATATAATCATCCTCTTCGTCATCCTCATCGCCATCGTCATCCTCCTCTTCATCCTCATCATCATCGTCATCGTCATCTTCGCTGTCACCTTCACTTGAGTTACTACTTGGAGACTGGAGTTCTTGAGCATTGATCTTTTTCTCATAATACACAAGCTCTTCCTTTTCCAATGCTTGTATACCACTCAAATTGTCTCCCACCATTGCTTCCAAACATAGCTTCAAGAACTCTAACCAAGAGACGGACCGTTCTTGAACTTCATAGAAGGAATGGTTTTCAAAGTTGCCAAAGAACTGAATCATCTTGTACAAATATGAACCCAATTCGTTATATTTACTTGAAGAAAGCTCATTATTTGAAGAATACTGGAAGCTATAATCATTGACAATGCTGGAATATATCTTCACCAAAGCAGGAATCAAGACCGTCAAAATCTCAGGACTTTGGTCAAATAATAGCTTCGGAATAGGGAAAAAAGCTTTCTCAGAAGACAACTTGAGTTCTTTATCGACTTTAAAGTTTATGATATTGTTCAAGACCTCTATTTTCTTGCCTAAATTGTAAATTCCTTGGTTTCCATCGTCATCCTCTCCCTCATCACTATCATCATCACTTTCATCATCATCGTCTTTGTTAGATTTTCTAGCAACCTTCAACTCATCAATATATTCACCTAAAATCCAATAGAAGTCTCTGAGTAGCGATGGACATGCACTTAATACGGACTCATCAAGCACAGTATCAATAATGACATTCAAGACGTTGGCACGCATGGAAGGAACCCTGGTAACAATAGACTTGAATTCAGACCCTATGTTCTTAGATATGATATTGCTAGTTTCAAGTGAAAGCGTAGCATTAGTAGCAGTCTGGGACTTCAATGGTAACAAAGTTAAATGAATCATATCTTTCAACACTGCAATATACCATTTAAAGTTAGGGATATTAGCATAGTTATCATTGGAACCAATGAATAATATCTTTGAAGTTATCTCCAATTTCAAACTATCAGGTACGATATTGTCATCTTTGGGGATCAACTGAACCAATAGCACTTTTATAATATCTACTATATTGTCTTCGTTGACCAAGTAATGAGAAATATCTAATGCCTTTCTTTTGATAAGCAAGTCATTATCGACCAAGCATTCCATGATAATATTAGATACACCTTTAACCTTCTGAATCAATACAGGGAATATCTTGACGGTACTGATCAATGCTAGAAGCCCCACAAATTTGAGGTTAGAATCTTTTGTCTCGAAGAATTTCATTATTTGTTCAATGCATAGTTTAGCAGTCTCCCTATCTTTATGAGAGTCTGCTGATAACATGGCTCCTCCAATTATACAGTTGATACATTCGTAGATTAACGAGGACGCCTGGGTCTTGAGCATCAACTCTACGATCGAAGGACATATTCTTTTCTTCATTCTAGGCTCGACTTTTGAAAGACTTTGGAAAAGCTTTAAGATTCTAATGATCAACCAATTATTCTTCGTCAGTTCTAAGATATCAAAAAACTTGGGCAAGTAACCGACAAAGATTTTTGGATTCTTTTTAGATATTTCACAAATAACAGTTATAGTAGCACTAACAACTGAAATATCATCATCATCAAGCTTTTCAATGATCCTATTGAAATTTAGCCTTAAACTGTCAGGGTATTGCAAGAAGATCTTATACATCGCCAAAATAGCCTTTTTCCGTATATACGGTTTCGAATGACTGAGTTTGATCAACACATCGTCGTTGATATCTTTGGATAAATGGGGCGTCACGATCGTTGCAATCCCACTTAAAGCAAGACCAATTTCGACGTGGTTATGGGAATTCAAATCTTTTTTGAATTGATTTGTGGCTAGAATCAAGAGGTCTTCCTCGTTTTTGAACAGTTGGATGGCAGCTAGGTAACCTATTCTTTTATGTTGGAATTTGTTGGAAGACATCACTTCTAAGATATGAAAGTTACACCATGACATTTCAAATCCATACATTTCAAGGTAAATCAACTTCAATATGGCTATGGCTTTTGTTTCCATATCGGTGGTGTTCAATTCATCTTTACATTCAACAATAGCACCGTCAAGAAACCCCAGTAAACTCTCTGGACTTTCTTTAGAGTGGGCCCTAATACCTTTGATTAAGTCAGATAGAGATTTTTCAAACAGTATTCCAAACGGCTTGAGCCGTGCAAGCACGTTCGAGCTCTGGAATTGGAAAGATGACATTTGACCTCACAACAGTGGTGAATGTATGGTTTCTAACTCGGTTTCCAGATGTTGATTTGTCTATACCGCGAATATTTCAATTTGACACAAGCAGACAGCCGAAACATGAGTGAGAACGGAACGGCGAGTAGCAGAGAAGATGCAGACATTGAAGAGAATGACATCAACAACGGTGATGATATAAACAATGGTGATCAGTCAAGGCGCAACTCCAAAGATATAGATCACCAAGACATACATGCTCCCATGACTGCAAATGATTCCAACTCCATGCAGTCTAACTCAACCAACGAGTCAGATGAATATTTGTTGAGTGATGATAATGAACTAGACGAATGGAACTCAGAAGGACACAGAATGGAATACAATGCCACGATCTCCGATAGAGCAGAGTATCTTACAAATACACTAGACCATGCATTGGACTCTTTGCAGCTCGATAAGTCGCTTGTTCTTCAAGCTCAAGTTAGTGGCATGTTGAACAACGAGAATCAAAGGATAACCGAAAAGAGACAAGAAGTTATTGACAAACTAGAGACGCTTCAGGCCCTTTTTAAGAAGAATTTCGAGCCAAAATATGACCCCGAAACGAACACCAAGATAAGCGTAGTGCAAAAAGTGGGCCATGATCTAAAGGTGTTGGAGAACAGAATAAAGGTGTTGAAAGAGGGCAAAAAAGACAAGACGATGATTCCATTTATGACTGGAAACAAGACGACCGGAGTGATGAGTAAGTACCCGATAGAATATAACCAGGCTAGAGATAAAGTACTTGAGCGACAACTCAATGACCAGGAGGAGTGATTTTGGAAACGTTATACATATTGTTTTTATATAAAAATACCTCCACGCCAATGGTTTGTATCATAATAATTAGATCTCATTGGTGTAGATGATTCCAAGTCCATCCAACCATGATCCAGTGTACCCATACAAACCCACCAAAGTATACCCCTTTCCAGGAGTTTCAAGACTCGACAAATGACCTCCATTGGCGTTTCCAAGCATGGGGCTTTTCTTTCCACTGGCAAACTCCACTTGAACAGCATCTATCCAAGCACCATTTCTGAAATTCAATTTAGTGATCTGATCACCTGGTGACACATCTATATCTGTATAATGGTTCTTTTCATTGCCTAGCAACACGTCTACAGACCCAGCTGGCTGGGATATCTTGTGTTGTGACATCTTGGCTGCCAACTTATCCATATAATTTCTAGCAGGCACTGGTGGTTTACTCCCCAGACTTGATGGGTTATAGTAAAATCTGATGCCATCTAAAGCTCCTCCGTGGTATACTCTAATCTTGTATACGGTGTTCACATCAAAACCAATAATAGCTTCAGGTTTATCATGGGATCTTCCAAGCATATTACTTTTATATCCGGTGACTTTGCCTCTACCTAGGCCAAAGTCACTCTTGATGATATTTTTATCATTCCTGCAATGTGTTTTAAAGTCTTTAATAAACAAGTCACCACCCAAGGACAATACTCTTATATCATAGTTTTCATTCACTTCCTTTGTACTTTGGCGCAATTGATTGAATAAATATTGGTAATCCAATACCATCTCATGCTGTAAGCCGTGTCCACCGTACGAAGCTGGGAAATAAGGTATATGGAATCGAGCCAAGTCTTTGGTGATCACTTCGACTAGAAATATTCCAGCATCTGACTTAACAATACATTCACCAGAAGGAGTATTATACAGGGTAGGAGCTTTATTTCTATCACCATAAGAATCATCACGTTGAACAGTGGTGGTAAACACATGGCCCATCGACTGGTCGTTCTTGTCAATAGGTAAAGAAAACGATGCATGGAATAAAAACCTTATCTTATCCAAGATATTCCAGTGACAACTCTTTTGCCATTGTCCGTTACCGATAACTTCACCCGAAGATCTAGTTCTGAGACAGTTCAATTCTCGTGTCATAAACAGTCTATTCCACCAAATATAGTCTCTCAACATAACCCCATCAACTTGGTGAGGACAACTCAACAGGTGGCCAATCTCGTGCATGAAAGCACCAAGAGTAATATTCAAACACTCCCAGCTTGTTCCACATTGATTTGCATCATTTGCAACTTCTCGCTTACTCAACTGAGTGGCGTCCAAGAAGCTAGGAGTCATCATGGGGAAGTTGATGGGCCAGGAATGCAAGCCATGAGACCCAAAGATCGCAAGCTTCACATCGCCATTTCCTCCCCCCAAAGCAGCATGGGTCAAAATCAAGTCCTTTCCAACATCATAAGTAGCATCTAAATATATAACTGCACATTGGATACACGTCCCCATTTTCTGCCTTTGGCTGAACAATTCAGGAGTATTTCTGATCAAATCAAGAGCATGGCTGAATAACCCGCCAGTATCTGTGCCTTTATTATTCTGCTGGGCCAAGTTGGGGTCTCTCAATTGAGCTACTGTTTTCGGCGACCTCAAAATATGCACCTTTACTTCCTTATGAGGCGTAGGAGATGTTACGTTATACCCGAAAAGACTCTGGTTCGGTGTTTCTTCTTCAGTGAACTGAAAGCTTCTATTGCTGAAGCCAGAGACTCTCATTTCTTCTTGGGTGTATGCCTGCATCATTCGACCAGCCACCTTAAGCTTACGGACAGCCGTGTCTAGATTGGCCACCTCCCCACGGGCCAAACGATACTGGGGCATATCGTATGTTCCTTGCGAGTCTTTGCCCAAGATTAAACATAAATGCACCGGTTTGTTATCGAGAGGGTAATAATTGAGCGCCAATTGGGCAGACTCTTTGACCAGTCTGCCTTTGGGATACTCAGGGAACCCGAATGGATTGATGAAACTTTTATCTAAAGCATTGACTTTGAAGGTGTTTTTTTGTGGGGATACGTGGACAATAGCTTTAAATTGATGGTTGTTAATCTCAAAGTAAACGGGCGGGAAGGTGGCGTTTTCGTTGTTGATGAACTCAACCACACCGCTGGCCACGTCGGTCGACCCCGACACAATGACGGACGGCAGCGACACGATTTCGTCGTTGTTGTAATTGAATTTGATCCCCATGGTGAGAAAAAGAGTTGACTAAACGATGAAATATACATGAGTATTGCTGACAAGTAAGTCAGGAATAGGTGATATACCCGATTCCGTAGAGATGTTTACAGGCACTAAGTACAGCTTGAGAGTAGAATAAACGTATAAATAAGACCCAGAAGATGCTAGCTCTACAATCTCCACATGACTCCATTCTAAGCACTACACTACTACAAACTTTAACTGCGCATTCAACAGCCAGCACCGATCAGACAAGGGTGTTGAGTAATTGCGATTAAACGTTTGGAAAGCTAATTGTTTAGTGTTTTAACTTGCCGGTCACCCACCTTCTCGCGTCGTTAAATTCTTATTTGACACAGCCCATCCCGTGCCCATTTCAATCGTATTCTCAGCAATCGCCATTCTGCAGTGATTCTCAATTTCTCAATCTCATTTCATTTCCATTTCAGTCCATTCTCAATCTAGTTCATGAGACACAGAGTCACCCTTTTGAACCACGAGGCCAACCACGACAACATCATTGCGTCCCTCAACCTGACGTACTTGGGGATAGGCGATGTCGACTATACTCGAGAAGATAAGTTCACGTTGGAATTTAAAGGTAGATTCAAACATATCAAGCAGCTTCGAATCTCTTTAGGCACCACTGATCTGTCAGTTTTCCACTATAACACCCAAGGACTCACCATCTATGCGGTACCTAATACGTCTGACAAAAACCTATTTTTCAGCGAAATTAATCCGTTTTTGGCCAATTTGTTCAAGGTATCGGTGGCCGAATCAAGCTGGATATTATCAAAGGATGCGTTGTTACTCCACTACCATGAAAATCAAATCGACTCCGAGGACTTGAACGTGTTATTAACCGAATTGGCAGGCCATGAAATCAACACTAACACCGTGGACTTTTTATACGAAGATGATAAGTTGGTGTTCAGCCTCATCAATAATGTCCACCACGACATCGTCAAACCCAATGATCCTGATATTTACCAAGAGGTGGGTGTGTTCTTGATAGACGAAAACTCCACCTCTGATGATCTTATTTTGAGTGGTGTTAGAGTCATCTTGGGCGAAGAACAACCAATGCATAAAACTCTCTTCCACATAAAACCAAGATACAGAGAGTTATCTGTACAGAACCGCATAGTGGCTAATGGTCTTCATCCACTCTTAAAAACCTCCGTTGGGCCTTCAATTTCCCCCAACGATCCAGACGTACAACAGTGTAAAATGTACTACTATCTTACCCTTGATAAGCTGATGTTTGTGGATAAGTATAACCTTGGAGAGAATTTCAAATTTGTGGCCAACTTCGGTAACTCCGACTTAGAATTACCGGAATACAAGATCAATGAATGGGGTAATGAAATCTTGCTCGAAGTTGAGAACTGGGATCTGGAAGTATCATTGAACTTACATTCTCGGTATCAACTCCCTAGTGAAGGTCACCAAACTTCAAGGTCGGTACAAATTGATTCACCAATCGTGTTTTTTGGATGTGATGATACAAGTGATAGGAATGTTCTTTCCTATAACCCATTCGTTAATGATTTCCCTATAGGCAACAAGTATGCCCAATTTTTCACTAACGATACGATATTTTATGAATCGGTCAACAGACAATTATTAGAGATCAAAGTTCCGGTACCCAATAAGGATATCGAATTGATTGGATTGATTACAAGTTTGAGTATAATTACTGGGTTGGTCATTATTATATTACAATTATTAAACACTAAAATCCCCAAGAAGAAGTCACAATAGATCTAAGAATCTAGGGAGATCTAATGGATCAAACAGATCCTCTAATGTGATCATCTAGCAGGAGAATTTCATACGAAAACCTATCCCAAGGCTTCCCGTTGAATTTGAAAAAGTTCATCACGTACTCATTAAACATCGTTGTTGATTGGTCTACCAATTGTTGGAATCTGGCTGTTGAGCAGCCAGATAAGTTGTGGTTGATCATGTATAAAAGGTTTTTGTTTGTCATGTCATCGTTATCGTTTATGTCCATATCATCGATGGTGGACTCGCATTTCTCATTCCACTCTTGAATCATATCATTAATCTCAAGAATATGTTGATCAAGATCAACCAAGTTATTGGTAAAGTTCTGAAACGCAAGCTTGGTTGCTATTAGCCCATTAATCATTATTCGGGAATTATCGATCTTTTTATAGCTACGCACATTGCTTAAGATTTGTAGCTTCATTGAATGGATATTCGTTTGAAATGCCTCATGTAGTGTATCTAAACTCATTTCTATTAGTTCCATCATATCGTTGATTAAATAGTTGATGGCCTCTAGATCTTGAGAACTCCCTCTAGTGTGCTGTAGCTGTAGAAAGTTTTCACTCAAGCTGTTCAAATTGGCTGCACAGAATATCTCTTGCCCGAAATACTCACTGAGGGACCTTCGGTTCAAGAAGATCAAAGGGATGAGTTTTTCAAGCTCTTCGACGGTGGGAGAGTCTTCGTGGCTATTGAGACGACCTGGCCCACCAGGGGCATCGTCATCGGCATCGCCCATAAAACTACGGCACGGATCAACTGCATCAGGCTTAGCAAGATCGGGGATTTTATCACCTGTGTAGGCAGATAGCTTGAGGTTCACACTATTTAGGTGTGCCTTTGTTAGCCCATAATATGACATCTGTTGTGGGATACTTAAGCTGCCAGTTACAAACATTGTGGATTGTAAAAACGGAGGCGCTGGCGCTTTATATAAATGAAAAATGGGGAAGATCCACAAAAGAAAATCTGGAACCCGATACTATTCTCGGAACTTGCTAGGCGCGTAGCGTTCAAGCGGTACACCACGGCCACGTCAAGAAAGTCACGGGCCTCGCTAATGAGAGATGGGTGGTATTGCTACAGACAGTGGCTACATGGCCTCGAAGACCCGAAGTCTCTAGCGGGTTTCCGTGTAGTAAGTTGCTTGAGGTGAGTTGCGATTGCGAATCAAGGCGTTGTCTGAGACATGAGATCATGGGGCTGACTGCTAGGGTATACATAGCCAGAACAATGGCGCCAGGAAAAGCCCGGAATATCGACCCACAAGGTAATTAAGCACCGTCTATCGATTGGATCCGAACAAAATCGTTTCCTCCACCTATGGTTTACAATGGGCTAGGCGCTCGTATGTATGGTTGCAAGAATTGAAAATAATACCAGATAAACGTTGTGCGTGCGATGCGAAAGTTAAACTCAAGGCGGGCAATCAAGGCGTGGTTCTGCTTGAATCAGCATGAATCAGGGTGAATCAGTATGGCCTTCAACACCCTGCTACTATTATCTGGCAGATCGCTGTCATGGCTGGCCTACCCCTTAATGTTGGCCGTGCCGAGCCGCTGCATCTCCTGAGTTGTGGGGCTTGGCGCGGGCTCATGTCGCGATAACTGATGAATTCTTCGATTGTGTGGAGAATGCAGAATATTTCCGTGATAGAGGTAACTAGATGAGGGGACGTCGCTTAGTGGTTTGCAGAGGCTAATGGTTGTGGATGTACCACTTGGCGATGGTGGAGGTACTGGAGGTACTAAGTGGGCAGTAAGTGGTGCAGTTCACAGTCGTGGTAGTTCACAGGGGTGGTAGTTCACAGTCGTGGTAGTTCACAGTCGTGGTAGTTATAGTACCAGTGGTGTAGTTCATAGTCCATCCTCCATACTCCATCCTCAGTGTCCGCCCATAGTGCTTGGCACACCATTTCACCCACCAATACATCTCCTCAGATCGTCTCCTCTCGTACCTCAAGCCACCTCCACTCGTACTATCGATCCCCTCCACTACCTAACTCGTACTTTAGCCCCCAGTCGAACAATAGGTTGTGAACTCATGCGTGTATTCTACTATAGCTCATCCCGCGACAACTCGGACTTCTTGTGCTCGGGAACAAGTACCTTATACTCGATATATAAATTACCATGATGGTCTTCGTCATCGAGGTGCGGCATCCCGTGGCCTTGCACCACCTCGACCTCGTTATTGATCACCGCCTCGTTGGCTTTTCTGCCAATAACAATCTCAGACTCGGTGGCATCAAAAAATGGGATGGTTCTGGTCCAATTACCATGAATCGATTCTTCCAAAGTTAATACTTCAGTTCTATAAAGATGGTTTCCAACTCTTCTATACCCCCAGTTATCAGTGAGGTCTTCTTGAATATTAACAATCAAGTCTCCTGCAACCCAGTCTGGATTTTCATCTGCTTTGCCACGTAGAACCTTTTGGTGATTTCTGTTTAATCCTGGCGACATATATACGGTGAAGTCTTCAGTTTGTTCCTCGGCCCCCGTTCCGGAACAATGCAGACACTCGTGCTTAACGGTGGTTCCTTTTCCACCACACTTATCACACGGAGCATTGAACGTTTGGATCATTCCTGGCCCTAGCTGTCTTCTCATTTGTACCATTCCATGGCCATTACATGCTGCACACTCTTCCCTCTTTTTAGACTTAGACCCGGTTCCATCACAATGTTCACAAAGTCTTTTCATTTGAAGGGAAAACTTTAAATCACTCCCGGTGTAAAAATCTTTTAACGCCACGTTTAGGGCTGCAAGTTTATTGTCACCTTTCCTCTTTCTTCTACCGCCATTACCTTGGCCACCCATTGGCCCACCGCCAAAAAACTGATTGAAAAGATCACCTAGGTCGACATGATTGTCCTCTCTGGCGTTGGGGTCTCCGTAGGTATCATAATTTCTCTTTTTATCTGGATCCAGTAAAACTTCATAAGCTTCACCAACCTCAATGAATTTTTCATGGGCTTCGTCTGAAGGATTTTTATCTGGATGGTACTGCTTACTCAATCTTCTATACGCCAGCTTGATGGTTTTATCGTCTGCATCCTTGCCTATATCAAGAATCTTGTAGTAGTCCTTGGCTTGAACGTAGGTGGTTAAGGCCACTAGTAAGATTAGTACTAGCCACTTCATGATTACACGTCAACATTTTCTGCGCGCTTTGTAAGTTTTGCATCTGCCGCGCCAATTGGAAAAATGGCTGCTAATTTAGCACAACCCAACATAACTTGGAGATTGATACCAGTAGGCACATCGTCAAGATATTGGCAATAGGAGTTCTGGTCTGGTGTATCTTGTGATCTCAAAGGTGGCGATCTGGTGGCGATCTGGTGGGAAGGTTCTTTGAAGCGGAACAAATATCAATGCAGTAGAATGGTTTGGAGAGTTGGATAATGGCTAAAGACCGATAAAGAACATGTATATCGGTATAAAGATGAGGAAATCCCGGCTCAAAATATTTTATTGAAGTATCTTGGAATCAGATACGTTGCAGCCAATTGTTGAAAGTATCCACATGATTATAATATAGCCTCTGGTAGTTCTGCTTTATGTCCAGCAGCAAATGAAACAGAGAGTGGAAACTGAGCCGAATTTCAAGTAGCAAGAAGGCCTGCTTAAGGGATCCAAAACGAATGGCTCAATCCAACCTACCATCATAACGTCTTTAACTGATCAAATACGATGAAGGTAACAGTAGACATATCAGTGTTACTTGCCTCAATGCAGTTGCAGAACTCCAAGAAGAACAGCTGGACACCAACAAAAGAATACCACTGCCTCCACACCACAAAATTCCACACCAGACACCAAGGGCCAACTTTTGAGGCTTTCTCTGTACCTTGAAGGTTATAAAAACTGGGTCCCTATCTTGTTTATAGCATACTTTTGTTGGCCATTTGCCTTTTCTTGTAGAAATGCAATTGCACCTCAAGCCATTGGGTCACCTATTTCACCATCACTATCCGATTCTAGTTTAAACGATATCATGATGTGAGATTGATAAGCTATCCAAAGTGGCTAGCGCGACTACTTTATTATCGCATCTCATCTTATGTCTGAGGTGATAAACATATCTGCTTCACAAGCAGCCAACCATGTGATCACGCATCTATACAATAACCAGGAGCTGCATATTCCTTACCAGAAGAACACCAAGCTGGCCTATGATAATAAAGTGTTTCTATCACAGTCTAAAGTGAACGGAAGAACCAATTACAGTCCGCGAGCACTCATCTATGATGTGAGGAATGGATTTGGGTCTCTTGGTAGATATGACTATTACGACTTAGAAAAACACCATTTGGTTCCTTCGGGTCCTGGAATTGAAATCATCAATACAGGAGACAAAATAGCTAAAAATGAGTACCAACAAGGCCTAGATAGGGGCGTGAATAAGAGTAGTACTTTAACGGCAAAAAACACCAAATTCTGGTCGGACTACAATAAATTGATATACAAGCCCAGTCTGTTGATCCCACTTTCTTCATGGGAACTCACTGGGGAAGGCGTAGTGAACAAGTTCACCCCAAACGTTCAATTTAATGCATTCAATATGGGAGAATCGGAGTTTGAAGAAGTAAAAGAAGACTCTGTTGACACGTTTAGAAAGCTTCTTGAGGAGTCAGACTTCTTCGAAGGGATCCAACTTTTCACCGAATCAGCCTCAGCCTGGAGTGGGTTTACCCACGAAATGCTTGTGAATATTAAAGACGAGTTCTTCAATTATACTTCAAATAATAAATTCAATATCTGGGTATGGGATGTGCTCAAAGATTCTAAATTGAATATGACTCAAATGGCCACCAAGATCAGAAGTTTGGTTGAATTCAGTAAGAGTGCTAGTCTATTGCTTCCGCTCAATTCGAATCAGTTTGAATCTCAATGGGAGAATTCGGCTGTTTCTTCTCTTGCTGTGAATTCAATGTGGAGTCTATTGAACTCGGCACCTAAAGTGTCAAACATGAAGTCAATAGAGGCGTGGTTACTAAGCAATGACTTTGATAGAAATATCGTCAATCATATAAGCATCAAAGAACTTAAAGATACGTCTATGGATAAACTAAGTCTTTATGACTTGGGTGACGATGAAAACCTAGTCAATATTGGGTTCAATAGTGTCCTGAGTCATCAATTCAGCACTCACTTTATTTGTAACCAGAAAGATAAGGAATTGTTCGAAACCAAGCATCCAAACTCAAAGGATAAATTCTACTTCAGTAACAACGATATCATGGACGTAACCAAAACAGACACATACCCTGATATCATCAATTTCTCCAGATGCTCTGTACAATTTTCTGTTGACTCCTCTATCAAGTATGACCTTAAAAAGTACATTGAGTATATAAAGAAAGTACCCAATTCTTTGGAGTCTGTTTTAGGGGAGAAACAAGAACTTTTGCAAGATTTGTATAATCTCAAGAGGAGCTACTCTTCGAACCCTGAGTTTGAAGACGATAGTGAAGAAGATGATTACTGAAAAAGTCGAACATACAAATGATAACTCTTATGATTGAACTTATAGAAAACTATTCACTTTAATATACTCTAAATAGACTTTTCGGTCAAGTAAATACCATATTTTTCCTTCAATTCTTTCATGATTGGGTTGTTGATGTCACCAGAGTATGGTGCCAATAAACCAACCTTGTTCAAAGTACCATCCAAGATCTTTTGAACAGCAACGGCACATGGAACACCAACCAATTTAGCCATAGAAGAGTAACCCTTTGGATCACCAACATCGACTAAAGTGGAGGTTCTGGTTTCGGTTTCACCATTAGCCCATTCAATACCGAACTTGTGTTGTAAAATAACACAATCCTTTTCACCTTCTTCGTATTGCATCAATTCTTCTAAAGTAGCACATAAAGTGTCTAATGGGTTACCCTTTGGAATGTTCTTCTTGTCACTTAATAAACCTAACCATTTGAAACCTCCCAAAATTCTTTCTCTGTCGGCTTCGTCTTTGAACTTAGTTAATTGGTCAATCTTAGCGATGATGTCTTTTTGAGAAGAAGAAGCAGCACCAATGTGTTTGCTTAAAGCTTCGTTCCAAGGCAATTCTTGGCTGAAAACTTCAGAAGCATCATCTTTCAAGAATCCTAAATCAACAAATACCTTGATGAATTCAGGGAAACCTTGGTATCTCAAGGTACCTCTGATAACGGTATCAGCTTCAGGGATTTGATACAATTCCTTGAAAGCAGTACTGTCTCTGTTTGGGTAGCACAATAAAGCGTAACCAGGGTAGATGAAGTATGGTTTAGCAGTGCTCATTAAATCTTCTGATTTAACATTAACAATGTCACCGTTACTCCAGTATTTGGCAGCATTAGATAAAGCTAATAACACACCTCTGGAAGACCAGGAAAACTTGTAGCCCAAAGGATTGTCGGAGTTTTCAGCAGATGGCAAACCACCACAGTAAGATAAGAAGGACTTGATTTTACCGTTTTGGGCATGGACTTCTTCAATGGTCTTGACAGCATATAAATGATCAAGACCTGGGTCAAGACCGATCTCATTCAACACGGTGATACCGGCTTCCTTGATTTGAGGTTCTAATTCCTTCAATTGTGGGTTGATGTAAGAAGTGGTGACAACGTTTTTCTTGAACTTGATAGCAGATTTGACGACGTTGACGTGGTAGATGTAAGGAATCAAAGAGATGATCAAGTCGAATTGAGCGACGTGCTCGTCCAATTGAGCTTCGTCGTTGACATCAACAGAAGTGGCCTTAGCAACAGATCCAGCAAGAGCCTGGGCCTTAGATAAAGTTCTGCAACCAACGGTGACTTCAACACCTGGGGTTTGAGATAAGATATCGACGGTTGGTTTGGCGACAAAACCGGAACCTAATAACAAGACTTTTCTATAGGGGTTAGTAGAAGCAACCGAATTGACTTAAGTAGGCACATACTGAACCATATTGTGTTTGTATAACAGTCTAGTGAAAGTAGTCTAGTGAAAAATTCGCTATCGCGGGCTGTCGATTCCGGCTGCTTAAGTTGCCATTTTGGGATCGCACAAAATGCCAATTTGTAATGAGTCATTACCAAAAGCCCACAACGACCAAATTAGTGGTGGGCTTCGATGGATGGGAAATGGAGAGGGTGTGATAGAGGGTGGATTTGGAGCTGGCTGGTGGTTTTTGCGAAGAAATCGGACCTGATTCGGTGCAGTTTGTGAGGGCTATTGGAGCAAGCGGCTGGTGTGGAGGAATGGGTTTGGTCCACTATGAATTGGATAGTTTTGTAGTGGCTAGTATTGGTGGTATGTGCTATGGTTTCATGCAGTATAGATTCGAGTCTGACCTGTCGCTGTTTATAGCTAATGAACACTATTATCGATGGCTGCAACAAGTGTCCTGCATAGGAAATGTGATTGCAAAATGGATTGTTGGCAATATGGGTGTACTCGTACGCTGCCGGAGTGAGGGCTGTCTGGTGGTCGGGCCATCGAGGTGCTCACATGAGGCGTAGCTCTATGGGGCTGGCCTGGTACGATTCTGGTACTTCTGACAGCCGTATTTGTCTGATACACTGCCAGTATTTGTATCTTACACTGATATGCTGCTCATTCTGATACGCTGCTCATTCTGATACGCTGCTCATTCTAATACGCTTCTCATTCTAATAAACTGCTCTTGTTTTGATACGATACAGATCTGCTTTCTCTAGCTCTGCCAAGGCTGGTAAGGAAATCACCAGGTTTGTTAAAGCCCGAAACAAATATTCACGAGGAAAAGAAGCCTTTACTGGAGTGTCTGTATGCACCTGTTCAGACTTAGGACTGATTTGAAACTCCTGATTAACACGACATTTGTCTATATCGACAGGCAATGCCTATAGTATACCCAGATCTACCTAATTGAACTCACACTCAATTGGCATTGGGAGTGTAACCAAACGTACTTAGCCATTGCGAGCACTGGCACCTCCATTCACTAGCACTCGTGATATCTCTATAGCCTAATATCTACCGCTTGACACCCGACACCTAACACCCATCTAACACTCACCTCTCATCCCCAACAGAAAATCACATGCAAATCCAACTAAATCTGTCGCATTTATACGCGCGACATCTGGGGCGTATAAATACCAGATCTAACTTCTCCTATATCTTCAGCCATGTCTTTTATCGAAGATACAAAGTTCTTAATCAGCCATATTCTGGATTACGTTGATGTCAACGACCAATTGATATATAGCTTGGGATGCATTGCCTTCAATCCCATCTTCTGGAATATCGTCGCCCGGTTAGAGTATAACACTCACTTCTTAACCAAGATAGCTGGAAGCGCCAAAACTGGCTGTTACATATTGGCAGCAACCATCTTCTCATTGGGTATCTATCGGGACTATGTTTACCATGCTGCTTTGGAAGCCCAGCCCACCTTTGAGCCATATCTTAACTCCGATGTCGTCAAGGCATTGGCAATTGTTTCTTTTGGCTTTGGTAACGTATTGGTATTATCATCAATGTACGGCTTAGGTGTGACTGGTACATACTTGGGAGACTATTTTGGTATTTTGATGGATGAAAGGGTCACCGGATTCCCATTCAATATCAACGATAACCCAATGTATAATGGTTCCACATTATGCTTTTTGGGTACCGCTTTATGGTACGGTAAGCCAACAGGTATCATTGTGAGTGGGTTGGTCTTTGTCATGTACAAAATAGCTTTGTTGTTTGAAGAGCCATTCACCGCTAAGATTTACGCTGCTAAGGAAGAAAATGACAAGAAGAATCAATAGATGAGCCGTTAAGCTCGTAAAAACAAATCGTAAATACAAAAGATCTAGGTATCAATATATGACAATTAACACGTCTTGACCACCAAATGTAAATACTTGTGACTTCCTTAAGTGGCTTACAATGTCAATATAATTGAAGGCCTTTGTCTATCTGAAGTACTAGAGCTCGTTCTTTCACCTGGCAGAGTACTAAAGCTCGTTCTTTCACCTGCAGAGTACTATAGCTCGGTTCTACCTATCTCTTGCAACTACGGCCTAGCTTAACTTGAATTATCCAGTCAGGCGTTGGTTGCAAACGAACTGTTCAAAGGGTTCGAAAAACAGTCTTTTAACACTGTAACCAATACCCTAACCAGCAATAGGCTAACCAACAACACCCATAATACCAATAAAAGAACCACCTCTATCAGCCCCAACTCATCCCTCGATAAGAGGAAACTACAATTAACAAAATTCCATATGCCTCTATTCTACAAAAATTTAAACGTCTGATCATTACCCCGATCACTTATATGTGACAAACTCAACGATTGGAATTTCTCAGATGAATGATAGTAATACAACCCATTAATAGACCCAATAGGAAACTCTGGCTTATTCTTGCTCCCGATATTCAACACGATATAATAGAATCCCTCAAATGAGGCCCCTTGAATTTGTTTAACTTTGGCATCAGGGTATAAAAACTCTTCTTTCCATCTCATATAAATAAGCCCTTGGTCCTTTTCACTGTTACTCACAAGCTGAAGCTTACGAGTGAACTCGTCATCAGTCAAATTAAAATAGTTGGTGAGACGTTTCCAATGATCTAAATCATTAGTAAACGATGACCCCCACAGACCGTTCTCGGTGATAAATGAATAGTTTCTATATACGGACTTGAATTTCCCAGACAACGGATTATTGATAATCTCTCCTCTAAAACAGGTAACGATTTCTGGCTGATCGGTCAACCCATTGATTTTTAAGAACCCTATAACAAGCGAGTTAGCAAAGTCTACATGTTTAAACTCCACCTCGACCTTATACTTTGCTTTTGTGCTTTGTTGTAACCCGGCAAACCTGCTGTTTGCCTTGAGATATGAACTCAAGAACTGGGCGTCTTGGTGAAACGAACTATTGAAGCTTAGATATTCAAAACTGGTTAGTCCGGTCTGTGGATGTAACTGATCGGCAGGGGGATTTATATCCGACGAAGACTTCTCTGGAGCGTCGGACTTAGAAGGTATAGATACCTGAAGCAGCCGGATAGGTGGCGACTCCACCACAGGCTGCTTCAGCTTGAGATCATCTGTCTTTTCAGTAACAGGCATAACCTCCTTATCGGTTTTACTCGCACTACTGTCGCGCGCTAGTCCATGTTTCGCATTTGTGCCACAGATGGTGATTTGATATGGCTGATACCAAAGTTCCGTTATCGCCTGCGCACCCAGCGGGTGACGAGGAAGTGGGCGAGTTGCCTGAAGGACAGTTTGGCATCGACTTAAACCCCGACTTGAGCGAGGAAGACGATGATGATTCGGAGGGCGGCTTTGTTAGGCTGAGCGGTGTTGCAGGTGATGCTACTGCGCGTGATGCACTCAAACTGACTATAGAGAAACAAGACGTGGCTCCGAGCTTCCAGCACGGCCAGCCCACGGTCAATTCCGTCAGCGAGAGTCTGCGTGCTGATGAAAGTGAAGGTCTGCCGTCCTACGACTATGAAAAGTTCTCGTTAACCCTACTGTTTGATGATGAGTATACCGCCACAGCTAACCAGATCAACTCCCATTCCTCCATATCGTCGGCTCAGCAAAGCAAACTTGTGAACTATCTCGACGATGAGTTCCTCAAGATTCAACGGACGTTTGTCAAGACTCAATCGGGTGAAATCGAGCTGAGCATAAACGATATACTAAGTCCGCTCCTTGCTAATTTAAAGCTTGTATGGAGATCTATTACCCCAGAATTTGTAACTAATTCCGAATACTTGCTCAAAGTGTTGAACGACTTAGAAGACTATCTTGCACATTACGAGCTTGTGACACAGTACCATGGACAGTTGTTTGAGGTTCTTCAGTTTCTTGATGTGAAGGTCAGCTTTCTTTATGATGAGAGATTATTAAATACTACACAATTTGTCCGGTGTTCAGCGCTTGCGAGTCGACTCAGGGTACAGGTTATCACGCTGCTTGCTAAGCAACAGTCGTCGCCGGTGGTAGAGCACGAGATGTCGAAGTTGTTCGAGGGCATTCTTGAAAGGAGTTAGAGCTGGTGATAGTTACTTATTCAGGTATTTATTTGATTACACCTCCATGAGTTATGATTTCTGTGTAGCTTCTTGTGTGGTTTCATTGCATACAACCTGTTTCTCTTTCTTTCTATTGGTATACCATTCTCTGTATAATCCTGTGTTCGACCTCTAAATTATTCTCGCGGTATCAAAATTCTCAAGATGGGTTGGTGGTCTAAAACAAAGAAAACAGACGATATCCAAAAAGAACTACCTGATGACTTGAACGAGTTCTTCCAGCAAAACAACCCTGATGCAAAACACCAGAACAAATACGAAGTCTCGCCGCAACAACAGCGTGTCAATAAAGTGCTAGCATCAACGTCTTCTCCGTACTCCTACGAGTTCGATGCTTATAAAAAGAAGAACACGGTGCGGAACGTAGCGATGATAAACTGCTCGGAGTTACAATTGAAGGTTGTGGACTGCTTCAAGGGCCTTAACTTCACAAGCATCGACAACTGCTCCCAGGAAATCAAAAGAAATAAACGGTGTGTTGAAATCCAGCAAGAAGCACTTGAAAAGTTATTCTACAACGACTGCTACAGCGTGCAACACTGTGATAAAATCCGGTTTGTGATTGATCATCTTTTCACAAAGAACTTCGGCCAGTATGGTGAAGGCGTCAGCGACGAGACTTTAACCAAGTTTAATAAGGATTTGGATGACAACTTTAATAGAGTGTGGAATTAATATATCTGGTTCCATAGTCTTAGTTTCTCGTCAAACTTCATGCTCGTGACCAACCCTGATGTATTGGGGAATACGTGTATCTCGCCTTCAACTCCTAGAGCCTCAATATACTCACTGATGGCATTTTGTTGTTTCCCCCACTCAATCTTGATGCCTTTAATTCCAAGCTCATTCTGTACATACTTTACTATAATTTCCCATATACCTTTACCGATAATGACGATTTTCCTGGTGTTTGTGAATTTGAATTCTTGTAGAAGTCTCGGGACGTTTTGTAGTTTTTCTTTTGCCAGAAGTTCTTGGGCCGTTTTAGTGCACCTTAAAACTAGATCGGTGAATCCTATACCAAAGTCAATGAGTTTGAAATCGTCGGCGGCGGTGGCTACAGACGCGCCTTTCACCACCATAGGGCACTTCTCTGGGGCTATATCTTCACGTTCTAGCACCAGGAGAAGAATTCGAGACTGGTTGAATAATTTCCAGAATAGATTCGTATGGTGAGCGTAGTGATGCTGCGAACGGCTTGACTCCACACCGGGATTAAACCCTACAAAGAGAACCTGAATGTCCTGTTTGAGCGAAGGCGCCAAATCTTCAAGCCCTTCATAGTCCACATGTTTCTGTGACTTGAGTTTTGTGACTTTAGGCTTTTGGACCTTGTGGTCTTGGTACTTAAACCTGCTCAACCGGTCGCTCATAAACGCGAAAATTATCACCAAAATAATCCATATGGACTCTTGGGCCACGTCTTTAGAGTCGCCTCAAAATGGCATACGCAGTGAACTGACGCCCAAACTGATCCTCAAGCGCAGTCTGAAACAAGGACTAAAGAGTAAGGTGCTATTCAGCCCTACCAAAGAGGTGAAGAACTTTAAAGACTACTTTGAATCAACAGACGAAGAGCAGCCTCAAACGCCAATGGCACTCGATCTAACCGGTAAAAAGAAGTACAGAGACAGCCCAATTCCTTCTAAGCTCGCACAGCCAGCACAGGAAGAACAGGACCGGCTAGTCCATAGGATTCTCACCGACTCCAATATCCCGTACGTGTTATCGTTATATTTACAGTTGATCTTCAATGTTTTGATTGTCGGACTAATAACCTATTTCATCGTTATTTTCATCACCACGATTCGAGCAGACATCAACAACAAGCTCGAACTATACATCACAGATACACTCCAGGAAATCAGTAAGTGTTCAAGGGAATACTATCGCAACAAGTGTAACCACGATATAATACCGCCGGTGCTAGAGTCGCAGTGCAGCAGCTGGCTAAAGTGTATGAATAGAGACCCCCAATTGATAGGCAAATCAAGGATCACGGCTGAAACGTTGGCGGATATTTTGAATGGGTTCATCAAGCCAATCAGCTGGAAGTCGATGATCTTTTTGATCGTTACCATCTTCGGCTCGGTGGTGATGACGAACGTTGCATTCAACACTTACAGACGGTCTACGAACGTGAAACTTGACCAATTAGAAATGACCATTAGAACCCAAAATAACACGATAAATCGGTTACAAGAGCTAAGAGCCATAGACACAAGAGATGCAATACAAGATTTCGACCTGGAGATATCGATTTCTTCACCGTTAGTTAAGAAAAGGCAAATATAGCTTGGACACAATTTGACCAATCGGGGAATTGCGAGCCAAGGCTGATTTAATAGATAATGGATTTACGAGGAGTAAATTGTAGAATTGAGGCGTATAAACGGACTTATCGGATTAGCCTGGTGATTTCCGATGCGTTGGATTGGGCTTTGATTAGCTGCTTGTCTGTGATGCCCAGCGTGTTATGTAAGTGTAGGCTTGGCTACCGTCAGTAGGTAGAGTATCTTCGCATAGTGCCAGTAGGCCCACCACTCTCCTCCGTCTTCCTCCACACTACGTCTTCCTCTACACTACCGCAGCGTCTTCCTCTACACTACCGCAGCGTCTTCCTCCACACTACCGCAGCGGTCGTTGCTCCCACGGCTTGTGCCGGCTTAATCAGAATCTCGCTCCAAAAAATAACGGCCCTTTGATAAATCTGAATTAGGCAATTTCGTCATTGGCTGAAACATCCTCGTCCGAATAAGGAATACTAATTAACGTTGTACGTTTACAGGTTACAGCAGTTTTGTTGCCCTCGTAGCCATATACGCCGTGGTGGCGGTGGTGGGATTGTTTCGGTCTGCGGCATGATGCTGAGTGGCTAATGCCGTTACCAAGTGACATAGCGCTGCGAGGTGAACCAACTGGCTGCAAATGAGGATTTAATTTGTACCCATGAATGTCTAGCGTAGAATAGCGGGCAGTATAGTGGCATATCTCCCACCACAACAGCCAATCTACCGTCCACCAACATCTCTATAAACAAAAACTTTCCAAGACAGAACCTGCAAAAATTGGGTTTCATTCTCCAACCAGGAATTTCTTGGAGCCCTTGATTTCTTAGCTATATGCCAGCCATGCATTCATGGGGTTTTCTTAACTTGTCTAGGCTGCAGATGCCCTAGTAAATCTAATACTATATAAGTAGCCCAGCCCCTAAATATATCCGCTAATGTCCAACCCTTTTAAGGATCAGTATAGAAACTCGATTGAGCTTAAAGAGATCGATGATCCGCAGGAGTTTGACGATGTCAAGCAGTCGGGATTGTTCAAATTCACCATCAAGTCAGACCTCATAAACATCATCCCTGGAACCATCTTTTCCGGGATTAGTGCTCTTGGAACCCCAGTCCAGACAATCATTTACGGTAGAATCTTTGCCAAGTTGACCGACTTCTACCTTTATAACTATAACGATTTCAGTGGGTTTATCAACGATGTCGCTAAGTACTGTGTGATGATTATTGTAGTAGGAGCTATCAAGCTGGTTTGTACGTTTTTAATGGTATGGTTTTGGATGAAGAATGGAGAAAACACTCAAAGAAGGATCAGAAAACGGGTTTTTGATAAGATTCTTGTACAGGATAACATCGAGTGGGTGGAAAACTTCAAAAACATCAACGGTGAAATCAATCTGTTGAATCGGTGCGTTGAAGAATTGAGAGTTGGAACCGCCGAAACCATGGGCTTATTGGTTGAAGGAGTCATTAGTATTATAGCCTTATTTGTTGTGGCCATGGTTTTCTCCTGGTCGGTTACTTTGGTGACTTTGGCCTTGACTCCCGTGTTGGCTTTTAGTTCCTGGTTCACTGGAAAGTTGGCCTTCAAGTATTCTAACAGCGAGAATATCTTCTCTGCTAAGTCTTCCAAAGTGATCAACTGGTGCTTGATGCATCCTGCTATCCCCAGATGGTTCAATGGTAAAGATCAAGAAATCATTACTTTCAGAAACTTGATTAATAGGTGCTCTTCAAATAACTATAAGGTGGAAAATGTGATTAACGTGAACTTGGGAATCATGAAAGCTTTATCGCTTATCATGTTCGTACAAGCCTTCTGGTTTGGTATCACTATGATAAGATTGAAAAAGGTTGAGATCAATGAGGTATTCACCGCTTTCTCCGCCTGTTTGATGCTTGCATCATCTGTGTCTGGTATCTCCGAATTGGTGAATGAATACCACCGTGCTCAGGCTGCTTCGGGCAAGTTATCAAGTTTCTTACTTCTGCAAAATGCCCAAAATCCTCCTTCATTGCACAAGATGTCTCCCACTTGGTGCAACGGAGAGATTGAGTTCAAGGACGTGCAATTCAAGTATAAAACAAAGGATGAGCTTGTGGTAAGAGGATTGAATTTGAAGCTCAGACCTAATGAGTTCAACTTTGTGGTTGGGAAATCCGGGTCTGGTAAGTCTACTCTTGCCCAGTTAATCATGGGCTTCTATACTCCCAGCTCAGGAAACATTCTTATCGACGGTATTGATGTGGGTCTGATTGACCAAGCATGGATAAGAAACAATCTTACTTTCGTCCAGCTGAGTCCGGTTATGTTTGAACAAACATTAAGAGATAACATAGCCATGGCTGTGTTCGACAGATACGAATCGGCCAAAGATATTCCTGACTCGCTTATTCTGCAAGCTTGTGACTTTGCCTTATTGAATGACTTAATCCATAAGATTGGTGGGTTGGATAACTTTGTGGCCACCTCTAATCTTTCGGGTGGTGAAAAGCAAAGAGTTTCTATTGCAAGGGCCAAGTTAAGAAACACGCCAATTTTGATTATCGATGAAGGTTTAAGTGCTTTGGATCATAGAAACAGAAACACTATCTTAGCTTCTATCAAGAAGTGGAGACAGGGAAAAACCACCATATACATCACTCATCAGTTGGAGCAGATAGATGCCGAAGACTACGTTGTTATTATTCAGGACGGGGCGGTGAAGAACCAGGGATACAGAAACGAATTGGCTGATGAACCTCTCGTGAAGGAAGCCAACGTTCCGTCATCACCAGCTTCTTTTGAAACCGCCTTCCTGGATGCAGAATCGATTGAAAGTAAATACGCCGAGAGCACAAACAGAACCTCCCAGATCAAGACGTATAACTACTTAAAGAGTCCGTTTGTTTTGAAAGACTTGGAATCGACACCAATTGCTGATAATGAGACTATCTACGGATTATCCAAGATTTTATTCTACTGTTTGAAAACTGCTAACTCAAAGATATTTGTTCTCGTAGGTCTTGTTTTTGCAGCCATTTATGCGGTGAGTAATCCACTTTTCTCCTACCTTTTTTCAAGACTATTGGACAATATGGTTGACACGTCGATTGGAATAAATGCCTCTTCTGATTTGAAAAGATGGTCTGCTATCATCATTGGAATTGCTATTATCAATGGATTTAGTTACTACTTTTCCCAGTTCTTATTGGCTGTCTCTGCAGAAAGATGGGTGAACCATTTGAGAAAGGAATCGTTAATGAAAATCAACGACCAAGACTTGGGATTCTTCAACCAGGACGGTAACAAGCCAAGTGATATCAATGCTTTATTAATGAATGATACAAGAGATTTGAGAACAATGGTATCGAAATTTCTCTCTGTTTCGATCACTTTATTAGTATTGATTACTTTGGGATCCATTTTTGCCCTTGTATTGGGGTGGAAGTTGGCATTGACTGGTTTGGCCTTTGCATTTTTGGTAATAGTATTCTCCATATTCTACTCGAGGATCTTGCAGAGAAGTGAAACTTTCTATAAAGATAAAGTGTGTGATTTAGAGGGTATCAACTTCGAATTGGTTAATGGGATCAAGACTGTTCACTCATTGAATCTAAAAGAGTTCTTTCAAGGAGAATTCAACAAGAGAGAAGCCACTATGAGCAGACAGGCTACGAGGAGAACCATCCATACCGGTCTTTCCCTTTCCTTAAAGGATTTCATTATTTCGGTAGCTACTGGTATCATCATGTACTATGGTATGAGGCTTGTCGGAAAGAGAGACTATGAACGCTTACAATTCATGCAAGTTATCACCTTATTACTCATGACATTCACATCTGCCGGTAGTTTGATTGATGAGTTACCAGAGATCACCAGAGGTCAAAGAGGTGCCAGTTACATCATGAGACTTTTAGATTTGTCATCCTCTAAGGTGGAAACTGAAGGTAGCGAAAAACCTTCTAAGCCTGCTAGTGATGGTATGGTGAAGTTTTCCAACGTCAGCTTCAACTATTCGAATTCAAGAAGAGCATTAAGAAATGTTTCCTTCACAGTTTATGAAAAAGATATCTTTGCTATAATAGGTGAAAGTGGCAGTGGTAAAAGTACTATCATCAGCTTGGTAACTAAACTATTTGGAAATTATGAAGGGACGATTAATTTGAACAATACTGAACTTGGCCAGGTGAATAATGAGTTTTTAAGAGATTATGTTTCCATTGTTCCTCAGAATCCTGTCTTTTTTGAAGGTACTATCTACGATAACTTAACTTATGGTTTACTGAAAGAGAAGTTGGTCAACTCTAATATTGATGAGTACTTGAAGTTATGTAACATCGAATCATTTACAAACAGTTTGACGGACGGATTACAATCTAATATTGGGGCTTTAACAGAGAATGCTCTTATTTCTACTGGTCAATTGCAAAGACTTGCAATGGTAAGAGCATTAATCAGACTGCCTAAAATATTGATTCTCGATGAATGTACTAGTAATTTGGATACACAAAACTTTAATCTTTTCAAGTCATTGATTGTCAAGTTGAACCAAGAATTAAATATAACTATCTTACTTATCACTCATGATCCTGAACTTCATACTATTGCTAACAGATCTATTAGATTAGATCAAGGTCAAGTGATTTAACGTGTGTATATATTTGTAACACCTATGTTTTTTAATGATATAAAATCTATTCTAATTTAACACAAATATATGGGACGTCTACATCTTCTCCACTTTGATCATCACAGCACACTTCAAATATCAAGTTGTTGACGTGCTCTGGAATATCTTTTTTACTGATTTCTTTGATTAAATCAGTCAATCTTAATGCAGTTCTTTCCTTTATCTTTTTAGGAGGGAAGAAAGATGCATATAATAAAGATACACCATATGATAACATGGTGATTTCCAATCCTTCTTCTTTCTCAAAGTGATCAAGTAATTCTCCTAAAGTTCTATTGCCCTTAAGTTCAAATCTATCCCAAATTTGATCATACTCTTTATCATTGTATTTACCCTTTGCAGACTTGATAGGTTCACTGAAACCAATGAATGGTAATGCCAAGTTAATGAATCCATTCTTAAAGTCCTCAACAGTCTTGGTGGAGTCCAATACCTTATACAATTCCAAACATACCAAACCAGTGACCAAGGCAGTAGTGGTAGCAATGGCAGGAATGATTTTACCAGCAATAAACTTGGTTTTTGAGTAATCAGCTGGTTCAATTGAGTAGTTTTCAGCTCTACAGTTAGAAGCAGCAGTAATAAATTGGATATGATGATTAGTATCGTCATCTTTCTCAAACTCAACAGGACTCAATCTGTATCCAGCTAAAGTGTTTGGCTCTGGTAAAGAAGCAGCAATCTTTTGAATTGAGTCATCATCTATGCCATTGCCACTACCCTTTAACTCAGCTTCGGCTTCTTCTTCGTTGGCAGCAATTGACACATTACTCTTTGGAGTGAATGGGTCAACCTTGTAATCCTTTAAAACTCTAGCGTAGTCATCAACTTCGAAGTCATTCAGCTTAAGGCCATAGATAGAAGCCAATAAGTTGGCACCACCTTCGACAAAATCAAAGTGATTTTTGTTGTTAATATCAAAGATCAAAGCATCAGGGGCTCTCTTTGGTCCTGACCAGAAATTACCACCATTAGAGGTCTTTGAATCCTTAGGGAAGTTATACAATAATTGTTGGATGTCGTGGTTGAACTTCACTTCGAATTGTCTTCTAGACCATTTGATACAATCTTCGAAAGTGTAAGGTCTTTTGTTCAAGTAGTCAGAGATGTTTTCTAAAGTTCCTTTAATATCTGGGTTTTGCTTTAAAGTTTGTTCAACGTAATTTGGTTGGCTCAAGTATAAGTTAACACTTTCCGGGTTTTCATTAAAGTAAGCTTGGAACAAAACTTTAGCCCAAGCAATAGTATGATCAATCTTATTAGGGAAAGATCTTAATGTACATAAAGGAATAGACTTTTCTGGTGGATCTTGAGAAGAAGAATAAGATTCAGTCAAATTAGGAATAACAACCTGAGTGTTACCTTTAGTACCCAAAGTACCTGATTCCAATAACGGTTTTTTGTAGAATACACAACGACGATCAATGTAGGTTCTAGCATCAACGTTATCCAAAGCATTGGTGACCAAGTCCAAGTTGTTCCAGAACTTATCATTGAAAATGTGTTCAGTGTCAGTGCCAACTTTATCAACAGAAGCTTGAATTTTACCCTTTAAGTTAGGATTCATCACTTCAACTGCAGCTTTTGCAACTTCTGATTTGTTTCTTCCCACATCTTTTGGTCTGAACAAGAATTGACGGTTCAAGTTGGACTTTTCAATAGAGTCGTTATCGGTGACATAAATTTGACCATTAGGACCAGATCCTAAACCCATTAAAGCCCAATTCTTCAACATTTCACAACCAATAGCACCAGTTCCGACGAGGAACACCTTTAAGTTTTGGACTGTTTCAATAAAATCTCTTCCAAATAAGGCAATTTGACTATCGTATCTGGTACCCAAAGGTTTGGTTGTTTCTTCATTTCTTGGGAATTGTTTGGAATCAGGCAAACTCTCCAAGGAGTCAAAGTAAAACCATTGTTGTACAGGACCGAACTTTGAAGATACACACTTCAATACTTCTTGAGCGATTAAACCACCAAAGAAAGCGTTAGTACCTGGAGCATCACCAGTTGCTTGATAAGCTAATTGTTCAATCAACTTTTCATCCAACTCGCTTTCATCATCTGGAATTGGCAGAGAAGTCTTAATTTGTTTGGCATATTCTATTAATTCTGTGGCATTTTCCTTATTATAAGGCTTAGGTAACTTGCCATTGTTCTTGGTTTGGAAACCAGCTAAGGCCTGGAAACCGTAATGATAGTTATTCAATCTGTCAAACTTAGCAAAGTCACTAACATTGAAAGTTGGTTTCTTTAATTGATCTTGCAATTTTTCAAACTTTAAACTCTTTGGAATCTTCACCTGAGTGTAAACACCACCTTTGATGTAAGTTCCATAAGATTCATCGATTGGAACTTTAAAAGCATATGGACCTAACACCTCAACCTTGAATGGCTTTTCACTTTGATTCAACGCATCCATTCCTTCGACTTCTTTGAATTTAACAAAGTCACCATCCTGTAACCCGTGTCTATTATCGTCCAACATAGTGACGGTACCATTCTTTTCAATATCAGAAACTATACCGGTGAGAGGTTCTTCACCGTCTTGGTCGATAACCGTGAAATTTTCACCCAAATCGATGAACAATTGACCGAAAAGACCCTTCACACTAGCCTGGATAAAACCAATATCATGGGCGTGAGTGAATTCGTTTAACTTGACCTGGTCTTCCAAGCTTAACAAATCAGTCACAGCAATGGCCTTGAATTGAGATAAATTACTTTCGTTCAAGTCAGGTAATACCGAGATAGGAACGTATCTATTTAATTCACTTAATTTCAAAGCAGAAACTTCATCGATCTTCTTGCCAAGATCTTGTTCTGTAAGGAAGAATTGACCCGATAAATGGTGGATTTCGACCGGGGTTGGGTCATAAACGGTCAATGACTTAACCCCAGCCAAGGCAATATTCTTTGCGATTTCAATACCCAAACCTTTTAACCCAATGACTAAAACGTTTGCGTTTTGCATCTTCAACATCGCCTCCTTTCCCAACACGTACAATTGTCTAGAGTATAACCCTTCATCGATAGAATCGATTGGTGGTGTATCAACTTGCATGTCTGACATTACTAATTAGCTGAATTGCCACTCCTTCGCGAAATGGAAACCAAGTAAGCGTGAGGACCGCACGACAGGTAACAGAAGAAATGGTAATAGAGAAGTGGCAGGAAAGTGGAGGTCACCAGAGTTGGATGTAGATGTAAACCAAGCATTAACTACGAGCCTATATTGTAGAAACAGGTGAATTTAGCCATTTTTCAGCTTTGTTTTGTGAACATGGAGATGCAGACTGAGCCTCACATGGAGGTATTAAGATTGCCCGACACCTACTTTCAAAGTAAATGTGCATTGAGTCTCTGTAATGTAATAGCCATTGTTAAAAGAGTGTGTTCCAATAGATCCACCTACAGAGATTAATTACTGGCGGCGCTACAACTCCATACTTACAATTAGTATATTAATATCCGTAACGGAAGAAAATGTTTTCGGTGTCAGTCAAGTCCTTGTACTCAAAATCTTCACCATGGAAAGACAAGAAGTCGTCAACTTCTTCCTTCGGAAGATTATCCCTCTTCTTATTTTCTACGCTAGACAAGTATCCAAGTAGCAGCACTAAAGGTATAGATACTGCACTTATAGCTAAAAGAGCTATCTTAGCAGGTAAATATCTTCCAATATCTGATTTGAATAATTGTGGACCAATCAAACAACCCACTGCAATACAAATCATAGTCATGCAGTTTCTAATCAATCTCTTGGTGTATCCAGCGGTATTTCTGTTATTCCACGAGTAAATCATAGTAATCACACAAGTACCAGCATTACCAAAGTATACGGCAAACAAGTTTGCATACCTATTGTGGTTGAAGATAAGAATAAAGTATCCAGCTATAGCCACCAAAAGAAGTATAATGAACATCAATGTTCTGTAGTTTCCCTTCAAGTAATAAAGCAAATACATTGGCCCCAAAATGGCGATGATAGATGAAATACCTACCGGCATTTGCATCAATGCAGCATGTTTACTATCGAATCCAAAAGACCCGATGATAGTAACTGAAAATGTAATGATGGCTCCGGTGGGGATCATAGATACTATAGTAAGTAAATGGATCAACCAACTTTGCTTGTCCTTCAAATAACTAATCAACTGGCTCTTTTTAAACGTCTTGTTTTCGATTCCGGTTTGGTTGTCTCTAAGATGATCTAAAAGCACAAGCTTTTCTGCGTCAGTTAGAAACTTACAACTCATCGGATTATCGGGAAGGATAATCAATACCACAACCCCAAATACAATCGTGATCAACCCCATTAACAAAAAGAAGATTTGCCAACTTTCAAGGGAAGTTTTAGAATTGTCCACATGTTGAAACCCATAGGAAAGAAGACTGCCGATAATAGTAGCCAACCCCACCTGACTGGTGATAATTCCAAACCTGCCTAACTGCTGTTTGTGTGTATACCACATTCCATTACAAATAAGTATCCCTGTAGCAGCAGTAGATTCCACTGCACCCAAAAAGAAACGTATGGCCATCAAGCTTGAATAGCTTAAACACGCCGTATGTAATGTCACAACAACACCCCAAAGGATAATGGAAATACCAAAAAATTTTGCAAAAGGTAGCTTCTGAAACCCAAACGTTATAAGAGGCTCGAATATAATATACCCAGCATATAAAATCGTGGCAAGATCACTGAATTGAGCAGGGTTATCGAGATGGGCTTTGATCCCCATCACCCCCGCATAGTTGATCAAGGACTTATCGAGGAATTGTAGAAAGTATATTCCCGATAAAAGTGGTAGAATCCTCCAGTCAATTTTGCGATAAATGGCAGCGATACTTGTAGACTGTTGTTTTTCATCTAAATCCTCCGAACTTGGGAATTGGTGGATGAAGTCGTAAGCATCATCGTAGTTCCCCATCGTATATTGTCTTAATTAAGATTATGGGAATTTTCACTGGTTTTATAGTTGGATTTTTATGTGTCTGCCCTGTAAGCGCATATGAGGTTAGCAGTTGAATTGAAAATTATCTACTCAGCTGATCGGTGGTTTACTCAACGATGCACTTACAGGGTTGGTGCTGTGGCGTGTGTATGTACGTGAAGGTTGCGGCAGTCAGAAGGGCGGGGTGTTGTTGGTGGTAACCATTCTGGTAGTTTGGTGATCGCGATACGATAAGGTTAGAGTTGAGAATAGTGAGGCTGAAGATTTGGTAGTGTCTCGGTGTTGAACAAGAAGCCAGTGCAATGCTGTACGGAGCAGAACGGTGTAGGGTTCCAGAGAATGGGTATCCATGTGAACATACGTAGATTAGTGATACCTGCAACCATCAAAGTTCTACATTAAAGGAAAGACAAAGAAGGCGTGGTTCAGTTGCAATCCATCGTCTGAATTCCGTATCTCACCTCGACACTCTTCAATATGCAAAAGCACGCTAGATCCACGTAAAGCAGCTGCAAATACCAATCCAGAAATCTACAAGTGCTGATTTCACATTCATATATTATTGCTGGGTCAATTGAACTTTTATTGGCACACCAAAAGGAAGAACTCCGTTAGGCTGGCTTTATCTCTATTTCTTGTATTGGTCCTCTTACATGCTACCCCATTTCCAGCCATTTCGCCAAATTCAAGAAAAACTCACGTGCCCGGTCACCTGACTATATTGATATGAGGCACGACTTTACGAGAACCCCCTTACACCCATATTAAATTTAATCTTAGGTGACAAATATACATACAACGCTACAAAATTCATTCAAGTTCCACCAAGGTTTGGTCGCTCTGTGCTTCACTGGCTTCCTCCGAATTAGCTCTATTCTCCACACTTTCAGTCGTTTCTTGCTGTTTTTCTTGTAAGTCTTCCTGGCTTTCCTTATCCACCACTTCTAACTTCTCTTTGTCACAGTACATAACAAAGTATTCGTTAAATCCATTACGTGTTCTGGCAGTGAGCGTGTCCTGCAATGCATTAAAAGAAACTGGTTGTGGTTCGTTCGGAAGACTAACATACAACCACGTTTGTTGGCGTTTATCGAAGTAAAAGTATTCTTGTGAAGTGAATCCAAGAAGAACAAGTTGGTATGGCTTTGAACCCTTCTTTAAATCATCAAATCCTCTCGTATGTAACTTCTTTACGAGTCCTGTTACGCTGCTTATCTCTTCAACAATCTCTCTTTTCTGTGCTTCAAACTTATCTGTTAGCTTAGTCAATGTAGTCTTATGTTCTGATTCTTCAAGAGCATTGATGGTTTGGCTTAAGAAAGAAGAGATTCGTTTCCCTTCAAACAGTTGTAAGGCCAAAAGCTTTTGGTTCAAATCCTTTCGTTTAATCCCTAGCTTTGCAATGGTCTCTTTGACTTGGTCAACTTGATCCCTCATTCTTCGGGTATATATTTCTGGATAGAGTGTGTCCTCTAACACCATATCGATATCTTCGTAATCGTAAGATGCAGTGTATACAACAGCTACAAATGCCCCGAGATGAGAAAATGCAACAGAACTGGTTTCATCCTTATTGAACATTTCGTTCAACGAGTCATGAATTCGTGGTGCTCTGTCTTCTATATCTACTTCCATCAGGAACACGTCTTGAAACTGTTGATGTACTTTATCTTCGACAGTTGATTTCAAAAGCATCTTTAAGTCATCATTGTCAAATTCACCCTCATAATTGCTGATGAGCGTATCGATAACTGCAGGCACTTTACTTTCAATTGCCCCTTCATCTTGGTCTAGTTCGAGCTCACTCTGTATCATATCATTGGTCTCCCCATCTATGAGCTCTTTGACATCACAAAGACACTTATTGGTTGTGGGAAGGGACACCAAGCGTACAAACTCGTCTGCCTGTGACAATGCTAATAGAAGTGGGATTGTTAAAGAGTCGGTTTGGGCCTGTTCGATATCAGAATCTTCATCGTTGACATACTGAGATTGGGGGACCGGTGACACACTATTCATGGGCTCGTCATCGCTAGAGCCGTAACGATGTTCTGTGTATGGTTCCTCATGGTGAGCAGGAGGATGGTAAGGAGGCTCAGGGGGGTAGCCTTGTTCACTGTAGGCAGGCCCGTTATAAGCTGGTTCATAGGTAGGGCCAGGATTCAAGTTTGGGATGTTATGCTTGTTTGATATTTCAACCAGGTCTTCGAAACTTGTATCTCCGAGAAGGTACGAGATGGCCTTTTCTGCGTCATTGTTGAACAATTGAAGAGCTTTCGTTGATTGTTCGGGAGTAAATCCCATGTCTGTCAAGCGTGATAGGTGTGCCATGGTGGTCGCGGATCGGTGATTTGAGATTATGCGAGCGACTAGAGTTGTGAATATGTGCGGTTTAGGTCGGGTGAGAAGGAGCTGGCTTGAGCGAATTGGGGAGGGTATAGTAGTGGTAGCGGATTGTATGTGTAAAACTTAATGATGTTTGGAAATAGAGAATTAACTAAATCTAAGATATGAATAAATAATGGATAGAAATGTGATAATCACAGTAATTGTAGACAATGAATATAACACTCAACGCAAATAAACATTCATACTTGATTGAGATGAATATAAGGCTCAGAAGTCATTAGAGAAAGTGAACAACACAACTAAACACAACTAAACACTAAGGTTCTTCACACCTAATAATCTACGAATTTCAACCTCGCTCATGTAAGCAACTCGCTGCAGTGACACAAACGGTTAACGGTCACAGTTTTAACAGAATAGTTTACAAACAGCCAGACCCAATAGCTCGGTTTTATAAACCACTGAACTTATTGTTTACCGAAAGAACTTCACTTTGCTTCTCCCTCTTCACTTGTATATCACACAGCTATCTTCTTCCTTACTACCGTCACATTACACAGTTCCAATTTCACTCATTACTCCTTATCTTATCGCGCAATTAAATCTCTAATGGGCTTACTCGACTTATTAAAGTACGTACTTGACTGTGTGTCGTTGACCTCTACTAACAACCAGCATCCTTGTATCAAAGGTATTCCCTGTGGTGGCTTCCTATAGGGCCTATGAATCATATGTTGCCGCCAATGCTAAATTCAATAACTCAAACGTTAATATTGCCGGGTTTAACGTTCCAATTAACACTCTTTTGAAGAAGGCTACTGGCGATGACGGCTCGGCGGACGAAGCCATAGTGTTGTTATACCAGACCACGAGACTCCAGAAATGGTTTGTTTATTGGGTCGTTACTACCGCTATAGACCTTATAACTACGGGATTATTCCTCAAGTTTTTGCCATTGTTTTCACTTATCAGGCTTGGACTCTCAATATGGCTATTATACCCATTGGTGTTTGCCAGCCCTTTAAGCTCGTACGACGCAGGGACTGATTTGCCACGGTTTTTTAGCACAGGTGCAGGGTATGTGTACAAACAATTATTAACTCCTTTGCTTTCAGGTGAGTCGGAGGTCGTGGGAGCGGCTGGAGGAGTCGTCGAGCTGCAGAAGGTGGAACAGACGGCGTACGAATTGATTGGGAAATTGTTGGAATTTCTTCGGGGGAGTCGTTTAGGACCCATTTTAGCAGCCTATTTTGCTGGAGCTGCTACAAGAGATGGTCCTAGTAGTGAAACTGGCGGTACCAGAGATGCCAGTGGGGTTGGAACCAATGCTAGTACTACAGCTGGAACTGCGACTGGTATCGATGCCACCAGCACCAGTGCTAGTGCTGGCAACAATATAGACGACTACGACGTAATAGACCCTAAAGAATCTGAGTCCGAGGTAAGAAAGAGATGGTTTTGGTAATATATACAAGCTAATATCCAAGCACCCGACTCACTAACTCTCTATCACTATGTACAGCCACTGCTTGGTTATGTTTCTCCAATTTGGCGGCAGATTGTTGTTTAAAGTTCTTTGTAATAAACTTATTAGGTAATATAGGCTTTTCATATAACCCATCGTATGCCTTAACCGGCTTATCTTTATCCGATCCAATTCCGTTTTTACTGGTAATGATATCTGCTTGATTCTCGACGTTTTGTTTAAACGAATCAGCTTCTGGTGGTAACTCAGGCCATATAAATGGTTCGGCCATATCAATAGTCATCTTCTTGTATTGAGGACCTCTGTATCTTCCTAAATCTGTCATACCTCTTTCAAATTTAGCATGCAATAATTGTACGGTAACATTCAACGCTCTAAGGCCATAGACGTGCCACAAATAGTCTCTAAGGTCAATTTTGTTGAAATTTCTGGGTACAAGAAATTTGGCTTGATATGGAGTGTGTTTTGCGTTTGGTCTTAAAAGGCATACTCTAGCCTTGGGGAAATAAATCTGCTTAGTACCCACTTTAAAATGAGGTTCACCTAATGCAACTTCTTCAGCAAACTTTGCAAGGTTTCTTCTTGCAATTTCATCACTGGCGGATCTGTGAATGATTGGAACAGGTTTACCGTTTTGTTCATACAACTTTTTAATATCTTCACTGGGGAATATTGAGTCAGTGACAGATTGAGAAAGAAGTGGTGCTCTTTCTTTTCTGAACCCGTAACGCGGTTTATCAAGAACCACGTCTTCCACATTTACTTGTGGATACGTCCTAGGATTGGCCTTATACCGGATATGTCTCACAGCTATGGTGCTGAACCCTATAGACCTTACCCCCAGTATATTCATCATTATTGATACCAAACTGAAGTCTCACTCGCACTTGAAAATTTTTCAGTGCGCGCCGAAGTGGCGGACCCAAACTAAACTTGACGCTCGTTGAATACTTTTCATCTAAACTAGGATGTCAGCTAATCAAATCGAAGACGATCAGTATGCTTACGATGAAGATGATCAAAGCATCACCCCAGAAGATTGTTGGCTTGTGATTTCCTCGTTTTTCCAAGAAAAGGGGTTGGTTTCTCAACAGTTGGATTCTTTTGATGAATTTATTGAAACAACAATCCAAGAGTTGGTGTGGGAAGATTCTCATTTGGTGTTAGATCAGCCGGCCCAACATACTTCAGAAGATGATAATGAAAACAGACGGTACGAGATTTCTTTTGGTAAAATTTATATCTCGAAGCCTACCCAAACTGAAGGTGATGGTACAACCCACCCTATGTTCCCTCAAGAAGCTAGATTGCGTAATTTGACTTATTCATCTCCTTTGTATGTTGATATGACCAAAAGGGTATTCAAGTCCGACGATAACGATAGAAACAATAATGAGTTGGAATGGGTTGAAGAAAGAGTTGAAGGTGAAAATGGTGATACCAAAGTATATTTAGGTAAAGTACCTATAATGTTGAGGTCTAAATTTTGTATGTTACGTGATTTAGCTGAACACGAATTCTACGAGTTGAAAGAATGTCCTTATGATATGGGTGGGTATTTTGTTATCAACGGTTCTGAAAAGGTTTTGATTGCCCAAGAAAGAAGTGCTGCTAATATTGTTCAAGTATTTAAGAAAGCTGCTCCTTCACCAATTTCTCATATTGCTGAAATCAGAAGTGCTTTAGAAAAAGGTTCAAGATTGATTTCTTCCTTGCAAATCAAATTATACGGTAGAGATGATAAAGGAGCTTCAGGTAGAACCATTAAAGCTACATTGCCTTATATTAAAGAGGATATTCCTATTGTGATTGTATTTAGAGCCTTAGGTATTGTTCCAGATGGTGATATTTTAGAACACATTTGTTATGATTCAAATGATTGGCAAATGTTGGAAATGTTGAAACCATGTGTGGAAGAAGGTTTTGTCATTCAAGAACAAGAAGTTGCCCTTGATTTCATTGGTAGAAGAGGTGTATTAGGTATAAGAAGAGAAAAACGTATCCAATATGCTAAGGATATTCTTCAAAAAGAATTATTACCAAATATCACACAAGAAGAAGGTTTTGCTACCCGTAAAGCTTTCTTCTTAGGTTATATGGTTAACAGATTATTATTATGTGCATTAGAAAGAAAAGAACCAGATGACAGAGATCATTTCGGTAAAAAGAGATTGGATTTGGCTGGTCCTTTATTAGCTAACTTATTCCGGATCTTATTCAGAAAATTAACAAGAGACATCTATAATTATATGCAAAGATGTGTGGAAAATGATAAAGAATTCAATTTAACATTAGCAGTCAAATCTCAAACTATCACCGATGGGTTGCGTTATTCTTTGGCAACAGGTAACTGGGGTGAACAAAAGAAAGCTATGAGTTCAAGAGCTGGTGTTTCTCAGGTGTTGAATAGATATACTTATTCTTCAACCTTATCACATTTAAGAAGAACTAATACACCAATTGGGCGTGATGGTAAATTAGCTAAACCAAGACAGTTACATAATACTCATTGGGGTCTTGTATGTCCTGCTGAAACCCCTGAAGGTCAAGCTTGTGGTTTGGTTAAAAACCTTTCATTAATGTCTTGTATATCTGTTGGTACATCATCTGAACCGATCTTGGTATTTTTGGAAGAATGGGGGTTAGAGCCTTTGGAAGATTATTCTCCTTCTACATCTCCAGATTCAACAAGAGTATTTGTTAATGGTGTCTGGGTCGGTACTCACAGAGACCCTGCTCTGTTGGTTGAAACTATTCGTAGTTTAAGAAGAAAAGGGGATATTTCTCCAGAAGTTTCCATCATTAGGGATATAAGAGAACGTGAGTTTAAAATCTTTACTGATGCTGGTAGAGTTTATCGTCCATTATTTATTGTTGATGATAATCCTTATAGTGAAACAAAAGGTGAATTGGCATTGAATAAAACTCATATTAAAAAGTTGATGGAATCCGAATATGACGAATTCAGTTACGATGATGAAAATGAATCTTATGGATGGTCATCTTTAGTAAGAGATGGTATAATAGAATATGTTGATGCTGAAGAAGAAGAAACCATTATGATTGCCATGACCCCAGAAGATTTGGAAGCCAGTAAAAGCGCTTTAAGTGAAACTCAACAAAAATCTATGCAAATGGAAGAACAAGAAAGAGATCCCGCTAAGAGAATTAAGCCAACATATACTGGAAGTTTACATACCTTCACTCATTGTGAAATTCATCCTTCAATGATCCTTGGGGTTGCAGCATCTATTATTCCTTTCCCAGATCACAATCAATCTCCTCGTAATACTTACCAATCTGCTATGGGTAAACAAGCCATGGGGGTTTTCTTGACTAATTATTCTGTTAGAATGGATACTATGGCTAATATTTTATATTACCCACAAAAACCGTTGGCTACAACTAGATCAATGGAATATCTTAAATTTAGAGAATTACCTGCTGGTCAGAATGCTATTGTTGCTATTGCTTGTTATTCTGGTTATAATCAAGAAGATTCTATGATTATGAATCAGTCCTCAATTGATAGAGGTTTGTTCAGATCTTTGTTCTTTAGATCATATATGGATTTAGAAAAGAGACAAGGTATGAAGGCTTTAGAAACTTTTGAAAAACCTTCTAGGTCCGACACTTTAAGATTGAAACATGGTACTTACGAGAAGTTAGATGATGATGGTTTAATCACTCCAGGGGTTAGAGTCAGTGGTGAAGATATTATCATTGGTAAGACCACTCCAATTCCTCCAGATGCTGAAGAATTGGGTCAAAGAACTCAATACCACACCAAGAGAGATGCTTCTACTCCATTAAGAAGTACCGAATCTGGTATTGTTGATCAAGTATTACTTACCACCAATGGTGATGGTGCTAAGTTTGTTAAGGTTAGAATGAGAACCACCAAAGTTCCACAGATCGGTGATAAATTTGCCTCTAGACATGGTCAAAAAGGTACTATTGGGGTTACCTATAGACATGAAGATATGCCATTTACATCTCAAGGTATCGTTCCAGATCTTATCATTAATCCTCACGCCATTCCATCTCGTATGACAGTTGCCCATTTAATTGAATGTTTATTATCAAAGGTTTCTTCTTTGAGTGGTTTGGAAGGTGATGCATCTCCATTTACTGATGTTACTGCAGAAGAGGTTTCTAAGTTATTAAGAGAACATGGATACCAATCCAGAGGATTTGAAGTTATGTACAATGGACACACTGGTAAGAAATTAATGGCTCAAATTTTCTTTGGACCAACATATTACCAAAGATTAAGACATATGGTGGATGACAAGATTCACGCTAGAGCTAGAGGTCCAGTTCAAGTGTTGACAAGACAACCTGTTGAAGGTAGATCTAGAGATGGTGGATTGCGTTTCGGAGAGATGGAGAGAGACTGTATGATCGCCCATGGGGCAGCTGGGTTCTTAAAGGAAAGATTGATGGAAGCTTCAGACGCTTTCAGAGTACATGTTTGTGGAATTTGTGGATTAATGTCAGTAATCGCCAATCTTAAAAAGAACCAATTTGAATGTCGTGCTTGTAAGAACAAGACTAATATTTACCAAATTCATATTCCATATGCTGCAAAACTTTTATTCCAAGAATTAATGGCTATGAATATCACACCAAGGATGTATACCGAAAGGTCGGGTGTTTCTGTTCGGGTATAAGATTTTGTAAAGTTTGTATAAATTATAATAAAATAATGAAATTGAAATTATGATCTATTGTGCATTTATTATATACAAGGTGGGGGTTCTTATTGACTTAAGAACTTCTTACGAAGCTCTTCTCTTTCACTTTCATTCTTCTCCAATTCAGCGATTTTGGTTCTAACTTCAGGAGCTTCATCAGCAAATGCAATTAAATTCTGTTTGTATGGATGTTCATCTCCATCGAATAACTTCAATCTATCCATTCTTGCAAGTCTTAATTTATTCTTTGGGATCATACCTTTAACGGCTCTTCTCAATACTTCATGGTATCCTTTATTATCGATCATTCTCTGCATAGGAATTAAATTCAAAGACCCAGGACGGGTTGTATGGGACCAGTAGGTTTTGTCTTGGAGTTTATTACCAGTTATCTTTAAATGGGCACAATTAGTTACCACCACATAATCTCCATGATCTCTATTTGGGGAGAAGGTCGGTTTATGTTTACCTTGTAAGGCAATAGCTATAGCAGATGCCAAACGACCTAACGTTCTTTGCTCGCCGGCAACGTCCACATGGTGCCATACTCTTGTCAAAGCCACTGCTGAGTTCCCTATTCTCTGAGACATGCTTGTTAGTTCAAAATTTTTCACTTCAGCTTTTTGCGCGCATAGGCTCGTGTGGATACCGTCTTTGAAGTTGGAAGAGAGAAAGTGACACTAGGAGATGTTTTGGGCAGTATTAGTGGAAGAGTAGATGTCAGTTGCTGAGACATAAGCTTGTCTTACTTGCTGTCGTCATGTAGAAAAGGGCGGTGCAAAAAAGCTTTCAAATGCATCTTTTTGTGCGTTCTTTGATTGTCTCGTTTTGTACTGTTGAGAGATTGATATCACCAGTTTGTAATTATTTTTCTTCCAGAATATTAAAGTATGTTAAACGATTGGCCTAATAACTGTAATTCTCCAGTTTTGTTACAGCCATAGCCTCCTACCCAGCTCTTCAAGTCCCTTTACGAGACTTACCCTTACCATATTTCCCATTTGCTTCATTTTGCAGTCAGTGGCAGCGCGCATCGCGTGCCTTTACCGTCTTCGTTCACCAATTTGAAAATTCAACCTCACATCAGTGCCTAAGGTCTAAAGCTTGTGTTTTTGATCAGAGTTGGAAGCATCATTTCTTTGTACATATCGGCAGGCCATATAAATCCTTGCTCCTACCTGAATCACCTTCCCCAGTTCTTAAATCCCCTGTTTCCACCCGCATTAATAATAATCCAGCATGTTTTTCTTGAAAGATTTATCGTTAAACTTAACCTTACATCCAAGTTATTTCGGTCCACAAATGGACCTGTACTTACGAGACAAACTTCTTAGCGACGTCGAAGGAACATGTACCGGTCAGTTTGGATACATTGTATGTGTATTAGATTGTATGAATATTGACGTTGGTAAGGGAAGAATTGTACCTAGTTCTGGTATGGCAGAATTCGAAGTTAAGTATAGAGCCGTGGTATGGAGACCGTTCAAAGGAGAAGTCGTGGATGGTGTGGTGACTACGGTGAATAAAATGGGATTTTTCGCTGATGTTGGACCTCTATCAGTATTTGTTAGTACTCATTTAATTCCTTCAGATATGCAATTTAACCCTTCAGCTAATCCTCCAGCATACGTGAGTCAAGATGAAAATATCGAAAAAGGTTCAAAGGTCAGATTAAAAATCGTTGGTACAAGAACTGACGTTAATGAGATTTATGCCATTGGAAGTATAAAAGAAGATTATTTGGGTCCAAGTCCTATGTAGAAGTTCTCCGGAAGTTTAGGGCTATTCTCGACTAAGAAATCCTGAGGACTAACCTGTAAGGAATAAAACATGATAGAACCGTTTCTGTACTATAAATGTATATTTTAATACTACAAAACTTATGATTCGTTATTCGTAATGGTAATGATTAATTATCAGGGGAATTGAGACTCATTTCAACAACTCGGCCGTTTAAAGGTGATATGGAGAACTCGTCTTGGACAAGTTCAATTCCAAGGAGTCCGACATGTTTCGCCTTTTTACGACGAGGTGTTGTCAGCTCATCATCCAGCGGAGAAGAATGCTTGAGAGGTTCGTTTGCAGTTTGGGTAGTAGGTGAGTCCTGTAAAGCTGGTTCTATTGCCTTTACTGATTCATTAGCATTAACATCAGAAGTCTTATGAGCTGATGTTTCCTTCTGTTCCTCTTCTACCCCACCGTATTTATGTGCTTGTTTATACTTTCTGATCTTCTCCATTAAACGTTGGATTTCATCTTGGTGTGAAGTATTAGTGGGTGATTGGGACTTGGTTTTATCACTGACATGCACAAGCTCATTGGTGTCTTCAGAACCTGATGTGACCTTGTTGCTTTTTTCGGGGTCTATACCGGAGCTTAAATTGAAGGATCTTGAACTTCTAACCATAGATCCACTTCTCAGTAATCCACTAATAGATATGTCAGAACTTTTCGAGGATGGGTTTTTGAGGTTTATCGATTCAAGTCTTCTGACACCCGTGGTTGGTTTATAAGTATCAATACGGTCTGGTTCTGTTATTGCAGTGAATCGTCCGTTTATAGTGAGTCTTCGGTTGTCAGCCCGATTGTTCCACTCTGCCAATTGTTTTTCTTCATCCCGCTTTTCTTCGGCTGCTCTGTTTTCTTCTTGTCCCTTTTCTTCGAGTAATCTCGTTTCTTCTGGTGACTTGTTCGCCAGACCCAAAATGGTTTTTGTTCCCTGGGGTTGGCTTTCCTCGGGCGAATTTATTTCTATAGTTTCTTGCACAGGAGGTCTAGGTATATTGCTTTCGGTAAATCCATCCTGATTTCTAGCTCCCAACCTTCCATTTTGTACCACAGCATTTGAGCTGCTAACAGGGGCACTTCTAGTTCTTTCTGGGTTGATTTGAGTTGCTGGTCCAGTCGGGATATACAGAGAGGACTGTGTTCTCTGCGGCTGTGAATCATTTTGTTCACGCAAAGCGAGCTGTCGGGCTTGGAGAAATGGAGGTAGCTGCTTTTGATCTGATGGGGCACTCGGCGATTGTTGTGGGGATTTCAGAAGAAATGGTATCCGTGGTAATACGTAAGTGTTTGCTTGAAACCTTTCCCCATAATGCTGTGGAATACCTTGAGCAGAGCCTTGGTTGTACAAGCCTTGTCCTTGCGGGACTGGATAAGCTTGATTAGCTAGGCTACCGGGTGAATAATTCTGCAATTCAGGCAGTGGTTGTGCATTAGGGTTGGACAATTTAGAGGCATCCAAGATTAATTTCCCAGCATTTGATAGTTGGCCCTTGGAATGATACCTATTTGTGATCATTTTTAGTATTTGAGACCGCACAAATATTGGGCTTTTAAAGAAGTTTTCAACTGTAAGGGCCATTTTTACCGGAGGTTCGTGCCCTGTTGTTGATGGTCTTTCAAAAACGTATACGAATTCTTCAGGCTGCGTGGCAAGTCCTGGTTGAGCTTGGAGAGGACTCTGCTGTTGAGTTTGTTGTATAGGTGGTAGTGTTGGTGTCAGTTGCAGCTGGGTATGGGGTTGCGCCTGTGTTTGCTGGGGATGCTGCTGTTGACTCTGTGATTGTGTTTGTGAATGCTCCTGATAACGGATCGGTATTCTTGGATTTGCATTATCCACCCTATGCGGTTGGCCTGTTGAAATTGAGCCAGTGGCCGGAGGAGAGGCACTTGTGTGGGTAGCGTTAGGGTGTTCACCTGTATTAATTGTATGCTGCATGCTAGCATATTGAGGACGTTCAAACGAAGCCACAGGCAGGTAATTAGACTGAGAATTGGCCGATGGAGTGGTCCTCTGAGATACCAGCTGTGAAGAGTTGAACAATGATGACTTCAGCATATCCAACTCTAAATCTGGGGAAGCACTAGCACCCGTGCTAGGAGAATTTGGTTGGGTCGACCTTGAAACATACAGCTGAGGTTCTGTTGGTGTACCCATTTGAACTGAACGGCTCACAGCCATTTCAGATGGTGGAACCCATCTATTGAATACAGATTCTACCTGCAGACCCGGGTGATTGGGGCCACCAAACCTGCCTGATTGTTTGCCAGCTTGTTCAGTTGTTTTAGAAGACGATAAGCTGGCAGGTACATTAGCAGGTGAAATAGATACTGGATTCGATAGGGTTCTCGCAGCTGCAGGCTTTAGAGAAACACCACCAGTTCCTCTACTTAAACTAGCCAATGGGGCATTATCGTCACTACTTAAACTAGCCAATGGAGCATTATCGTCACTTTCCTCATCTGAATCAAGTATAATTGTCTCAAGGTCACGCTTGGAAACTATATTTGGACGGCTTTGGGTGCTGCCTCTTTGCGTAATTCGAGGCATTGGGAGTGGTGGGGGTGCTGGTCGAGGTTGGACAGGTGCAGTATATACCGATGGAACATAGTTCTTAGTAGGAGAAGGCACTGGAGATTGACCTTCAGAAGAATGCAAAGCATTGGGTATCAAAGGTGGTGCTGGAGGTGTGGGTGGTAAATCCACTGATGAAGTAACTGAATTGGCTGGACCCCGGTGGTTGTGATTTACCTGTGTGCCTGGCATGCTAGAGGCTATATGAGATAAAACTGGAGGAGGTGCAGATGGTGGCGGTGGTTGGGGTAATTGAGTCACCGGAGGAGGTGGAGGCTGCGGCAAATGTAGCTGGAATGGCTCAGGTTGAGCTGGTAGAGTGCCATTTTGATCTGGTAGGGCGAATCGAATACGGCGTACTGGTTTTTGTTCTTCACGCTTTGAAAACAGAGACTTTCTAGCAGTAGCACTTCCCGAAGCGGCAGAAGTACCTTCCGTGACCTCAGGAGCATGGCTCTGGCTCTCAACGGTATCAGTGTTCAGCAGAAGCACAGTAGAAGCGGTACTACCGCTAGGCTTGTGTATTGACACATTAGATCCACCAGAAATGTCTTGAAGTGGCTCATTTATTGAAGTATCAAGTACATTAGCTGGCTGGGTCAGGTGATCCCTCACAGGATCGATTAGATGTTGGCTGGTTTCCATGTCTCTCGAGGTATCACCTGGTTCATTATTAGGGTGGGTGTCTGTGGTTGTCTCTGTAGAGATGTCCATCAACGAGTCATGCTCAGATTCGTGTGGAGCTTGTGTTGATTCTGTTTGCTTGGGTAGCGCAGTTTCAGCTTGCGCAGGTTCATGTCTAACATCCTCCATGGGAACCGCAGCTGCTTCTTCTGCCATTACACCCGTTGTATCTTGCTCTATATCGTGTCCTTGCTCTTCTGGTACGTGTGTATTTCCTTGTTGACTTGACTGTTCTTGATTAGCTAGCTCTGCTTCAATCTCAGCTTCCATATCCTCTTCGTCATACCGTATAGTAGTCGATTCCAGAACCAACGGCGATGGACTGCCATGTTCGTGTAGTGGTGAAGGGGATGGTGACTCCAGTAATAACCTGGCCGTATGCCTTGTAGATGGCTGTACTGGTTCGTCCTCCTCATCACTATCCAATATGATCACCTCCTCCATATCTGTGTCTTTTTGAGCATTTGAAGCAGAGTGGGAAGGCTGGTGTGAATGATTATTCTCTTGTTCATCCTCTTCTTCAAGTTCTTCCCATGTACCATCTTCAGCTATGGAAACATTTTCGGCATCTTCCGAGCACTTCTTAAGTATATTTTCAAAGTACTCTGAGATACAAAGGTCGGTGATATCTATGCGTATCAGACAAAATGGACATTTCCATGTAGATAGCTGTTCCTGTAGTGCAAAAAATGAGTAAGCATCAAAACAATTTATATGATCACAATTGACAGATTTGAAAGGAGTAGTGATTCTGGTATACGATATAGGACACTTGAGTGAAACTTTCTGTATTCCAACTGAGATATCATCATCTTCAGCATTTTCGGACTTGAGTTTTATCTTTTTGATCTCCTCTTCAGCCAGAACCCTGGGCACTTTAAGGTTATTTAATAGCTCGTCGATTTCTATTTTTGTGCAAATTTTTGCATGCATCGAAAGGGTACATTTGTCAATGAAAAGAAGCTTTACTATGTTTTGGCTGGGTCTTAAAAATGGCGTTATATCAAACGGTCGGGCGGTCCCGGGGCTGTTTTTGATTCCCCTGACCCCAGAATCCTTCACAAGCTTTTCATTAACATATAACTCCATCCGCTCAGGGTATTCAATTACATGTTCTGCACCGGTCTCAGGACTAGATATCTTACCACACATCACATATAGCTTATTGTGGCTGTTTTGCAACAAGGATATTTCCCTCTCATCGAGAGTGAACTTCATGACAATATCTTGTCTGGTGACCGAACCAAACCCGATTCGGGGTGAACAAGATAAGTCCAGAATCTCTGTGTAAAACGGTGATGGCTTAAACTTCATACGGTTCTGGGTATCTCCGGCAGCACTGAATGCTTGTGATGCTATTTCATAGTTTTTGTGGTGGTTTCTGTAATTGGATGAAGATCCAGTGGTATTATTGCGATGGTTGCCAGCAGCTTCCAGTAGAGCAGTACGGTAATCTACAGTACCCGCTTCGATATTTTCCCTGATGGTCTTGAACAGAGGTAGATCAGATCTACCCTGCAACATGGTCAAGAGTATTTTAAACGTCATAAGCCCATGCTTATCTGAACGTGCAAGTAACTCATCTATGAAGGTACGGATTGAATCGACCATTTCTTGTTTTCTTTTCTGTTGACGTATGGATATAGAACGAGACAACTCTTTTAGTTGTGTGACCTTGAAGCTCCCTAGACGGGACTTCATCGAGTTTATCTCACTGCCCAAGATCTCTTGGACATTTATAGCGGGATGTGTCATGGTGACATTTGTGGTGGGAAGTATATTTTCGCGCAGACAACAATGAGAATGAATATGTGGTAGTGAAGAAGTGAGGTGTAGAGTTAGGTTGTTGGTGGTGGTAGCGCAGCCGGTGTCGATGTGTTGTGGAATATGAGGTGGCTATATGGTGTCGATGGTTTTTAATGGCATGTGTGTATTATTAAGCGGATCGCAGAGCATGTCTTACGCGTGTGGTAACTATTATTGTATATAAAGTGGTGTTAGGATGTCAGTATTTGAGTGTCCATGAGGCTGTAAATTAACTATGTGGCGTTGTTCTATTACATTCTGTCGACAGGAGTCAAACATAACAATTTCATACCACTGTTCAATACTTGTCTAGCAGTAGAGTACAATGCCAATCTGGCAGTGGCCAATTCCTTGTCTTGTCCTGCTACCCATAACACATCGTAACAGGTAGAAACACTGTGGGTCAAACTAAACAAGTAGGTGACAATGGCACTGGCTTCGTGAGTCTTGTATGCTTTCTTCAAAAACTCTGGGTATTGGGCAACGATTCTGATCAAATCTTGTGCACAATCTTCAGTCAACAAATCAAAGTTGGCGTCGGCCAAATCGTCTTCTGTAAAGCCACTCTTTCTTTGCATAGACAGTAATCTAGAGTGAGCATATTGGAGGTAAGGACCGGTGTCCCCTTCAAAAGAGAACATTCTATCCCATTTGAATTCATAATTATTGATTCTCTTACTTTGGAAATCTTGAATCATGATGGCAGAGATACCAATCAAATCAGCGATCTTTTCTGGGTCTTCAATTTGGGCATACTTGGCTTCGTTCTTCTTCATGACTTCATGCATTTTGTCTTTGGTTTCGTTCAAGACATCGTCTAAGAACACAACAGTTCCCTTTCTAGTGGACATACCAAGAACCATACCGAAACTGATATGGAGCATTTCCTTAGACCACTCGAATCCCATTTGTTTTAACATTTCAAATAATTGGGCAAAATGTAACTCTTGCTGGCATGCCACCACATAGATACATTTATCGAAGTGGTAATCTTCATGACGTTTGAATGCTTCTCCGATATCTCTCGATATGTAGATGGTGGTACCATCAGATTTTTTGATCAATACTTTACCCAATTTCTTATTAAATTTGGTCAAATCACATAATTCTGCACCTCTATCAAAATGGGTCATGTTTTTACTACGGAGGATATCAATACCACGATCAACATAATCAGTAGGGACTTGGGATTCACCATCATAAGTGTCGAACTCGATGTTAAGACGCTTGTAAGTCTGGATGTATCTTTTGATAGAAAAATCTCTGAATCTCTTCCATAAGGCATAAGCTTCTGGTTCTTTTGCTTCTAATCTTTGGAAGAACTCCTTTGCTTCGGCGTCTAATTCAGATCCTTCACCTTGTTCCTTGATTTCATTGTTAACTCTAACATATATAGAGAACAAATGGGAAATTGGGTCGTTAGCTAATTCTTCTTCAGATCCATAACGCTTGAATCCGACAGCTAAAATACCAAATTGTTTTCCCCAGTCACCCAAGTAATTGATCTTGAACACATTCCATCCGAGTTTTTCGTACAAGTTAGAAAGGAATCCTCCAATAATAGTTGATCTTAAATGACCAGCATGGAATGGCTTGGCGATATTTGGAGAGGAAAAATCAATAATCATCTTCTTACCAATTCCTATAGGTAAAGATCCAAAGCTGTCCTTGCTTTTCAAAGCATCTTTAATAAGCAAATTGAATAATAACTTAGAATCAGCATAGAACTGTAAAAATGGACCTTCAGCCTTAATTTGTTTCAAGTATTTTCCTTTGTTGAATGCAGCAGCCCACTCGGTGGCCTTCTCTTTAGGGTTGATGCCCTTCAATCTTAATCTTGGAACAGGGATAATCAAGTCACCTTTATCTAAGGTGTTTGGAATATCCAAACTGTCAAAAATAATTGACTTATCTACGTTAGATAATTGGTGCAATTCATCAGTGATGTAGTTTCTTAAGAGGTCAAGAACATTGTGGTCTGGGTACGAGCCTTCTATTTTAGTTGGGGCTGATAATCCTAGTTTACCTAGTTGTTGAGCGATCACGTTTACGTCGGACATTCTGTGGATAGTTCTAGCGGTGGATAAGAGATATCTCATGAAAAATTTTCTGAGTCATCGCGGGTTGATAGAGGTACGGGCCAGGTCGAGCGCGGGAGGACGTGGGTCCAGTACCAAGGTCGCGGGAGCTACGTCCCGCCGGCGGGAAAACCTGTGCGATGCAGCCAATGTAGCCGCCAAATATCGATATGGTGGGTGGTTGATTGAAAGAGTTTGCGGCTCCCAAGTCTATTCAGCTTGTCAAGTCTGGGACCTTAATCTCCAACTCCAGTTGCCTTCTACCATCTCAGACAACCAATAATGTCTTGAAGTACCCGAGTCAACAGCCTCTTACTTCGATATTGAGTTATTCAGGGATATCGTAATTATTTCACTGCCAGCCGCGCGACTTACCGCCACTCTTCTCGGTGCCCGTGTAATACCGCGCATTCCGATCACCCCACGGATTACGAATCCACTAATTGTATTCAAGACCCCCCAATTGAAATGTCCCAATTCTCTATTGCCCCAACCTCCCTCCCAGCCCCACCTGAACTCACCCCTGTGTTCACCATTACCGTCAAAACCCAGCAATTCTCCTCTGCCTTGTCTGGTGACTCTCTTGGTAAAGATATAGTATATGTGCCATTAGTTGACGGCTCAATTGAGCCAGTTGAAAACAAGTTTGGCGTCAAGTTCGAAGCTTCAAAGCTCATTGGTGCAGACAAGATCACCGTCAGACATTCAGATGGAAGCCAACATTTAGACTGTGATGTGGTAGGTACTACTCCTAATGGGTCTAAGATCTTTCTTAACTATTCAGGTTTGGCTATCCCTAGTGAGAAGTTGGCAGCTTTCAATAGGAAAGAAACAAAAGTCGCTGACTTCGGTGAGTTTTACCTTTACTCCAACCCTGTCATTGAAGTTTCCGATGGAGTTGAAGAGGAATTTAAGTGGGTGGCTACCAAGAGTTTTATTGGTAAGGGCCGGTTTGTCAGTGACGACGAGGCTATCTATGTCCAGTATGTTATTTACGTTGTTGAGTAAGCCGTTATGTATGTAATAAACAGTCTAAGTGAAGGTAGTGTAGGGTTTGAGCGTAGGCAAGACTTGTGGATAGCCAATTCCATGTGAATAGCCGTTTAGGGCAGACCTACAGCGTTAGACTTTTCGAACAGAATGCAAGTGGATAAAGGCTATGGTACAGATACACAGAATACGTTCTTGTGTGGACAAACCAGGCTACAAGTTATGACGGACTGTGCCGGATATTCATTGCACATGTTGACTGACAGTTCTATAGATAAGAGAAGGGCAATTCAGACTGCTTTTTATTCTCAAAGGTGAAAGGGTAAATGTATACTGTGTAGACTTGATGTAGACTTGATATAGACTGTTTAGACTTGATGTAGACTTGATGTAGACTTGATGTAGACTGCGTAGACTTGATGTAGACTGTGTAGACTGTGTAGACTTGATTTTACAGACGGTATACATACATGATTCCTGTCCTTACTACACCCAGAATACCAAGTCCCACGAAAAATAATCACAGTAAAGCTTCACAGTATAAATGAACTCAAACTATAACAAAGACATGATCTACTCATCCTACTATTTGTGAGAATTCTATTTGCAGCTATTATCACATTATTACGATCCCCTATTTGTTCATATTGCATTTGCTCTTATCCACTTTGATATTCCGTTTCATAATACGGTTCATATAAGTACCACAGCCATAGTTGATAAACACCTCCAACCCATCAACCAATAAATTTTACCCCCACTCCCCCATTTCCACTCTAATCTTCAAAGCTGCAAGCGCGAAAGAGTCATAACCTCACTTTCATCATGGTCAACTTAGATACCCTAATTAGGCCTAATATCTTGACATTGGAACCGTACAGGTGTGCTAGAGACGACTACAAGGTAGGTATTCTCCTTGATGCCAACGAAAACACTCACGGGCCTGCGTTGAGCGATCTTTCTTCCTTCGAAGAGTCTCTTGAACTCAATAGGTACCCAGATCCTCATCAACACGAATTGAAACAGAATATTATCGACTTTAGGAATGCTAAGCCAAACAAGCATTTCGAGAAAGGGGCTCTGTCTGAAAAGCTTCAACTTGAAAACCTTTGTCTCGGCGTAGGTTCTGACGAAAGCATTGACCTTTTGTTAAGATGCGTCTGTACTCCTGGCAAAGATAAACTATTAATTTGCCCGCCAACTTACGGAATGTACTCCATCTGTGCAGTGGTCAATGACGTTCCATTGGTGAAGGTTCCGTTGAAATATCCCGGTTTCCAGATCGACGTGGACCTGATTGTCAGCACTGTTGAAGGTGACTCATCTATTAAATTGATCTATCTTACATCTCCAGGTAATCCTACAGGCCAATTGCTTGAGGTTGATACTGTTGTGGATCTCCTAGTCAAGTTGCGCCAATCTAATGTGTTGGTGATCATTGACGAAGCGTACATTGATTTCACCGACTCTGCTGACTCAAAATACAGCGAATCTGTATCCACTTTGGTAAACCAGTATGATAATTTGGTTGTATTCCAGACGTTGTCGAAGTCTTTTGGCTTGGCAGGAATCAGATTGGGAGTGACCTTTTGCTCGAAACAATTGTCTTTCTTTTTGAATGCTATGAAGTATCCATACAATATCAGTTCTTTAACGTCTTCTGTGGCCCTTCGGTCCACCAGCTCAGGATTGGAAGAAATGAAGAAAAATGTTAATCAGATCATCGAGCAAAGAGGAGTTTTGCTTGAAAACTTACAGAAGATTGAAGGTATAGGCAGGAATATTGGTGGATTAGATTCCAACTTTCTCTTGGTCGAAGTGCTTGGAAAAGAAGGCACGCCATGCAACGACACCGCCAATAAGTTGTACACGAAGTTGGCATCTGTGGACCAAGTAGTTGTAAGGTTCAGGGGCAAAGAGTTGAACTGTACGGGGGCGTTACGTATATCTGTTGGTACGAAACAAGAGAATGAAGCTTTAGTGAAGAAGTTTGAAGCCGCGATCAAAGAGTTTAGATAGACTGTTAAATAGCAGAAAGGTATGCAACTGTAGGTAGTATAGAATACGTATAGATACAATATTACGCACTGAGTCAGAGACTAATAGGAAGCAGATCTAATGCTAGCTGTAGAGCATAGACCGATGGTGATAGTGTACTAACAATATTTCTCCGGGTAATTGACGCGCATATTTCGGTGAAAAAATTTACCAAAAAACCCAATGGCTAGACAGAACTTCGTGGGACTCGTAGTCTCCCAAGGTAAAATGCACAAGACCGTTAAGGTCAGGGTGCAGACCAAAGTGTATGACAAGAAAATTAACAAAGACACCTTAAAAAGAAAAGACTTTTTGGTGCATGATGAAGGTAATTTATGTAAAGAAGGTGATATTGTGAGAATCGAGTCCATACCTAAGATCTCTGCTAGAAAGTATTTTGCTATTGCTGAAATCAAGGTGAACAAAGGTCAGCAATTTGCTTTATACGAAGAGTTAGCCAAGGCCAAAGTGTCTAGAGAAGAAACAACTTTGATCAAAGAGTTTGTTGAAAGAAGAAACCAATTGGAAAGTGTAATAACCAAGATAGAAGATCTCAGGCTATTGGACAAGATTGCCAATAGATTTCAAACTGATCAAGAAGCTGACAAAAAACAACTTATCGAGCAGATCGAGCAAATCAAGTCAAAGTACAATATACAATCATGGCCATCTACCGAGCCAGTATTGGACTTGAAAATAAGTAAAGACAGTGCTGAGTTGAGTGAGCTCGATGCCAGAAGAGAGAATATCGATGGAATACTTCAGGGCTTGATGAGCAAAGAAAAGGCTGGGAAGAGACAGGAGTTACTCAGAGAAATCACTAAGAAGGAAGTGGATGTCGATGTGATGAAGCAGAATATCCAGAAGAACATCTTGAGAAAGTATATTTTGGACACAAGGAATGAAGTTCCTCAGTTGTAGGTGTAGGAACAGAGAAGCCAACCGGCCAAAGGTTAAGCATTGCCCATAGTAAATGTGAAGGACCAGTAAATAAGAGATGAACGTTTCACGTCAAAGTCGCATATTCATGTATATAGGAAATACAAACATGTCTAATAAGTCTAACCCGTCTAATACTCTGCCAAGTATGGACAGTCTTCGGAGCAGACGACATCGTCGTTCCGATCCACCATCTGGGGCTGCCAGAGACAATACAAAAGATAATCATGTCCTACCGTTGCTTGCAAGTGGCTACAACCTTCACAATTTAACAGAGGATGAAAAACTAATACCTCCTTTACCATTTGACAAAATGCTAGATGCTCCTATTGCAATAGTTAGTACCCTAAGCATCCACCCCGGAGACCACGGGTTCCTTTTCTGGTTCACTGTATCCTCGTTTCTCCCGCTTATTTCAACGTGTCTTGGTCCTCTAGGCAATATGATCTCAATTATAGGTCTAGCAGAGCTGTGGAGAATCGACAAATCTTCAAGCCAAAGCGTACCAGATCCTCTGGTTGTACGTGTATTGAACTCCTTGAGTTTGGCGTTTGGGCTTATAGGAAACGGGTCATTGGTGGTGAGTTTCAGTACTACCAGAACATACATTATCACCCAGACTGTATCGATCTCTTGCTGGGTGATGGCTTCGATTCTCCTCCTAGCTGGTGTGATTATTCTTAATAAGCATCATATCAATGAAGACTATATCAGGTCCGAAGGACACTGGTTTTCTGTCTTCACCATTGGCTTTTACATGTTATGTTCCATGACCATGCTGTTGAATATTTTAGGATTCCTCAAAGGCATGTATCCCCCGATCCTCAACTTGAATAACAAAGAAAAAGCCTTGATGCGATACACGGTATGTCTATCTATCTGGCTTGTGATTGGAGCGTGTACATTCAAGGCACTTACCAAGGATATAGAGTATGGGTCAGCATTGTACTACTGCGTAGTTTCTGTTTTGACGATAGGCTTGGGGGATATACTCCCGAAAATACCAGGAGCTAAAGCTTTTATCTTGGTCTTCTCACTAGTCGGGGTGGTGTTGATGGGGTTGATTGTGGCGATGATCAGACAGGTTCTGCACCACACCAACAATCCTGTTTTCCTATGGCACAGAATGGAGATAGAACGTAAACGGTGTTTGGAGTTAATTCAGCAAAATCAGTTGGAAATTGACAGCGAGGATGCATTCAAGATTGTTAGGAGAATCGAACATAAGTCCAAGCTGGAACAAGAGACTTTTAGTATATTTATGACCCTATTGACATTTTTTGCATTTTGGCTAATAGGAGCTTTAGTGTTTCATTTTGTGGAAGACTGGCTGTACTTTAATTCGGTATACTTTTGTCTTCTTTGTTTGATCACCATTGGCTATGGGGATTTTGCACCTGCTACCGCTTTGGGGAGAGTGTTCTTTGTATCTTGGGCTATAAGTGCGGTTCCATTGATGACTATTCTTATATCTAATTTAGGAGATACACTTTTTGATGCTAAGAGTGTGAAGGATCTTGTCCACGAATCAAGGGCGAAGGTTAGGAATCTCTTTCTTACTCCGAGGGCGATAGAGAACAGGTTTCGTGATCTTCACTCAATAGAGAGTATCAATCGGGAGCTTGGTGAGGATCTTCTTGGACTGAGTGCTGGTGGGAGTGTTAGAACTGAACCCAATAGTGGGGGTGGTGCTCCTGACAATGCTGAGTCTATTTCTATGGGAAACTTTGTTGCTGATGCAAATGTATCAGATCTCGCTGATGTATATGCTGATTCAGGAAACTTGGGAAGGAAAATCAAACGCCAGAAACACCAACTAATTAACATCCTTGAATTTCTCAACCAATTGAAGCCGCTACTTGAAGACACCTTGGACTCACCGTCAATAGAATATAACCATGAGGAATGGACCAAGCTTATACTGCTGTTGCAAAACGAAGACAATAATGTGAGAGATAGCGAATTCGATATAAAGTACTGGCTTGGAGATGAGTCGCCATTACGTCTCCCTTTGCAAGAGCCGAACTACTTTATCTCCAGGATTTTCTATAAAATAGAGAGCGAGCTCTTAAAGCTTATTCGAGAGTCTGACCAGGAGCTTCATAGTTTGGGAGGCAGGGGAGAATAAGGATTGTTTGTCAGGCTTTCAATCAGTCATTTTCAAGCTATAGGAGAGGTGATGTTTGATGATGAGTGGACTCGGTGTAAACGCTGATAGACACTGATAATTATACGACTATATGTATGAATGAGTAATGAACAATAGGTATGGACATGAATATATTGAGACCTAATCCACCCCTCTAGCCTCCATTGGCCAACCAGTGTTTTTCATTACCCACATAGGATTCACAATACGCCAATCTACTCTCCAGCCTCTATCTGTCTTCTCATTTGCAACATTTGCACCCACGAAATCGCGTCGCATCAAATCTTATCTCTATTTACTGGCACCATCAACTGCACTTGGCATCACTACAGCTACCACTGTATCACCACGTTTTCCCATCACGCTACAGTCGCTATATAAATCTTCCGTGGTACCCTGATCTCCCACCAGTATGGCCTCGGACCCTGTGGTGCTAAAACTAGGAGCCATCTCCTTCACCTTATCCCAACTAAAATATATTACCTTCTCCCTCATAGGAATAGCGCTATTATGGCCGTGGAATGCCTTCCTTTCGGCCTCCGCCTACTACGGGCTCCGGTTTTCTAGCTCGCTAACCTTGATCAAAATATACTCGTCCACCATGATGACGGTATCAACGCTTACTTCCACCATCTTCAGCTACTATTTATCTCAGGTACAAAAAGGTGTGGACTACAGAAAACGAGTCAACTCGGGGCTTTCATTGACGGTGTTTGTGTTTGTGGTGATGGCTATTTCGTGTGTATCATACATGTTTATTGATATGAACGATTTGGTGTTTTTCGTTTTCTTGATGTTTATGGTGATGGTATCTGCTATGGCCACAGCTTTGGCCCAAAACGGGACTATGGCCATTGTCAATGTCATGGGCGGTATATACGCCAATGCTGTAATGGTTGGGCAGGCAGTGGCAGGCGTCTTACCGTCAACGGCGCTTATCTTATCGATCCTATTGGTAGGCGCTAAGACAAAAGATGGTGGGAAGCACGTAGACAAAGATTATGGGGTATTCGTTTACTTCCTCACTGCCAGTCTACTTTCTTTGGCATCCATGTGTCTTCTTTGGTGGGTTTATTCTCGTGCTCAATACACCTATTTATCTGAAGGAACCGATACTGAAATTGACTCTGGAGTCCCTGATATTGACTCTGGAGTCGCTGGTATCGACGACGAGGTTCATGAACCCGTCCAGTCTACTCACGTGTCGTTCAAAGTTCTATGGTCAAAACTCAAAAACATCGCTTTGACCATCTTCTTTACATTTGGCATCACTTTGATATTCCCAGTCTTTGCTTCCACCGTAGAGTCTGTTAATTACGATTCTACGTTCAGATTGTTGCAGAAAGATATCTTCATTCCGTTTGTGTACTTGGTGTGGAACGCTGGGGACCTCTTGGGGAGAATCTTTTGTGGTACACCTGGTTCACGGTTTTTGATCACTAACCCAAACACTTTACTAACTTATTCCCTTGCCAGATTACTATTTATTCCGTTGTTTTTGACGTGCAATACGCATCCCCTCAGTCATGGGTCCAGTGCACTCATCAACTTGGACTCGTGGTATTTGCTCTTACAATTCACGTTTGGGTTATCTAATGGACAATTGTGTACTTCTAGTTTCATGATAGTACGTGATTTCTGTGATACGGATGACGAAAAAGAGGCGGCAGGTGGGTTTACGACAGTGTTCTTGAGCGTTGGTTTGGCCGCAGGAAGTGTGTTTAGTTATCTCCTTGTTCTCCTCGTGGGGTGATTTCTATCTATATGTTTAACTTGTCTTGGCCTACCAGTGGTGTCCATATTCACCCACTATTAATCTACAATGGTTTATTTATGAATGCTTTATCTGATTAGAGAAGCATCCAGCTGGCTTATTGAACAACTATTTCCTTCAACCTATTGCATTGTTTAAACTACACTCACCATGTTCCAGGCCAAGCCTACTAGTTTTCATGGTTATCAGAGTATCTGCTAAATCACCTCTCTTGTATCGATAAATATAACATAACATTATTGTACCAATATCAGATCATTGATCTTGCAATAACTCTAAAGAGCAGCACACAAGTACATTGGTCTTCGTCAATAGCATATGGGTTATTCTTCCAAGTTCTACAGATCACTATCTATCACATACTCTCTACTTCCCCCTATCTGCACATTATCTTCAAATCTACAAACTTCTACACACCCACATTCTCCCTCAGCCTCTTATCGCATTTGCAGCCGCGAAAACTTCATCATGTCGTTTTGGGATAACAATAAAGACAGCTTCAAATCAGCAGGTATCGCCACCGTTAAAGGCATTGGTAAGGGTGGTGCTGCCCTCACGAAGGCTGGCTACCGAACATACAAAAAAAGTGACGCAAAACACAAAGGATTGCCTGAACCACAGTTTAATGATGGCGAGTCGTCGAATTCGAATGAGGTGCAAAATCTAGGGCCAGCTCCACCTATAATGACAAAGGAGCAGATGGGGGCGTTGCCTCCCCCTCCAGGAAGGAATGTAGGCGTAAAGGCGTATGAGGTTGGAGCACCCACTTCCAATCCGCTTGAGGTGTATAAAGGCGCTTCGTTAAGCGGGCCGCCGGTTCAGCAGTATCAACAACAGCCCCAGCCACCAGTTCAGCAGCTCCAGCAGGTTCAACCCCAGGCACCTCCACAGTACCAACAGCCTCAACAGTACCAACAGCCTCAACAGTACCAACAGCCTCAACAGTACCAACAACCTCAGCAGTACCAACAACCTCAACAGAACCAACAGCCTCAACAGTACCAACAACCCCAGCAGTACCAACAACCCGAGCAGACACAACCGAACCCACCTCCGCAATACCAAGAATCGCAGAACTATGGCCCACAGCTAGGCCAACCGAGCCAATCCGTTCAGGGCCAAGTTACAACCCCACAACCTCAACAACCTCAGCAACCTCAGCCGGCTCTCTCGTTCCAGCAACGCCTTGAACAACAAGCGCTGCAAGCTATTCTGAGTCAGGTCCAGAAGCAAGTTCATCAGCAAGTACTGCTGGCTTCACAGCAGTTCAAGCAGCAGGTTTTAGGTCAAAGTCCACAGAGTCAGCAACCTCCAGAAGCCTCTCAATACGAGAATCAGCCCCAGCAGCCTCAGTACCATCCTCAGGAACAGTACCAACTGCAGCAGCCTCAGTACCAACCTCAGCAGCCGCAGTACCAACCTCAGCAGCCGCAGTACCAACCCCAAGCCCAAACTAGCCAGTATGAGCAGGCTCCCCTGTACTCTCAGCAGACTCAGACCCAACCTCCGGTTCAAGCTTCAACTCAACCACAATCCGCTCAACCAGTTAGGCCAATTCCTTTACCTCCGCAACCACTGTCTCAGTCTGTCCAATCTCCAGCTCAGCCACAGCCTGTTCAACCACAAACACTGTATGCTCAACCTGCTCAACCACACCAGCCTCAACCACTGTATACACAGAATCAACAGAACCAGCAAAACCAAGTTATTCAGCCGCAGTATGAAAGCAAATCCCCCGAGCCCGAAAAGCCTAAGGCTCCATTACCTGATCCAACTTCATTTGCACCACCGCCAATCCACAAGGGAAGGGGTCAGTCCCAATCCTCGCCCACACCTTCAAAAACTAGTATAAGCTCTGTACACACCAATAAGCAAGCTACTCCAGTTCCCGCCATCTCACCAGACATAAACACAAATCAGTTTGCCCCACCTCCACGGCCCTATCACGGCACAGCCTCCAGTCCACATTCTACTGGACCTCAGTCTTCTAGTTCGCATGCTGCAAGTCCGATCTCTGGTACAAGGCCTGTTCCTTCTGTGCCAAGCCTTCCACCACGTTCATCTTCCTCTTCCCTGATAAGCCCTCTGCCAGGACCTAAAAAGGCACCACCAAAGCCCACAAAAAAGCCTTCCCTCATGCCCAATGATCCTCCTCCTTACAGACAAGAAGAGAAGCCAAAAGAGAATGAAGAACCAAGTAGACCTGTTGTTAAGCCTAAACCAAAGGCTTTACTGAGAAGTTCCACATCATCTTCAGGGTTGCAGAATGAAATAGAGGCCACTTTATCTCAGAGATTTGCTCCATTATCAGTAGAGGAGCCCAAACCAACCAAGCCCAAACCTGTTAAACCTGCTAAGCCAGATATTGGTGCTAAACCTGAGATTGGAACCAAGCCCAACAATAAACCTGCGCTTGGTTCTAAGCCAGAAGTTGGCACTAAACCGGTGATTGGGCAACCAGTCAACAGCTCCAGCTCCAGTCCATCTCCGGGCCCACCTCCGCCACCACCACGTAACTACTAGTATATATACTCGTTTACTTGTCTGTGAAATATACATAGGATCAATCTCTACGTATTCCATGAATATATTCTCTCCCGCTAACCGCAGCTCTACCGCAGCCTCGCTCTCCTGTGCGCTCGCTCCAGCTCTCCCTAATTCTGGCGCCCGCGCTTTTCTTTATCTCATCGCAATGACAAACGAAGTAGCTCCGTCACTCTCCACCCACCAGGACGAAAGCACCTTCGATTTCCTCAAGTATGAACACATAGATAACCCTAGACGGCATCTTTCACTTAATCCGTTGAGCGACGCCGAATTAGCCGCTAGAATCCACCAGTACTACAGCATAGATGAAACGGTGCGGTTCATTCAATCGAAACCACAGTGTAAACGTATCACTCTACAGTTCCCGGACTCGCTCGTGTGTGACTGTAGTGCTGTTGCGCAAGCTATTAATGATGGTCTCGGTGTCAAGCATTGTGAGACAAGTGAACCGCAAAACAGTGAATCAACTTGTGAATCAACCTGTAAAGAATCAACCTGTTGTAATGATAAGGCAGAGAAACGCAACGAAGACGAGGAACAAAGCGTATGGATTCTCGCAGATACATCTTACTCGCCATGTTGTGTGGACGAAGTGGCCGCAGAGCACGTCAAAGGAGATCTTGTGATCCACTACGGCGACGCCTGTTTAAACCCTGTATCCAAGGTGCCTGTGGGCTACGTATTTGGTAAACCAGCCATTGACACAGACCAAATAATCGAGCAGTTCAAACGTACTTTTGATTCCCAGACGAATGTATTGCTTATGGGAGATGCTCCACACTCGTATATCTTGAAATCACTCTATGAAGAATTGCTGCAAACCCACAAGGTTGCATTTGCTGACATTCTGCAAGATCTGTTTCCTGAGTCAACTATTATCGGCTACTCTCCCAGCAAGTCGAGCCTGAGTCTTCAGCTTCTTAACAGAAGTTTCCATGGTCTTGAAAATATAGAAGATGTTGAGAGTGAAGGGATAGAAAATGTGCTAATGACATACCAATTGTTTCACATTGGCATCCCCGAAACCCCCAGACTTTTAAAGTTAACCACTGTGTTCGAGTCTGTGTCGCTTTATTCTTCTGCCACAAACACGGTCACCCAAGGCCCATTTCCTAACTTGATGCGTAGGTATAGGTACATGCATATGGCACGGTCTGCAGGTACTGTTGGGCTTCTTGTAAATACATTGTCGCTAGCCAATACCAAGACGGTGCTAAATGGGCTCAAAAACAAAATCAAAGATGCAGGGAAAAAACATTATATGTTTGTTGTTGGGAAGCCTAACGTGGCCAAGCTAGCCAATTTCGAGCTGATAGATATATGGTGTATTCTAGGCTGTGACCACCAGGGGATTATAGTTGACCAGAATAATGAATATTTCAAGCCTATCATCACGCCGTTCGAGCTTCTTTTGGCATTGAACGAGGAGTTATCGTGGACAGGGAAGTGGGAGACAGACTTCGGAAGGCTTTTAGAACAAATGGGAGAGGAAGAAGACCGGGGAGATGAGCAAGAGGGAGACAGTCAACAGGAGGATGAAGATGAAGATGAAGATGAAGAGCCACGGTTTGATCCAGTCACAGGGGCATTTGTCAGTACTTCACGGCCACTTAGACGGCAGTATCTTCAGGTCGAACTGGCACAGGCCGATCCAGAGAAGTCAGAGAAGTCAGAGAAGTCAGGAGAGAAATCCCTTGTAGAACGGTTCTCAAGAGACGTGGCGATCAAAGGCACTATATCTACAGCAGCAGTGCATCTTCAGAACAGGCACTGGACCGGGCTTGGAAGCGACTACGTAGATGATGAAGAGTCTGCTAAAGGCTCATTAGTTGAAGATGGGATCAGTGGTATTGCCAGAGGATATGAGTTTGATGTGAACAATAAGTCATAGATATTAAGACGAAGCACTGGATAGTTGGCAAACCGAGCATATAGATAGATACAAGACCCAATAGCTAGTGTTTCTGCACGTACATATATAACAACTCACTGTATATTACACACCCAATATATAAAGTATACCCAGAGCGATACTCACCCTACCTACTCATTAATCTTCTGGTAGAACCGCGAATTCGCAGCCGATGAACATAGACGTGATAGCTCAGCACCTCTACAACAGTGCCTGGCCGCTCGTAGGGCTATCTGTGGGCATATGGTATGTATCCTATGTGTCTTATTTTCCCTACTAACAAAAAGGTGGTTTTCAAAACACTATATATCGGTACTTATTCCCGTATTGATCTCCATACTAAAGACATTTGAATATGTTAATCTCCAGTATAAGGTAGGCACTAACCTGGTGCCACTCGGTTCCGCTGACACGGCTTTGGTCGTGGGTGGTTCTCGGGGTCTTGGCATGGAGATGGTGACCCATTTATATACCACCTATGGTGTCAGTAACATCATCATTATCGACGCGGTAAAGCCAGAAACCAATCTTGCAGTAAAGTTCGTTCAATGTGATGTATCACAGAAGCAGCAGTTCCAGACGGCTCTCAGGGGGGTACTAAATGAAATAGAAGCTGCTGGTAGCGCCGTGCGAGTGTTTGTACACAATGTCGGTGCCAGAAACAGCCAACTGGTGGTTCAAATGGACGAAGAAAGTATCGTGAGGCTTTTCAACATAAATGTGTTTTCGTACTTATGGGGTATCAGAGAAGTGCTACAATATCACCGTATCTCGGACCCACTTTCTATCGTAACTATTTCTTCAGTATTAGGGACCCTTGCCCCAAGAAACTTGACAATTTACAGTGCCACAAAGGCAGCATTAACTCAGGTTCATGAGGGACTAGCAGAAGAGCTTATAGACATACCCAGCGTACGGATGTTGTTAGTTCTTCCTGGCCAGCTTTCAAGTGGGATGTTTGATGATGTAGGGCCGTCTAGGACATTCTTTGCTCCAGTGGTGGACCATAAGCAGCTAGCCAAAGATGTAATAGACAGGGTCGATAGGGGCGAGAAAGGGGTGATGTGTCGGCCTTTGTATGGTAATTTTCTACCAGTGGTGAAGTGTTTGCCGTATTTGGGAGTGAGGGTGTGTCGGTGGTTCAGCCAAATGGACACCAAGGTGGTAGAGAGTGGAAATGGAGGGCACTTTAATGGAGGGAATGTAAAAGAAGAGCACGTCAATGGAGGAAATGTAAATGAAGAGCACATTAATGGAGTTCATAACTAGAAAGCTAATGGCTCCAGAAATAGAAATCATAGACTCTTCTGGATTAATTAACACTTAGACAAAGACTTTCCAAGATTTTAATACATGAACATTTCGAGCTATATCCTGGTCAATCATGTAGATATGCACCATCTATGAATGCAGTAATAACATATCCTACGGGGAATATGTGGTGTAAGGTTGTAGATTCTAGGACAGGCATACCATACAACATATTTCAATAGGAAGCGTGTGCAGAGTGTGCAGAGGAAGCAGAGAAGGCACATACAGTATGGTAACTCGGTACACGTATATTAACTCTGTATCAACTACTGCTTAATCCTTCTTTCTTTCTACCTTTTCAATCTCCTTGACCAAGAACTCCTCAAGCTTTTCGGGATGATAAGAAGAGAAATTGTCAAACAACTTTGTGAATTCGATTTCAGTCTTAACACTTTGATCCCCAATCCTCAATTCTATATTATAAATAGGCTCATACTTTGGAGAGGAAGTCACGATGGTGATAGTCTTATCTTTCTTCCCGGTATATTTGATATTCTTGTATTTTGGAGCAGAAGTGAAGTAAACTAAGATACCGCTGAGTGCAAAGTAAACAGCAAGGATCACAACGGTTAACGTAAAGGATTCTTCAAAGGATGTCTTTTTCTCGAGGAAGAAAAGTCCACCACTTAATGCCACCGTAGCGATTCCTAGGCCTAGCTTTAAGTCAACTAGACTGAATTGTTCAGAGTATCCGATTCGTTCTAAGACGCCAGGCAAGCTTTCGTCCACGATTGTACGTAACTGTGCGGAGTTGCTGAAGGTTAGTGGGTTCTGGGTGAGAGGATGAAGTGGGGCAATGGGATACGTACTATAGGTTGGTCTTGGTTGACATTGGAGTTTTCGCGACTAATTATGATTTACCAAAGTAGTGAAAGATGGTGAGGACTTGGTGAGAGTTGGGCGAAATTTAGTGAGAGTTACGCGGGAGACGGCAGGACATCGAGTTGTTACAGTCGTAAGGCATTATATTAACTAAATACTGTTCTTATGTTTACTGTTCCTCAAGACTCACGTAGATGATAGAAGAATGAGCTTTTTCTTTTTCTTGTTCTTGTTTTTGTTCCCGTTCTGTCGCTCCATTTCTTCCTTCGCCTTTCGTATCATCTCTTCAGCATCCCAATCATCACCACTAGTAGCATCTGAAGTTGAACGCTTAACCTTCGTACCCCATACCGTAGTGTGGTAGTCCACTGGCTCGTCTGATTCAACAACAGCTTCTTCATTTGACTGAGGCTCGAGTGCTGGCATTTCTCGATTATCAACGATCGATAAACTACCCACATTACCTGTTTCGTAGTACTCGTGATCGTTGTTGAAACCATTGCGAGTAGGATCATTTTCCCTTTCAAAGAACAATTTTGTTCTACGTTCTTCTTCAGTTTCGGCACGCTTTTTATCTCTATCTTCTTTGTGGTGCTTTTTCTGGGTTTTTTTGGTCCGTTTAGTTAAATCATTTTTAAATAATTCCCATGTTGGCTCAGAAATGCTCTCATTCTTATACCAATTACATTGAATGAACCCAATAGATGTTCCTAGTGGGAGATGTGAAAGGTACTTATACTTTTTAAGAGAGTTTTCTGGAGTCAACTCTTCATACTGAATGTTTTCAACTTTGGCAACAATGCTGGACGGAAGGTTAAAGTAATCGTTGTTATAATTTGTTTTCAATACTTTAATGTCCAATGGTGATAACACAAACGTTGAACTTGCATTAAATCCCGTCTCATAATAGAAAAAACTGTTACCAGAAGTTATTTCTTCATCCTTGACAATGGACTCTTGTGCATCGTTAGACTGTTCATTATAACTTCTCATCCAAGCATCCATCTCTGAATTAATTTCTTCAATTGCAAGATTGAAGTATTTCCCATCATCATTGTAGAGCCGTTTTTCCTCTTCATAGCATTGCAACACCTGTTGTTTTTCTTCTGTATACATTTGTAGAATATATGTCAAATCAGCTTTGAAAAGTCTTGAATATGAAGACAAATCAGGCAGTTTCATATCGACAAATGGAAAGTTTTGGATCTGGTAATGAACAGCTTCAATTGATCTCGGCACGGCAAACAACTTATTATGGGGCCGTGACATTAAACTCATTATCACATCATCACCCACTTTAGGTGTTTCAAACCGATCGTCAATATTGACTATCATGACAGGTTTTATTTCGGCTTTCCGAATAATAGATCCACACAAAGGACAGTCGTTATACTTCTCTATCACAGCCGAGCTCTGGCGTTTCTTGTTTGCCGGAATTTCTGTGTCTAGTAAAGATAACAAACACTTGAGACAAAGAATATGGCCGCAGGAAGTGATCATCCGAGGCGCCACCGGCTCATCTGAAAGACATATAGGGCACAGGTTCCCCATGGGGGCTATGATTCTGATGATATCTTTTTGGCCAACAGGGACGTTTGGATCAAGTTCCTGTGGTTTATAGTTACCTCTATAATCCACTATAAATTTATAGTTTAAGTTGATGAATGACATGCCACGAATGGGGACTTTATATCTATCAGATGAGTCGAATGACGAGCTTCTTGTTGACTTGGGCGTACGTCTTGTGTGTCTGTTTTTGTACTCATCCAGATCTTTGTATGACTGGAAATGAAGGAGATGATTGAGTGATACTTGTTTCTTCTTGGAGGACTTTTTACCAAGCTTAAGACTTTCAAGTTGAGCGTCAATTCTTGAGTTCGAATTATTTGAGTTTGGTTTAGCCGCCTTGTTCTTGTTCTGAGGCGCTTTTGGGAGTTTGGGTTTCTGCGCTGCTGGCCCTCCCGACGCTTGTGTTGGTTGGGTATCTTGGGCCATAATGAGTCAGCCGGAATGGCGGTCTGTTGACGTGAAGGATCTATGTATTGATCTATAGGAAGACCTGAACGAGGATCTGTAGTATTTCGAGTCTCGTGTATCCCTTACTGTGAGGTAGAGTACCAGCAATAAGTAAACCGGATGGCTTAATAGAGGAAGCAGAGATGTTGATAATTTAATGATTGTTTAAACCGCGCAGCGTGGGACGGCAGAGGGCGCGTGGTAGTGTGACATGGTAATGCGAGGGCGGTAGTGCGAGAGGAAATAGTGGATACATTTAGACCCGTAATGATAAGGTTGCTACGAAGCCCAGTCGTTTAACTGTTTAGACGTGAAAGCTATATTCAAAACAGGAGAACAATTTAGAGGTATAATTGGACCAGGAGAATCACGTACACCTACATCCGAATAAAGAGCTAAAATGTTGATGTTGTCATTTTTACATTTCAAAGTCGGTCTGCTTCCAAGCTTTTTAGGCTTTTCATCTTTTCCCTTGTGCCTATTACCATTCCTACCTCTATCTCTATCTCTACCTCTGTTGCCACCGCCGGCGTGGCTCTTCCTGTCCATCCATTTCTGTGCCTCTTTCTCCTTATTCTCGCGCTACATTAACCGCGCTTTTCACCTCACCAACCTAACACCTACACTCATGACACATAATCCGTATCAGCGGCTAGCAGGTGGAGACACAGGAGGTACGGCCTCGACCATGCCTTCACTCCCTCCCGCATACGAAGAACTGCAGCCAGAACTCGACACTGGCATCGACCCGATCGAACAGTTTGAAATAGATGAAATGGACTTTGACCCACCTCGAGAATCGTTTCTTCAAAAAGCGTCTTTTTTCACAAAGAAACTCGCCACCTCCTTCAGTAACCACATAGTCCAACCGGTTTCCCGTGCTATAGATCCTATCTATGAAGGTTTACAGTTTGTTAACCTGCAATATGAACGGTCGATTCTCAAAATTGGTAACCCCTTGGTGGTAAAGCGGTTATTATACGTTGGGTTTATGGTCGGAGTTATCTATGCCATCACCAGGTACTCGGTTAATGAGGGTATCAACGGCGCTACTGGTGGAACGTTTTCTTCAGGGAAATTTTTCGATATCGAAAAGCTTTCAGATATTATTTTAGATCATATTGATGCTAAAAACATGAAAGAGCATCTCGAGTATTTCTCGCTGATGCCACATATTGCTGGCACATCGGGTGACTTGGCGCTAAGCAGATACGTCGAATCGTATATGAAGAACAACGGCATCAAATCGGTAGAACATGATCCAGTAACATCGTTCTTAAACTACCCTGCCGCCAGTAAAAAGAAAACCCGGCTCGTAACATCAGACGAGTCTTATGAAGCTACTTTGAATGAGCTCAATATCGAAGAAATGGAATATATAGGATATAATCCAAATGCTTTAAACACTGATGGAGAACTTGAAGGGCATATGGTTTATGCAAACTATGGAACCGAGAAAGACCTCGACGCTTTAGGCTCTTCTGAAGTGGATTTGAAGGATTCTATATTACTTGTGAAATATGGAGGCTCGTTGCCCGAGGCCAATAAGATTGAGTTGGCTAAAAATAAACAAGTGAAGGCAATAATATTTATATCACCAAAGTTCAAGATTGGTAAAAATGACATACAGCAAGAGTTGGATACAGTGATCCAAAGAACTAATGTGGGTAATAGTAGGTTTAGTGCTGGAGATATATTGACCCCTGGTTGGGCTTCAGAAGATGGATATGTCAGTAGACTATTATGGATGAAATCAAAGTCCACCCCAAAGATCCCGACCCTTCCTGTCTCCTATAAAGTTGGACAAGAACTTATTGCAAGATTAGATAAAAAGGGACATAAATTCGATCATGATATTTTCTCAGGAGTACAAACTGATGACAAATCTAAAAGACTTAAGCTTAAAGTTGGAAATAACCGTCAAGAAACCCACCAGATATGGAATGTCATTGGTTCTATTCCTGGGAGAGATCAACGTGAAAAGAGTATAATCATTGGTGCCACAAGAGACTCGGCATGTTTTGGTACAATTTCAAGTGCCACTGGTACAACTGTTCTACTTGAATTAATAAAGATATTCACAACCATACAAAGACATTATAACTGGAGCCCATCCAGAACTATCACTTTTGTTTCGTTTGATGGTACGAATTATAATTTAGCGGGACTGGCTGAATGGATCGAAGAAAAGAAAAAAGAATTACAACAACAAGCATATACTTATATTGATCTTAGTGATGCAGTTGCAGGAGATAATTTGTCTATTCGTTCCAATCCGTTCTTGCACGGTATTATTCGTGAATGTCTTAAAAAAGTGGGAAGTTCAACCATCCAAGCAAGAAACTTGAAGGTTCACCATAAAGATAAGTCGTTGTCATTACACGAGTTATATAAGTTGCAAAATAAGGGGCTGGACAAGTTCTCCAATAACATGATTGAGTTTAAGAATTATATTCCTTTTATCAATTTACTTAATGTTCCATCTGTTGAAATCAAGTTTCAAGGAAATGATTACCCTAAGCATTCATGTTTTGACAGTTTCAAGAACTTTGAAAGTTCAGGTATTGATCCTACAATGAAAAAACATAGCCAACTTGTGGAGTTACTTGGTAAGGTGATTTTGAATGTGGCAGAACAGGGACATATTCCATTTAAGTTCGGGGAATTTGTTGATAGATTGAATGATTATCGTGGAGATTTAGAGAAGTATTCAAATGAAGCATTGAAACAAAACAAGAATCAAGGTAAACAGAAATTGGATTTGGAAAAGTTTACCAGAGCCTTGAACAGGTTAAGAGAAGCAGGAACCCTGTTCGACGACTGGGTCCAAAGCTGGAAGAAGTATATAGCCAGTGCTGAACTTGAGCCATCGTTATTGGCTATGAAAAGATGGAGATGGAACGATTTATTAGTTGATTTTAACAGTCAATTTATCAGTAGAGAAGCAGAGCATCCACGTCCTGGATACTTAAATATTTTATTTGGTACTCCGTACAATGCTCCGCCATCTGATAATAGTCGTTGGCAATGGAACTCGTTTCCAGTGGTTAGAGATTGTATTGATAATGGGGATTTTGGCAGGGCACAATTCGAACTCGATAGGTTATCTGATATAATTGAAGCGGCTTCTGCTAAGTTTACTGCTTATTAGGTATGGGTATGCATAATATATGGTCAATGGAGAGAATGTATCGCTCAGTATTTCTCTGGATTCCTCTCTTCCTTTTGTATTTTCTCTACCAATAGCTCCTTGAGGTTGGTGATACCATTACGAAGGAAGATTACCTTCTATAAAAACATTCAATTTTACATTTTAACGTGTTCTGTAGAAACAATAAGCTTTTAATCAAAATGCTCAAGGCTGAAGGTAATATTCTGCGTTGATACTTCATTCCTTGAGTTCGGTGTCATTGTTTATTCCATTACTCAATAGCACTGTGAAAATGTGAAAGAACGGTATTTGTTCTGGCCTTTACTGCACGGCTTAACTCCATCATTAACGACACGGCGGATGCAAAATTTCTGTGCTCACCTCACGGGATTGCAAAATTTGCCTGTTCACCACAGTCCCTAACAAGAATAAAGAAAAAGCCTAATACGCGTGTGAATTGCCTCTTTAGGTATACAATTTTATAATCATTAGAATTAGTCATTAAAATTTTTATGCTTCAATAGCTCTGTTACTTCCTGATTTTGTCTTTATTTTCGAAGTCTCAAATCTTCGAGTATAAGATCCTCTCGGTGGCCAAGCTGGCTAAGGCGCGAGACTGTAATGTTAACTCAAAGTAATCTTGAGATCGGGTGTTCGACTCACCCCCGGGAGATTTTTTTTAGAGTAGCTCCAAGGAACAAATGGTTCATGCATGTTGTACTTTGTGGTGTTATTATGGATTCAGTGAATCTTATAGACAGCCATAATTGCACCTCTTGTACACTTTCGTTGTTCCCAGTGTCCTTTTTGCTCTACTCTTCTCTATTTTATCCGTTCTATTTACCTATGCTAGTCTATTCACTCTCTTTTTGCTTAATTCCATCTCGTTTTATTCCTTTCTCTTGATCTCTCTCTCTTCATCTACTTGTGCTCTTCCTCTCTTGCAAGCTTCAAAAGATCCTCTAAATAATGATCCTGCGAATCACTCACCTTATCGAGTCCACGAACTGAGTCACAAAGCTTCTCTAAATACTCGAGGTTCTCTCCACTTGGTCCCTTGCTGTTCCGTATAATCCGAGCAGTGTCCTTTATATCCTCCGGACCAATAAACAGCTCGTTGTCGATGGTGCCAATGTATATGGAAGAAGTTATATAGGACACTCCATTTTTTTTAGGAACCAGTTCCACCACTTTGGGGTCGGCATCCTCTGCCCCCTGGATAATGAATGGCACCTCATGCGTAGTATAGCCGTCCTGTTCTCTCACGTCCAAATACGCCCGCATCTCGTCGACGTACTGTGGCAGAATATAGTATGCGCAGCCCCACACTTTGAGATCCGTGGCAGTTAGTTTATCGATCTCGTACAGGGTGGACGTAAGGTTCGATACAAGCAACTCGTACGAATGGAGGTCGTTGTGGAACCGGCGGTGGGCCACTAGATCCTCGAGTGACACGAGCGTGACCACTCTGCCGGGGCTTTCTGGTGTACCTCTATGGTCAGAAGAGCTCTGCCAGAACCGTCTAATGTATCCCTCTATGTACCCAGTAACCTTGAAACTGTAGATAGGAGGCGGCTTGAAGATCAATGACCCGTACCCAATCACCCAAATACCTCCAGCACTTGCGCTCTCATTTTTGCCTGTCTGCTGGCCATTTTCAACCTGCTCGCCCTGTTGTTTTGTCATGCTTGTTATTGTATGGTGTGCAGAATTTTAGCGATAATCGTCGATCCAGTCTGAGATAATTTCCCTCGCCTGGTCGGCCCGAAAATCATTAGGTACGACCGGTTATTGCAGCAATTAAATTAATTCATGATACCAATGGTCGCTTTTTGCGCAATAAAATCGGTGTTATTATTGCAGTAGAATCTTCAGCAGTTTGTGTTTAGTGCATATCCATTTCACGCTAATCACTTGTACCATCTCTGCTAAAATTCGCACGAACTCGCAGCGGGATCGTTTAAAGTTGGCACCATACAGACCAATGCAGTACCAATTTTGAGTAGCTTGTGCATTATTTTGGATGCAAGTTTTTGGTCCTGTGGTAGCAAATCTTGACCGACGAACTCTATTTCACTACTTGCGACTTCAACTTGCCCTGGTTTGCCCTGGCTGAGAAAATGTCGCAGCGATATATTCTTGATTGTGGAGGTGCGAATAATTCATGGGACTGTATCATCGCGCATTATACCAAGAAAAACATTTACTGTATGCCAACTCAAGATAATTTTTATTAATTTGCTGCTGTACACATGGTCTGGTCACAACTAGAGGTACGTAAAATGGAACCGGAGTGATACTGGGGTTGTATGCTGGGCTACCTGGGCTAAGATACATACAAGTCGTGGAGCTCAGCGACCCCTTGTTTATGTTTAATGACGTAAATGCAAAAAACGTCAAAATATTTCTTGTCACTGTCAAAACCAAATGATTGTTTACTAACATTTTGTAGTTAGAAGACTCACACATCGCCTATGCGTGTGTGGGGGTATTCAGCACGCTATTTTCACTTGTGTCTTTGTTTGTTAAAGAAAGGCTATACATCGGTGAAGCCACTGTAGCTACCATAGCAGGTCTTATACTAGGACCGCATTGCTTGAAATGGTTTGACCCCTTATCGTGGGGAGAAAGCGAAGTCATCACGTTGGAAATCAGTAGAATCGTTTTATGTGTTCAAATCGTGGCTGTAGCGGTGGAATTGCCAAAGAAATATATGAAAAAACATTGGCTATCAGTTGCTATATTTTTATTACCCGTCATGACCACCGGGTGGTTGGTGGTAGGATTATTCATTTGGGTGTTAATCCCTGGTTTCACCTTTTCAGAAGGCCTTTTGGTATCTGCCTGTGTCACTGCTACTGATCCCGTCTTGGCAGCTGCCGTCGTGGGTAAAGGTAAATTTGCTGAGAGAGTTCCTGGCCACCTTCGTAATTTGCTTTCTGCAGAATCGGGATGTAATGATGGAATGGCTTTCCCATTTATCTTTTTGTCTTTGAACTTATTGATCCATGAAGGACATGCAGGAGAAATTTTTAAAGATTGGTTCCTCATCACCATCTTATACCAATGTTTGTTTGGGTGTGTTTTAGGAGCGGCCTTGGGCTACTGTTTAAGGAAATTGGTGGCGTTTGCAGAGAAAAAAAATACTATAGACAGAGAGTCCTTTTTGGCTTTCTTTGTATTTTTGGCTTTCAACTCTGCGGGATTCGGAAGTATTCTTGGTGTCGATGATTTATTGGTATCTTTTGCAGCTGGAACCGCATTTGGATGGAATGGAGACTTTGCTAAAAAAACAGACGAATCACATGTTTCTACTGTGATTGATTTGATTATTAACTTGGCGTTCTTCGTGTACTTTGGTGCCATTGTTCCATGGCAAGAGTTCAATAATGGAGCTTTAGGATTAGATATTTGGAGATTAATTGTCTTGGCTCTTGTGGTTATATTCTTAAGAAGACTTCCCGCCGTGATTGCATTTAAGCCTTTTACTCCAGATGTCAAGAGTTGGAGAGAAGCCATTTTCTGTGGTCATTTTGGTCCTATTGGTGTTGGGGCAATTTTTGCAGTCATTTTGGCTCGTAGAGATTTAGAAGAACACTTCCTTCACCACAGTTCGAAATTGGATTTCGATCAACCTGAAGATGCTCCTTTCCACCAGTTACTCAACACCCTTTGGCCTATTGTGAACTTCATTGTCGTGACTTCTATTGTCGTTCATGGTTCCTCTGTGGCGGTATTAACGTTAGGAAGAAGATTGAACAGAATGGCAATCACCATGACATTCACCAACACTCAAGCCAACGAATCTAGTTCCAACTGGTTATCACGTTTACCAAGATTGGAAAAGACGAGCACCTCATTTTCTCTTCATAGAGTTGATAGTGACGGTACAACTTTAAGATCATCAACAGCAGATGAAATCAAAAGATCAGAAACTGTTGAAACTAGTGGAATCAAATATAGACCAGCTGGAGGCGCGAAGAGAAAGAAGAATAAAAAGAAAAAGAGAGGACCAAAACTTATCAAGACTTTATCTGGGCGTCCAGTTGATGATTCTATTGGAGGCGAAATAGAGCATCCAGATCGACCAAGACCACAGAATCAATTTTTGCAATTGGGTAAAACATCTACCATTCCAAACGCCGAAGATGATGAAGAATTCGACACCAAAGTCTCCTCAACAGATTCATCTCCACAGGCCGCACCACAAGATAACGAAACACATGAACAAGTAAGAGCCACTGCATATCAAGAAGGCCATAGGATTGTTATTGAAGATGCACGTGGAGAAGTTATTGAGGAATTACCAGTCAGAAAAGCACCTTCGAGATCGTCTGCTGAAAACCAGAGTGTTCATTCTATGGGTTCATTGCAACGTCAAATGACTCAACTCTCATCTGCCAGTGAAGGACTGGGTTCTCTTCCAGGAATTACATCCACTCTCAGTAGAGACAGCAGAAAAGCATACTATAGAAAAAATGATCCAAAGCATAAAAAGGTATACGCCCACCAAGTTGATGATGTTTTATTGATTGAAAACGAAGATGGGGATATCATCAGAAAGTACAAGGTCAATAGACACAAGTCTGGAAGAGCTAGATCTGAGTCCGTGGTTGATAATGTTTTATCTTTTGTCGGGATCAAGAAATCTGTACCGAAGGCTATCCCCGAAGATTTAGAAAAAGCTGAAAAGCCTTTCACTCCTCAGTTTGACTCTGGAAGTCCGGAGCTAAGTGACATTAGAAACGAACAAAGGGTAGAGGATCACCTCAGAAGAGTTGTTTCGGATAACAACAAGGCATCAGCCGTTATTCCTGTTCCAGTTCCTGTTGTGGAAAAGCCTGTTCCGGAGGAAGATGAAGATGAGGAAGATGAAGAAGACGAAGATGAGTCTGAAGACTCTGAAGGATCTGTTGATAGTGATGAGAGTGACGAAGATTTAGAGGAGACTGAAGTAGAAAAGAGAAGACGTCTTGCAGCTTTGGGTCGCTTACCTGCGAATAGAGACGATGATGATGAGGAGGATTGAGTGGTTGAAATATTCATACCTAACATAACTTATACCATACGAAAATAAGAGCCAGGGACAATACCTGGATAGAGAATATGAATCGTAGTCGTAATATTATACAGCACATATTATACAGCATATGTATTATACATCACACATATACGTACTTAATGATCAGCCTTAGGAGCGTTAGGTAACTCTGTCAACGACTTTTTGATGGCATCAACACCCTTCAACAAATCTTCTTCAGAAATAACCAATGGAGGAGCCAATCTGATGATATGATCGTGTGTAGGCTTGGCTAAGACTCCGTGGTTTTTCATCACCAAACAAAGATCCCATGCACTTCTGCCATTCGTCTTTGTGTCGTCAATCACGATGGCGGATAATAAACCCTTTCCTCTGACTTCAGAGATAATGCCACCGAATTCCTGTTTTAATTCTGTCAACTTTTCAAATAATAATTTACCCAATCTGGAGGATCTTTCAACCAAGTCTTCATCTTTAACCACTTGTAAAGCAGCAATTGCAACTGCACAACTCAATGGATTACCACCATAAGTGGAACCGTGAGAACCTGGTTCTAAACACAACATGATATCTTTTGAAGACAAAACGGCAGATACTGGAGTAACGCCTCCAGAAATAGCCTTACCCAATAACACTACATCTGGTTTAACGTTTTTGGAATGTTCGTAACACAATAATTTACCGGTCCTGGCAATACCAGTTTGAATTTCATCACAGATTAACAAAACATTGTGCTCCTTACACAACTCCTGGACTCTAGTCAAGTACCCTTCTGGAGGAACAACAATTCCTGCTTCACCTTGGATTGGCTCTAATAAAATAGCTGCTATTTTATCGCCAGCATTAGCAAAAGCCTTTTCAACGTCTTCAATGACACCATAACGTAAGATCGTACCCGTTGGTTCGCCAGGAATTTGTGGTCCAACCCCCTGCAAGTATGGGCCGAAGCTGGTGGTAGCTTCTGGATCTGTGGACATCGAAATAACCCCTAAAGTTCTACCATGGAAGTTATTCTCAGCAGACAAGATAATGGCCTCGTCAGCAGGGATTCCCTTTTTTACGTAACCCCATCTACGGGCCAATTTCAAGGCAGTCTCGACCGCTTCAGCTCCGGTGTTCATGGGTAAAACCATTTCATAGTTGAAGAATTCGGTGACGAATTTGGCATATTGACCGAAAACATCGGAAGAAAAAGCACGGGATGATAATGTCAACTTAGAAGCTTGTTCTACCAAAGCTGCGATAATTTTTGGATGGCAATGGCCTTGATTGACTGCAGAATAAGCAGATAAAAAGTCAAGGTATTCGTTACCTTCTGGGTCCCAGACATGTGCACCTTTACCCTTTGAGAATACCACTGGTAATGGGTGGTAGTTGTGGGCAGAGTATTCTTGCTCGTATTGTTTAGCAGTTTCGGAGGAAATGTGAGCTGGCATTTAAGTTTGTTGAACAATTATGGGGAATTGGGTGCAATATAAATAGTTGATTTTGCGGGGTGAGTTTCCTCGCGCTATTGAGTTCTGATAATCGGAGTGATGAGTGCGGCGCTATAGGCAAGTGAGCGCGAGAGAGATTGGGATTGTTTTGTAAACAGCAATGGATACCATGGACCGACAGAGAGCGGGGGAGGGGTATAGGGATAGAATGGTGGTAATTCAATGGTGGATGTGTATATTTCTGAGTTGACGGAACTGAACGGGTTGGAATGGAGAAGGTGGAAGTACCGACTGATGACGCGTGGGTGGTACCTTATTTCCTGATTTGTGCGATTACATGGAATATGAATATGTATAGGATGAGCTTAAGTAGAACTGTAGAGTTTATTAAGAGTGAAGTGTCATTCTTAGCTTTGATGAGAGAAATTTGAAGCTTCGTGATACCTAGCTGTGACCAATAATTGACCTGTATCCTCATAACACCGTTTTTCAATGGCATCCCAAGATCCACAAAAGGTATTTGCTAGATAATTGTATCACTTGTTGGAGGCATATCATTTATATTGGCTCTTGAAAACATGTATCTCAAAATAGGCGTAGAAATTACAGTGAGCTTGAAACCACTAGGGTGAGAAATCACAATTTGCAGCCAGCCAGGTATAATGAAAAGGTGGCCGATGAAAAGTCAGTAATTAAGACATAAGCAGCCGATATAACATCCGATACAGCATATTGATAATCCATCCAACTGCCTAATAAAATAATTTCCCGACATAAATATTTGTGATAATGTTGTCAATATCAACATCTGTGAAATTGACATCTTACTGATTTTATATTAAAGAAACTAGAAAACCACATACATATAAAAAATACATAAAATTACAGTAAACAATTAAAGGATAAAAGATACGGATATCTTGAACCAAGCTATAGAAAATGCATCGAATTAACACAAACAAGCGGCCCCCACTTAATCATGCAATTTAACTTGCCATTTAAAACACATTTTCCCCTTCGCGCAATTTTATTTGTCTAACATGAACGACTACAAGAGGTTCCTGAACGGCGTATCAGCAACGAACGAGAAAAGCGAAATCGAACACAAGCTTTCCACCCTTGGTATGTCCATCCGTAAGGCTGTGTCCCAAGGATACCAGGTTCCATCCAACAACACCAGTAATGTGACTAGACAGCCATTACCTTCACACCTTTCACAACCTCCAAGTTTAATGAATGGAGGGTCCACTTTTGAAAGTGGCTCAAGCTTGAGCGAATGGGAACAGAAACACCAGATGATGATCCCACCATTGCAGACCTTGCCTGCGGTTTCAAGTCAAAAGAGAAAATTCGAGGATGATGAATATGTGCATCCTAGGTATGGGGCACTTCAAACAAACGAAGATTTTTAGTTTTGGGTATGTAGGAATGTATTATGTTTTTGGAGAATCGGTAGTACTTTTATTTAGGGTTCAGCAGAGGAGATGAGAAGAGGAGAGAAGTACAGTCGGAGGGGAGCCTGAGAAGCGAAGGACTGAAGGACATTCAGAACTCAGGTGATAGGAGATAGGGAAGTCACATACCCCCTAAACCCAAACGTGTGACATGGATCTGACAAAAGAACCAGAGATAGATGGAACAAAGAAACCAAAGAAACAAGAAACTGCAAACGCTAGAAGCAGAAAGACACAAACCAAATAGCTACAAACAGGTACAGTATAACACAGTACACTACAAGTTTCTAGAGCATCGATATCTGCAGAGTTTAAGCTGGTTTACCAAAGATACTCCTATATTGAAATCATCATCTCATGCTCTCCATTCAATTATATAGTCACCAGGCATAAGCCCTGTTTCAGGCGGCGTAAAAAGTCTAATACCCCTTTACGACTCTCGCCAGCTCAAATCCTATTGGAATTTATATAATATCCACTAGTCCATAAGTCTAAAGCCTAGCTGCTCTATAACCCCTACCAGCTGATATCGTATCCCCTTCAAGTCCATCCAACCTCATTATCAATTTTTTTAGTTCACCGCGACAACATGCATATCCACAGCGACTGGAGAGGGAAACTCTTCCAGGCGTTCTCGAGCCTTTCCAAAGAGGCAAGGTATCTCCAGTGGTTCCGTCTTTTCATGAGCATAGTTGCTTTTGCATCTTTTTTGGTGGCGCTAGTGGGCCCTACTACCAGTGTTAATTTCTATATTCTACGGATTAACTGCTCACATTTAGACGTATCAAAAGGTATCTACGAGAGTTTACGAAACTCGGTGGCTGAAGCCAACGGTCAACTCGATCCGAGCTCTGATGCCAGCGACAGCGGGTTGGCGCTGCAGCTTCCTATAGATAATTCGCTAACCAACAGTGAAATCGCTATTCTTCTGGAGTATGCCGAAGAGAAGGTAGAGAATGCTCCTCAGTACTTCGAGGGATCTTTATGGCAGTTCTGTGTGGGCTATTACAACATTTCCATCGACGAAAAAGCAAATGGTGACGACATCTATATCCGTCATGATGATAGAATAGAGTGCGTTAAGACCCTGAAGTTAACATACTTAATCGACTATAGGCTTGCGATGAACAAATACAATATGGACGGGGTGCTTGCATACAGTTTAAAGGGACAGAGTGGAAGTGATGACAGCTATAACGAGGAAGTTCAAGATAAGTTCAGACGGTATAAGGTTGTTCCCATAGCATTAATCTTATCGTGTGTCATAGCCTTTGCATCAAACCTTTTCCAGTATATTTTGTACAGTAACAGAAATGGAAGTGATGATGTTCATCCTGGAAAGACTGGCCAGGGAGTTCCTGAGTTCCTTCTACATGCCATGACGATATTATCGATCGGCCAGTTTTTATTGGCGTGTATAGCATGTGCAATCATCACTGCACTCTCCCGAGAAATCCGTGACGAAGTCCGGAATAATCTTGGATCGTTTGGAATCAAGGCCCAGCTCGGATCAGCGTGGTACTCGTGTATTTGGCTTGGATTTGGAAGCACCTCTCTGTTAATGTTATCGTGGATTCTTAGAGTGTGGTGTGCTAATCCACCCGAAGACGATCCATACAACCAAGAGTATTATTCTCGTAGTGGGGATGTACGTAAGAGCCGAAGGTTCACTTCCAATAGGTTGGTTCGTCAAAACAGTACGCTGACAGAAGACCCCCGTGAAAAACTGTTGTATGCCAGTGACAGCGAACAGCTGTATGAAAGTGACGAAGAGCCTGTGTTAAACTCATCAACACCACCTTCACAAAGAGATGTATTTTATAATTATAAAGAAGAACAAGAGCATAACCGGTTGAGGAAATTAGGAGAGAGTCTTTCTAGAAATGTATCTGTCAGACAATTGAATAGAAAAGTGAGCAGAAAATCCAGACTTCCTGCTGTACAAGAAAATCTAATGACCACACAAGAAACAAAGGACTATATTTACAACAACGACGAGTACTCGCCGTTACCACATCATTATAGAGTTGAAACATTTGATGGGTTCAGTTCGAACCCATTTATTAATAAGAACAATAGGAGTGATTCGCTGCCTGAGACTGAGGGACAGCCGAAGAATCCTTTTTATACGGACGTTTAGGATAAATTTGACAATATGGATTTTTAAATCGACAACTTTTGATCTCTTTTTGTACTCTAGAAGGGTTCTATAGGGCTGGATACAGGTAATAAATACATTAGGAAGAAACACAACATTCACATTTGACAAATACTCTATACACTATATCCCCTGTACAGTCCATATTTCAAAGTCCATACTCAATTCAAATCTTCTTAATTCGCAGCCGCACTATGTCACAAATAGTAGACGTAAAGCATCGGCTATGGAACGGAACCATTAACGTAAGGATATCGTTCAACGACGGCACAAACGAGCCCAAAGAGTACCTCCTCAGCATTCCGCGTGTATCTTACCTCCCCATACATCTTGCTGAGATTGTTCAATTCTTCAATCACTTCTCACATATCCAAGAACCGATTTGGCTAGAGTATAAAGGAATCCCAATAAAATGGAATCTCCCGGCCGGAGTAGTATATGACTACTATCATCTTGCCAACGTGGTATCCCTGCGGCGGGACCACTCGAGTATTGACTTATCTGTGAAATCTGGGCCTGTTTGGCCCAACGAGGTGCTCCCGTTCTACGTCAAAGGCGAAATCAACTACAGCCAGGCCATGAGCGAGAACTTCTTCAACCAATTGAAACAAAGCAGTTACGTGATCAATGGAAACTCAAAGTTGGTGATGAATTTAAGCAAAGACAATTCTTCTAAACTTTGGGACTCGATACGGAGCCATAACTTGAGTGAGTACGCTAGTGTGAACAGAAAACTCGTGTCCAAGAAAGTGACGAAATTCCCCATAAAAGTGTTCTTCGCTGGGTCACTGTTTATTCAGTTGCCTGTGGAAGCAGACCAAGAGCTACGGGAGTTTTTACAGAAATACCCAGGCTTTACGGCGTATGTTCAGGGGATTAAAGTGGAGGGGTTAGAAATGGAGGTGGCAGAACTCTGGGATGTTTTTAAGCACCTTGATAACTTTTTGTATATCGTTATGATTTAGCGGAAGAAAGACACTATAGTATGATCAATGATAAGAAAAGAGAAAATAACGATTTATGTCAATGTATGACGATTACCTGTATAAATATATCGAAATATTGTATAATATACCTATTAAAATAGAATTAACGTGGTTTAGCCATTCCATGATGAACTAGTCATCCAAGCTAAAGACGGCCTGGAGCCAGTTCCTATACATCTTCAACTGCTTCTTCCGATTGACTAATAATCTCCTATCTGTTGCGATTTGCTTTTCTGTGAACGGCCCCTTCTCAGTGAAGATTTCTCTCAACTCCTCCTCCGTGAAGAAGTAGACTCTTGTCCCATCTCCCCTTATATAAAAGTTATCCTGTAAGAGTCTGTTCTTCTTGAATCTGACTTGTGCCAAATCATATCTACCATAGTCTCTAAACAAAATCTGGCCTCCTGGTTTTAAGCATTTCTTCAAATTGGCAATGGCATGCTCCCACTGTTCTGGGTGAAGAGCAGAGAAAACAAACACCATGATTATAATATCACATGAATTTGGTTCAAGATCGTCAGGAATTTGGTGATCAGGATTAGCCAAGTCCCATACCGAAGAATAAGCGATGCCTTGGTTCTCTGCAAACGTTGGGTTTGACCGTACAAGGTCTACTGCCACTTTGGAATAATCACAGCCAAAGATTTTCAAATTGGGGTTTTTGTTCTGTTCAAGAATCGGGAAAAATGTGTTTCCAGCCCCACATCCAATCTCTAATATAGTGGTTGGTTGCTTATAATCTTCATTGGTAACTTTGAAAAGAGATGGGAATTCTATCTGAAGCCACTTCCTATCCTTGAAAAAATTTTCTCTGTTGTGCTTGTAGAATATGTCCCAGTATTTGGCCGGGTTTGCGTTATAGAGTTTCTTATCAAAATCTTTCACGGGATCTTCATATTGCACCTCGATGAGTTTCTTACACTGTTCGATCTGTTCATCACCCCATTCAACGTGGTCCCATGCGTTGTGGTTATACACATCTTCATCTTTCTCCAAGAATCTCTGGCCGAATGTGAAGGGCGAGTCCTTACCTATCCTGGTATCCAACGGCGGTTTTGTTGTGGTTTCCTCTGCCATTTGTCTGTGGTTTCTGATTTTCGCGATGAGATTGCAGCCATTTATTGATACATAGATTACTCGTCGATGTCGAAAAGTGGATAGAACCCTTGTTCGAAGCGGAAGAAAATGTTGTTTTTGGGAATCAAAATATGGTCTGGTGGGTTTCTGGTGATGTGGTACTTGACTTCGTAGCGGTAGGTGAACTTCTCTTTACAGCCAGGGCAGTGGTAGCCTGCCGCATCTTTGGTAATGATAAGACCTGTGCTCCTACCAACTGCCAGTGAGAGATTGGGAGCCATTACAGGGGAATAGTACGAGTAGTATGGCAGAGAAGATACCTGGGAAGCGTGGACCGGAAGAGGAACTGGGCATGGAAACGGGTGCTGGTGTGGGAGCGGGGGATGATACGATGGGGGTATGGGATACGAGCTGGGAGTGATTGATTGGTACAGTCTCACGGGTGTTATAACACTCAGAGCACTTGTAGGTTCCAATTTGATTGGGGGTTTCAAATCAATTACTGAGCCCAGCGGCGTGTTCAACGGTTGAATCAGGTAGGATTTACTAGCGGATCCTTGTTTTTGTCCACTTGATCCTTCTGATCCTTTTGACTCTTTTGGTGGTGTGGATGCTTTTGAATCTTTAGCACTCCTTTGTGATCCCCTATTATATTCGTACCTGCTGTCTCCCAATGGTGACTTCAATTCTCTTATCTCCTCCCTGAGGCTGTTGTTCTCATTGGCAATCCGCTCAGACTTCACAGTCAACTGGTTGTACTTCAACATAAACAGCTGGAACTTCTCCTGTGTTTCAAAAAACTTATCCTTAGGAATACCTTGGATCGAAGGAAGTGACACGGGCGATTGGATCACATCACTGACCCTAGGGTTTGCGGTAGGAGTAACTTTCTGTTTCTTTACCGGAGCACCGACCATTTTAAAAGGTCTTTTACTGTTTGTCATGGTAGAAATAATTAACAAAATACGGGGAGTGGCCGGGGTCTTATATGTGTATCAGAAGTGATGTGTCAGATGGATGCAATTTGGCTGCGAATGTTTCAGGTTACACACGCCATACGGATTTAGAAACTGACTGAGGTGAGATGTGGGTGGTATACAAGTGTGTAGAAGAGTGTAGATAACGGGATACGTGTGTTTATTGGACGCAAGTTTATTGGCACTATTAGGGAAAGTCTACATCCGCCAGCGTCACAGCACAACTGTGTTGGCCAACTGTTCTTGAATCTGTATATATATAGAACCACCACGATGCTGCGAGTTGTGGGATTATGGAAGTGTGGTAAGTTTCAGGTTTAAGACTATGGTTTGGTCTCTAGTCACCTGAGGAGAGAGGTATCCATCATTGATATAAGACGTACTATCATACATATAGACGGTAGAGAAGAAATAGCTAAGATCCCTCCTAAATCTCACAGACTTTGAAGGTAGATAGGGTCACATATACATTCACGTTTGCAAAAACGACACAACATAACAAAAAACACACTACAACAGCATACAACATTACATACATCTACCAGAGAACACTACAATTGGACAAGAGATGCACCGGCAGAAGGCTTGGTGATAATCAATGCCTCGTCCAACTCCTTCTGAGTGATACCAGGGAACTTCTTTTCATAGTATTCCTTGGTCAAGGCAGTAATCAACTGTTCGATCTTATCCGTGGTGGTAACATGGACCACGGACCCGCCGAATCCAGCACCAGTCACTCTGGATCCATATGAGCCGTTTTTCAAAGCAATAGAACAGATACTGTTGATATCATCGGTGGAGTTTTCAACTCCATGCACTGAAGTGTATTGAGAGTCGTTGACCACTTGTCCTAAATCCTTCAAGAATGAGTCGGTTGGAGGAGTGGAAAGTAATTTCAATACTTTAAACACATTTAAGGCTTCGGTGTAAACATGTTTTGATCTTTTATAGAGCTTCAAAACATCGTATCTGACGGTGAACTTGGATAAGTATCTTTTAGTGAACTCATCCACGGAGAGTTCGAGCTGGGCAGCGGCTTGTTCGGTAGAGAAACCGTTTTTTTCTTCAGCAGTGAACTCTTCTTCCACTACTTGCAAAATGGTATTGAACATTTCAATGGCTTGGTCAATATTGTGGCCGTCCCAACGAGGCATACCTAATTTTTCTTCACAATACTTATCCAAGAAGCCTCTGAAAGTTCCACAGTCTAAGTTCGAGTCTTCCACAAGCTGTAAGCCAGTTCTTTTAGCTAAAAGCTCAGCAGCAATTGCAAACTCGACAACTCTCAAGTTATAATTGACTGGTGCAGTTTCAAACTTGTTGGCTTCCACAAGAGAATTGGAAATCAACAAGACCATATCGTGGGGTTTAACCACTGGGAAAGAAAACACTTCTCCGTAGATTTTAGGCTTGTAATGAACCAAGAGTGCCTTGGATCTTTCTCCATAAATCGATGCACACTGGTCCATTCCACCAGTGTTAACGCCCAAATAATGTTCACTTACCACCGTAATGGCGGTCAAATCAAGCTTGGAGATTTTGGACAAACCGTTTGCTCTCAAAAACAATAATGCAGAACAAACACTGATGGCTGCAGATGAAGATAATCCTCCACCAGTTGGAACAGTTCCGTCATAAACGACGTCCAAGCCCTTGAAGTCGGAATACTTGTATCCGTGTTTCTCATGTAAGAATTTCAGGGCCACCAAGAAACCACATTTGACGTAATTTGACCAGTGAAAGACTTCTTTATTGATGGACAAAATGCTGTCATCTGGTAATTCAAAGGTGGTAGGTTCGTATTTTGAGTCCGAGTTGGTGACATTAACGGTCTTGTCATCTCTAGTGGAAACAGCAGCCACGAGATCAGCTTCTATGGCCATAGGCAAAGAGCTGAAAAAAACATAGTCGATATGGTCACCAATAAAGTTTACTCTACCTGGAGCTCTAGCAAGGAACTGCGGGTTACGGCCATGAGTGCTTGCGAACAGCAGGGTAAGTTTATTGTAACGGATGGTTTCGCCAGCCACGTTAGGATAAAACGATAAGTCTGTGTATGTAGGGACTAAATCGTTAGACATGATAAAAAGTTGATGAAAGTTTTGGTTCAGAAGCGAGATGGTGAGATTATAAACGGTTTTCTGAGGCCGAAGCGAGCGAGCGGTCTTTTGGATAAAATGCAACGTTACACTCGAGATCTCGCCATGGGAATGTTTTAATTGGTGGAGGGGTCCCGTGGGGAAATATGCAAGTTTTGAGCACGACGCATCACCTGGTAAATGTCGCGGTTATAAAAAGAAATGATCTCAAGTCTCGTAACTGAATCTCGCAACGAAATCTCGCAATCCTTAATCAAACTGAATGAATGATGTAATGAACGTGGGACGTTTTTAGGATGCCATGTGTGTTTCAGGGCGGAGCGTGCTTACCGTTGGATATTTCTTTATTCCTAGCATCTCGGAGAGTGATGATGAGCTAGTGCTTGCGTTATCCTTTTCGAAAGCTTTAATGTCTACTATTTCTTTACCATGCTTTTATTAGTCAGTTCTATCTGATGCCACTTATATCATTACTATCGTCTCTCTGAGACTTCGCTATATAATAGATTATGTTCTAGCTATATAATTGGTAATGTTCTAGCTATTTTATAGCTCTCTCTTTAAGCAATTGTTCACTGTCTTCTCCTTAACTACATCTTCTCATTGGGGTTGGCTGCAAATATAAGTCTTGTTTGTTCGTCCCTAGAAAATAAGGCTTTTGTATATGACTGGCCGTTGGTCATATTAGTAACTCCTGGCTAGATTTGAATGTGTTTGCTTGAAGCTGCCGTGGGTGTTATCAGTCTAGACCTGTGGCAGCGAGTGGAAGCACACTGGAATGAGATTCAGGTTTGGTGAATGGGGAATGAAAAACAAGCGGTGGCTAGTTTTTCCCTGGTCCTGGCACCATACTGGCGCCCTACTGGCACTATTCTTGGGTCGCACTGTGTATATCATCGTCTTCTACTTTCACTATAGTACCAGTAAGCACATTTGGTCAAAAGAAAGCATTATGCAACGTTGCAACTGTGTTTTAGCTTAATTAGGGTACGACATTCAAACAAACTTTGACATGGAGAAATAAGGAAAAACTTGGAAAAATAATCTTACCGATGCGGCGAGTGTTATGGTTTCGGAGAATATAGCGGAACAATGACGTTTTTTGGTGGGGCAATGCTGAAAGAACTAATCTGGGGTGTTGGGATGCTGGAACATTATGATCCTGAGATGTTGTGACTACATTCAAGAATGCTGGGACGCTAAACCGGATAAACAGGACAAAGATACGTGGGTACAATCGTTGAACAAAAATACCCCCAGACATCCACATTCCCGATGTTCAAGGCTTTGTTTCCGGAGTACTTGAATGTGGAGTATAGACCCTAATACCTTCTAAACATATATTGCAACGTTTCATTTTCTCTCCTATAAGGCGGATAATCTCACCACTCGGATTATTCACCCTTGCATATGTCGTTTGAGGCTCATCCCGTGCCGCAAACACTTGCATATCTACATAAAGGATTGCCCACGATATCACAGGGGCTCAAAATACTCTGTATAGGTAGAGTTGTCCGAATTAAATTGGCCACAAATGTCGTGGGGGCCCCGCACGAATCTCAATTCCGCGAATATAAATTGAAGGCCGTTCCTTGAATCTTTCCACAAATCACCTCAATTAACATCAGAATGTCTCATATTTTAGTCACAGGGGGTGCCGGGTATATTGGATCCCACACTGTGATCGAATTAATCAACAACGGCTTCAAAGTCGTCGTTGTCGATAACCTCTGCAACTCCAGTTACGATGCCATCGCTAGAATTGAGTATATCGTCTGCCAGCCAGTACCATTTTTTAACGTCGACTTGAACGACACCGCCGCTTTAGAAAAGGTATTCGAAGCCTACGATATTCAGGGGGTTATTCACTTTGCTGCCTTGAAGGCAGTAGGAGAATCCACCAAAATTCCTTTGGCTTATTACCAGAATAATGTCTCCGGTACCATTTCGCTCGTGCAAACTATGCAAAAATACGACGTCAAAACTATTGTGTTCTCGTCCAGTGCCACCGTCTACGGTGACGCTACTCGTTTCGAAAATATGATCCCTATCCCTGAACACTGCCCTAATGATCCAACAAACCCATATGGAAAAACTAAGTACGTGATTGAGCAGATATTAAAGGATATACATGCAGCCGATCCAAGCTGGAAATCAGCTATATTGAGGTATTTTAACCCCATTGGAGCACACCCATCTGGATTATTAGGTGAAAATCCTTTGGGAATTCCAAACAACCTTTTACCATATTTGGCACAAGTCGCTACTGGAAGAAGAGACAAACTTTCAATCTTCGGTAACGATTATAACAGTCATGATGGAACACCTATCCGTGATTATATCCATGTGGTCGACTTGGCCAAAGGTCACATCGCCGCTTTAAACTATTTATCCAAGTTGAATGGTGAAGGTTTATACAGAGAATGGAACTTAGGTACAGGAAAGGGTTCAACTGTTTTCGATGTATACCACGCTTTCTGTGATGCTGTGGGCAGAGAGTTGCCTTACGAAGTGGTGGGAAGACGTGCCGGAGATGTGTTGGATTTAACTTCTGATCCTACCAGGGCCAACACCGAATTGGGCTGGAAAGCTGAACTCACTATGGAAGAAGCATGCAAAGATTTGTGGAAATGGACTACAGAAAACCCATACGGATTCAGCATCGAAAATTACAAGTGGGAGAATTTTGACGGGTATGCCAATAGAAAACACACTGTGTCTTTCCCCAACTTTTCTGTTTCTCTTGCAAACAGAGGTGCTATTATCCAGGATATCGTCAAGGATGGCGTGAGCGTTGTCTGTGGATATGATGATGCTAAACGGTATCTCGACAGTTCTAACCCATTTTTTGGTACTACCGTGGGCCGTGTGGCCAACCGTGTGGGAAATGCTGAGTTTGACTTGAATGGCAAGACTTACAAGTTGGTAGCCAACGAGGGAAAGAACACCCTCCATGGTGGGTTAAAGGGATACGACAAACAAACGTTTTTTGGTCCTGTGGCTCAGCAGGAAGAAAGAAATGGACAGAAAGCCAACATATTTTTATTCAAGTATATTGACCATGATGGTGACAACGGGTTCCCTGGAGATGTTGAAGTTGTGATCAAGTATATTATTGATAATGAGTCTGTTGAAATCGAGTTTTCTGGAACTCATTTAGAAACTTCTCCAGCTGATGCTACAGTTATCAACTTAACTAACCACTCCTATTTCAATATCTCTGGAACCGACTCCACAGATGGCACAGTTATTCAGGCCATCACCAACAAACAGTTGGAAGTGGATGAATCTCTTTTACCTACAGGAAATGTCGTCCCAACTCACACAGATATCACCAAACCTACCACCCTTGACGAAAATTGCACATTTGATTACTGTTTCGTGGTTGATGAAAGCAGTAGTATTGACACACGTGAAGGTGAGTTGAAGAAGATCATTGAAGCTACGCATCCTGCTTCCAACATCAAATTTGTGGCCTATACCACCGATCCCGCCTTCCAGCTCTATACTGGTATTGGTATTGATACTCCAGGCTTCAAGCCTAGAAGCGGTTTCTGTGTGGAGAACAGTCGTTATGTGAATGCCATTAATGTAGATAAATGGAGAGACCAGGTTGTGGTGAAGAAGGGTGAGGTCTATGGCTCGAGAGCCAAGTACAGTTTTAAGAGTTAAAGTAGTATATACGTGAAATAGTACATGATTAAAAGTAATACAAGAACACAACATAGAAACACGTTTCCAGTAGAGATGGCTATTCAACATTTCTGAGGTGTATTTGTGCTACACCACTATTTCTGCAAAAATACGTATTATGATGCAGAATGATATATAAATGAGCCCAATAAAGATGTTTATAGAACTTCTCAAAGATAAGGTAGAATGAGTGATAAGAATTAATTCCCTGTATCTGAAACCAAAATTTCCTTTTTATCCTTAATAAGGTGTTGCACGCATGCCATTTATTGGATTCAAACTTTGAACTTTAGGGTCTGATAGTGAGCTCTTCTTTCCCCTTGACTGAATGCTCTAATCACTCAAAGTACTTTAAAACTTTGAAAGAACAAGCAAAATCGATGGAATCAGCACTCATTAAACTGATTTGGTAAGGAAATAAAAACCTTATGCAGGGGTGACTCCATACAATCTTTCCTGTTTAACCCGTCAATCTTGAATCTACCTCTTTGTTGCGTTCTCTTTGTTATCATTATACATTACTATACTTCTAACTCATGAAGTGAACGGCCCCGTCCAAATCCTGTAATCTCTTGGCGGCCTGTTCGGCAGTGATATCTCTCTGGGCTTCTCCCAACATCTCGAATCCCACACAAAACTTCTTCACCGTAGCACTTCTCAACAATGGTGGATAAAAATGCATGTGGAACCACAGATTGTCTTTCTCTTCTTCACTGGCAGTAAATGGAGCTTGGTGAATCCCCATGGAGTACGGGAAAAACGTGTTGAAAAGGTTATCATACTTGGTGGTCAATATTTTTAAGATCTCTGCCAAATCTTGTTTGTGTTTAGGACTGAAATCTTCAACCGAACGTAAATGTTCCCTTGAAATCACCAAGGTTTCAAATGGCCATAATGCCCAGTATGGTACGACTACTATGAAGGAGTCATTTACCGCCACAAGTCTTTCTTTTTCCCGTAACTCTAACTCCACATAGTCCCCGAGCAAGTGGCTGTGGTTATCATGACGATACAGACCCATATTATCCAACTCATTCTGCACTTCTGATGGTACTACGTCTAAGCACCAAGCCTGACCGTGTGGGTGTGGGTTGGAACAGCCCATGGCTGCCCCCTTATTCTCGAAGATTTGAAGATACTTATATGGAGCAGCACCAGTGATAGAATCCTGTTTCAAATTCACGTACAATTCCTGCCATAACCCCACCACTTTGGCAATATTTTCAATTGGCATCAACGGTAAACTGAGACCGTGGTGTGGTGAAAAGCAAAGAACAAAACATTTACCTTTCACGCCCCGAGTTTTCATGAGTTTATTTTTAAGATCACTGTCGGAGGTAGGTTTAGGCTCAACATAGTCCGGTTGATCTAATTTTACAGCAGGATAGTCGTTCAAAAAATAGTAAGTACTTTCATATTTTGGGTTTGAGTCACCGGTGGCTCTGATGTTTCCAGGACACAAATAGCATTTTTCGTCATACTCCGGTAACCTAGTCTTTTTAGCTTCTTCTCTAGCACCTTGCCATGGTCTTTTAGAACGGTGTGGTGAACACAAGATCCAGCTACCAGTCAAAAGATTTAACCGACGATGAGAGTGGTCGGTGAAATCAAATGGAACGGCTGGGGCCAAAGAAGCAGGGGTGTTAATGTTATCAACGGTCATTTGAGTAGTTGACTTTTGATCTGGGTTTAGTAACAAATTTCTTAATTCACTTTTCATTTTCGATGGGGGTGGAAGCACGTATTTATAGTTTTTTGAAGAAAATGAATTGTTCCGTTAAATGCAATGTTACACTAAGATTTATGGATTGTCGTGGATGATTGCCTGCTTGTTAATTGATATTTTCCGTTTCATGAACAAAAAAAAACTTTTCTCACAATAAACCGCGCGGTCCGCGACATTTATTTTCTTTTTCGTTAGACTATTTATGCTTGGTGCATGTTGTCGACTCATTTAGGATATTTTATTTTTGTATTACATCAAAGTCTTTCGGTTTTTCATTGTAACGTTGCATTTTAATATCCAGCCCGCACTTTCTCAATGATGCGATAATTTCAAGTATAAAATCCAGGCCATCCTAAATTGGCCGCAAACTGGTTTATTATTTTATCAGAAACATTTATGACTTACGAAAAAAGAGTGTTGGTAACTGGGGGGGCAGGGTTTATAGGCTCTAACCTTTTGGATACCTTCTTGAATCAATATCAGCAGTATACATTCCTATGTATTGACAAGCTAAACTATGCTTCAACAGATGTAGCTACTAAATATTCACAACTCCCCAACTTTAAATTCGTTCAGTTGGACTTGGTGGATTCTGTAGCACTCCAAAACACACTAGATGCCTTCAGACCGTCGGACATCTTGAACTTGGCGGCGGAGCTGTGCGTGGACAGGTCATTTGATAATCCTATGTTTTTCACAACTAATAACATTCTTGGTACCCAGACCCTTTTGGAGTACGTTCGTGTGAACCCAGGTATTCGCTTTATCCATATATCTACAGATGAGGTATATGGTGAGCAAAGCGGGATGGACAAAGTTGAAGAAGACGAGATGTTAAACCCAACTAATCCATATGCGGCTACCAAAGCTTGTATTGACCTTATTATTAGATCTTACGAATACTCATATGGGATAAATCTGAGTATAATCCGGTCCAATAATGTGTATGGGCCTAACCAGTATCCTGAAAAGATCATCCCCATGACTATGGCAGCGGTGAAGAGTGGTAATAAGATCACTGTGCATGGTGACGGACACCACTGCAGGAGCTATTTGTATGTGTCGGATTTTATTCGTGCTGTGGATATTGTGTGGCACCGCAACTTGTACGGTATTTACAACGTAGCTTCGCCTTACGAGATGTCTAACATGGACCTAATTAAGGTGGTGGTTGAGCTGTTTAAGGTGCCCTTTTCAACGAAGCTCATACAATTTGTGGAGGATAGAAATTATAATGATAGCCGGTACAATATCAGTGACGAGAAGCTTCGGGCAGAAGGTTGGGTTCCGGAGGTGGACTTGGAGACAGGGATCAAGAGAATAATAGCCGAGAGCTCACAGCTAGGGACTTGAGCTAAATTGAGAACAATAAGAGATGAAATGAAAACAAAAGAGCCATGAGGTAACGAGCTAGAAAGGCAACAGATGCGAAACCTATTCTGAACAAAAATATGTGAATACGAATAACAATTTATGCAAGGGAGTTATTGTGTAGATACTTTGTTTCTTCATCTCTGTTCCCAGGTATGCCTGAGGCTCTCTGTATGAATTTGTAGCAGTCCTTGATATGCGTCCTTCTCCTTTAATTGGTCAAGCTGGCTCTTTTCATTTCATATTTTTTCACGATTTCTAGGGTGATTCTCATAATGTTCATTACTATCTATCTTTTCACTATATCTTCTTTATCTTATTTCTTCTTTCTTCTCCTCAAAATAACTCCTCTCTATTCCCACTCGTATCATCTATACCTCTCAGTTCCAATCCTATCCCCCCAACAGCCTCACCTTCAGGTCAAACATACCGTTTTTGATGGGCATGTCTAACGAGTAAAACGGATCCTTCATCACATAGTCTGAATACAAGCCGTATACTCCCTTAAAAAACTGGCTTGCTTCGTCCAATTGCACTTTCAACTCGCCTCTGCCCAAGCTGCTGGTAGATACTGGGGGAGTTACAACAACAAACTTGATACCGGTAAGTGTCTGGAACATATAGAGATTGAAAAACTCAGTCTCAATGCTCTGGAGCCCCGACTTGTTGGTATTTGGGTTCATGGATTTGCCGGTGCTAATAATGCTGGTGTTGTTATCTGGTACTGGAGGATGGCCCATCGTAGATGTAAACCGAGATGTGATAGCATGCACTCCATGCAATGTTCCAGCAAGAACAAGGTAATCATTTGCGCTAAGTCTGTTGAGTCCCGGTTGGATGTCGTTCTGGTATATCAACCCCCCGGCCTTGTTTAGAATGTAGAGAGAGTACACCTTCATTGATCTTCAAATTGGAAGTCGCGATTTCTGAGAGTGCGTGAAGATGACAACTTAGAGGGAAACAGAGGGGGCAAATTAAAGTGGAGTGGAAGTAGACGATAAACAATACTTGGGGATTGAAGTATAGGGGAAGTCCAACGAAACCGAAGCTTAACTCTTGTTACCAAAGGAGTAGAAAATTAAACAAGAATGGAACAAAAAAAAAAAAAAACCTTCCCCACCAGGACTCGAACCTGGAGTCCCCTGATTCGTAGTCAGATGCCTTAACCATTGGGCCATGAGGAACAATTCTTGCGTGAAAAATCTGTCATGCCTTAACTGTATTTGTTGGAGATAAAATGTTGATTGATCAGATGCAATGTCCTAGAATCATAAGATTTAAAGGATCGGGTATAAAATGGAACTGGAATAACTCAAAGTAATTGAGTCAATTGGGGACCACAGATTGCATTTCTTCTATCAAACATATAAGAGTTTATTCTTCATATTTAGTAGGAGTTATATTTAGATACTTAATGGTTAGATATCTAATATAAGTAAGTAATTGATGATTGAATCTTAAGTCTACTGCATCACAGTATCAAACCCAAGCTTAGTAGCCGGATCTTGTAAGATCTAACTTTGTTCTTGAGACTACTTGCTGAGACCACACATATCCATCACCTAATCAGTATACTTTTGAATGGTTCCGATCAATCTCACCTCCTATTTGAATCAAACATTGGTACCCTATTTATCACTTATATTTCAAGTTAGTCGAAAAGTGCCCTGTGGATAAAATGTACAAGAAAAAGGTAACAAACCAGCCAAAACATGAGCAGGCGCAAACCTTGTCTACAGCACAGTAGTGCAGAGTTGGTGCTGATGAACGCAACTATGACTCCTTTTACACCTTCCGTTCATTCTCTCAATCATATATCCTTTGACCAGATGTCTCCAAAACCCTTTAAAAAAAAGTCAAGCTTCTCAAGGACTTTAACACCGAGTACTACCGATTACCACCGCTCACCGCCAATATCCGCCACGTATTCCTAACTCATACAATAAAAGTCATATTTTTGCTGTTTATCTCCATTAACACAGGCAGGGCTAGCCGTAACCTCCCCTCAGCTGCATCAAAATATGACTCATAACTCGGTCGTAACAGACACCAAATGTGTACATTGCAGCATCTCAGCCCCTGGCCACTACTATTACCAAGGTCAATATAGTAACCGCACATTTACAAAACATACACAATGGCACAACTCTATTCCACATCCCTCCTACTTTTCACCTAATGGTTTATGGTTTTGATATGTGCCATGTGTCATGTGTCATGTAAGATGTGTCAAGCATCATCTCAAATTGAGCATCGCAGTCGTGAACCATCTATGCAGTTCGGGCAATTGACGGTGGGGCCTTCCCGATTGGGATGTATGCCGGGCACCTGCAACACTAATTATGTATCAGTATCCCCATATACCGGATTATTGGTCCTTGCCTGTCATTGATTTCAAAACCGGGCTGCGATGCTCCTATAACGCCTCTTCCGTTCACTGAATCCATTAGAGGTGTCTATAAAAGGCTGTGTATTTGCCTGTAAAAATCACCAATGAATTTTCTACAATCGATTATCTTTGCTTTTGTTTTTGCTTTTGCTTTCGTGCACGGGATCGTGCCAAATATTGGCCAGGAAGATAACAACGGGTTGCGTGAGGGGAAGACAACAACATCTACTACTCCCATCCAGCTCAGTTTACTCTCTAGCTCGATTCTAGATGCTACCAGTCTTGTGCTTTCTTATACAGGTCAGTCTACGTCCCCTCAATCGTCGTCTGAATCAGATCCCACAGAATCCCAATCCAGTGCGGTTCCATCTGGGTCCATCAAAGCGGTGGGCCAGGTCGGTGTCGTTGCATTGGTGATTGGTGCTGTATTGGGTCTAATATCAGCGTGATTATCGCACATTGCGACGTACGAGCCGTGAGGGATGAAGGAAACGGCTAAACATATAGTCAATAAATGGCTGCAAAATCGGCTGTAGGCTCTCTGTTATCATTTTCATTTTTGGGTTATATCTTAAAAAAATAATATTCCCCTATAAAATATAGTACATGGGTATTCTGGTAGATTACATCTGCATGGCATCTCTCCTCTCGTGTTCTTTGTCTATCCCAAGGCTCCCTGTTTGTCCCTTCATCGTGCATCGCCAAAAGTCGCATCAAATTTTTCAATGATTAAAATCTTTCATCGGTTTAAACATACCAGAATGTCTAACTTAATTGCCTCTAAAGAATTGACCACTGAACAGAGAGCCTTGGAAGCCCAGTTCGCTACTTTATCAACAAGAACTAACGAGCCAGAATCGCTCGCTGCTATAAACAATACCTTGAGATCCTCAACTTACTTACTCGGTAGCGAGCTCAATAAAGTCGACTTATCCTTATTTGACCAGATTTTGCCTACCCTTAAATCATTCAAAGATGCAGATTTCGCCACCTACAGACACATTGCCAGATGGGGGGACTTGATCCAAAACTTGACTGACCACCAGGACAAATTTAATTTCAACAAAGATTTAGTTGTGGCTAGAGAAGTCAAGGAAAAGAAGAAAAAAGACGATAAAGCTTCTCCAGCCAAGTCTGAGACTAAACCAGCAGCTAAAAAGGAATCTGGTGAAAAGGCCTCTCCAGCAGCTCCTGGAGGTAAAAAAGAATTGACTGAGGAAGAAAAGAAAGCAAAAGCAGAAGCTAAAAAGGCAGCTAAAGCAGCTAAGGCAAAGGCTAACGCCGATAAAGCTGCTGCCGAAAAAGCTGCCCAAAAGCCTGCCACTCCAGATTTGGTTGACCTTAGAGTTGGGTTCATCCAAAAGGCTATCAAGCACCCTAACGCCGATTCTCTTTACGTTTCAACCATCGATGTAGGTGAGGAAGAACCAAGAACCATTTGCTCTGGTTTGGTCAAGTACGTACCTTTAGAAGACATGCAAGAAAGATACGTGGTGATTGTTGCCAACTTGAAGCCTGTGGCCATGAGAGGTATTAAGTCTAATGGTATGGTTTTATGTGCTTCTAATGAATCTACTGTTGAGTTTATTAATCCACCTCAAGGATCAAAGCCAGGTGATAAGTTATTCTTTGAAGGTTTCAACGGTACACCAGAAAAACAAATGAACCCTAAGAAGAAGATATTCGAGACTGTGCAACCATTGTTTTCTACCACCGAATCTTTGGAAGTGACTTACACTGAAGAGGGCAAAGAAGCCAAGAGATTAGTCAATGAGAAAGGTGAGTTGGCCAAGGCTGGAAGCCTTGTAAATGCCAAAGTAAATTAATAGCTAATGCATGGTGATAATCTATTATGATTCTGTTGATGTAGTTCCCTTCCAAAATTTCTCACTCACACTCTCACTCATAATCCATTTTTATAACCTTCCAAGTCCGCGACTTTCCCAGGCCATGAAGCTCATCAACCAGGCATTTGAAAAGGACTCCAGTGGTTACACCACAGTGGTCCCGCAGGATAAAGAAGATTTGTGGCTGCTCTATAATCTCGTACAGAAAAATGACGAGGTCAAGCTCCAGACTTTCAGAAACGTCAGTAAGAAATCAGGCATCTCTGCTACTGGAAGTAAAGATAAAGGAAAGCAAGAGCGTAGATTGGTTAGCCTTAAGTTGATAGTAGAAGATGTGGATTATAACCCTTACGATGAGCTGATGAGAATGCGTGGAAAGACATCTGAAGCCAACGAATACGTGCCTATTCAAAGTTACCATACTGGTGAAGTACAGTTGAATAAGCCCATCACCGTCTATAAGAATGACTGGGATGAAATCAACTATAATATTATCATTCAGGCGTGTTCAATCGAGTCCAAAGCTGAAGTGGGTGCAGTGGTTTTTGAAGAAGGTATCGCCCATTTGTGTCTTATCACGGATAATATGACGGTATTGAAGAATAAGATCGAGAAGTCAATTCCAAAAAAACGTAGAGGCGATAGCTCCAATCACGACAAGGGACTCGACAAGTTCTATGACTTGATTATCACCACGATGCTTCGGAATTTTGATCTTGAAAAACTCAAAGTGGTGATTTTAACGTCTCCTGGATTCTTAGCTAGCAACTTACTTGAGAAAATTGGTGATTACGCTCAGAAAAATGATGATAAAGGGTTGTTCAAGAATAAGTATAAGTTTGTGGTAGCACACTCATCTACAGGGTATTTGCAGGGGCTTCAAGAGTGTCTTAAAGATTCTAATTTACAGAAAAAGTTGTCGGATACGAAATTCACCAGGGAAGCACAAGTTCTCGAAGAATTTGAAAAGAACTTGAACGAGGATAACGACAAGGCATGGTATGGAAGAGAAGAGTGTGAAAGGGCCATTGATATGGGAGCGGTAAAGTACTTGTTGATAACAGATACATTATTTAGAAACGACGATATACTGGTGAGGAAGTATTACATTGACTTGACGGAACGGGTCAAGCATATAGGGGAAGTGTTAATTTTTCTGAGTCTTCATGACTCAGGGAAGCAGTTGGATGCATTAACAGGAATAGCCGTGTTGTTGAACTATCCTGTTCCCGATCTTGATGAGGAGTCATAGTCTATCGGATTAATCGTTCTGTCTAAAGTGTAGACTACATTTTTTGGAACTTGATCTGTCTTGTTTCTGTTATTGTCTGTTATTGGGCATATAGTATAGACTTAAATGTATTTATTGAATAGAAATTTATCTAATATGATGGCTCTTAAGAGAAAAGTGACAAAAAAACACCATTACAAAAACAAGTGTATCTGATATAAACCCTTAAACTGAAACACTCCCTTACAGGACTTAACGAATAACAATCGATTCTATTAACTATCTACAGGATATTGGGTATACTCAAAACTCTTTTTGACCACTTTATAGTAAAAATGAACTGGAGATTCACGCTTGGATATTCATGTTTATTGTGGTTCATCTTTACTGTAGTTCATGCTTACTTTTGACCTATTTGATCAGCAGCTTCACAATGACTCAGCTTAAGTTCAACTGCTTAGTCTTCATTTATGTACTTGTTCTGGTCAGTTTCTGGACCTGCTAGCTCTGACCCAAAAAAGAGCCAGTCTTGGCCTCGACTCAATCATGCAGCAAGTGATTCAGTCCCGGCTCTTTTGTACCGCTGAATCCCCATCAGGTCTAAATACCACACCTTCCCACCTCTGATAAATATCATCATATCTTGACAGAATCCCATACTCAAACCAAAAAACAACCCTCTCTTTCCGTAAGTGATCATCTGTACTCGACTTAACAGCTTGTACCAGCCAAATGCCGTGAAAAATACCGTTGACGTTGCGGCAGTATTGAATAAGTCAATTTGTCCTCTAAGTTTATCCACCAACGCTTCAGCTCCGAAAAAAACCGACACAAGGAGCGAATACTTAAAAGCATCCCTTGTTCCTGAGCGAAATCCTGATGTAAGCATCACGTAGTTCTTCTTTTTATGGTAGAAATACCAGCCTCCTACGTTTCTTGGGAGCCGGTGACTGTTTTCAGTGAGGTATCGCACTGAAGAAGTCTTTATGCCCTCGTAAAAACCGCTAAAAAAACCGATTGTTCCCGTAATGATTGCTATAGAGTTAATACGTTCTTCAGGTGGCATATGGAACCGCTCATTTTTGTTGGGGTCATCGTTTAGTTGGTTCATGTTTGCGATGAGTAACTACAGTTTCTTGGAAGCGCGGTAAAATAGCGGCACCACTGGCGGTAAAGGATTACAGCTGGCAGTACAGTAACACAATTCGAGTGGGTTCACCATCTCACCAAAGACAATTCAAACCCAATATTCAAAGAGGAATCATCCCACTAGTTCAAACATCCATCTTGTGCTACCACCACTACTCTACCATTCTTATTTTCTCCAACAACATATCTCTGCTCTGTATATTTACTGATCTAAAATAGCCTTCACAAACTCTACATAGTCCACATTTCCGTCAGAAGTCACATTGACCCCCTTCAACAAAGAGTCCACCTCTGCATCAGTCAACTTCTCACCAATGGATGTCAAAATATACCTTAATTCACCTACTCCAATGTAGCCAGTGTTTTCTTTATCAAAAACTTGGAACCCTTTGATGTAGTCTTCAGGTAATCCCAATGGCTTGAATCCATCCGGTCTTTCAATAAGCTTCTTGTAGGTGTCGAAATCAAACTCACTGCCGCCAACGCTATTTTGTAAATCAGCGATCTCAGCCAAGGTTGGGTTCTGACCTACGGCTCTTAGTAAATCGCCCAAGTGTTCGACAGGGATCTTTCCGGTTCCCTTTTTGTCAAAGAGAGCGAATGCGTCTTTGTATGTTTTGGTGTTTTGAGACTAGGGGTTAGTAAGAATCGTCTATATGCCTAGGAGTATACGTACCATCTTGATGTAAACAAATTGACGGCGCGCTGATTCAGTCGCGCTGTTTTTGGATGTGTGTAGCCCAATTGATATTTGATTCCATCGCTGTGGTTAATGGGGACTGTGGATTGTGTTTTTTATATTGTATAAAAGTGTATTGAGAGGTTTATATTATATACAAATGTATTGTGCATTTCATTTTTCTAATAGCTGTATATTATCTCTATACCTATACCTATCTTATCCTCTTCTTCGAACTACTCTTTCCTGCGCGCCATTTACAGGTCCACTGCCCTGCCACTGTACCGCCCCCCCATCGCCCTGAATTTCGCACACGTCCCTCACACTGATCATTTCAACTATTACGCGTGCCACTAGTCCACATCCCTCTACCGGCATGTCTGCAGTGTCTCAGTCTTTGACGGTGACGCCCACTCAGTCCCTATCGATGTCCCCAAGTAGAGCTAAGAGACAAAAAAATGACGGCTTCAAACCTGGTAATATCACAAAGGTCAGCGTGACAAACTTTACCACATACTCTTACTCTGAGTTCTCCCTATCGCCCCGCCTAAACATGATCATAGGTCCAAATGGTACTGGTAAGAGTACCTTAGTTTCTGCTATTTGTCTTGGATTAGGTGGAAAAATCGACCTCATCAAAAGAAAGCTGCTTAAATCAATGATAAAGAGTGGCCAGGATCGTAGCGAAATATCTATATTCCTTGTGAACAAACAGAACAAGGAGATTCAAATCACCAGGGATTTCGACGAAAAATCAAGTATATGGAAAATCGATGGGAAGAAAGTCAATGAAAAGGCCGTGTACTCCACTGTCAAAGAGTTAAATATCCAGTTGGATAACTTATGTCATTTTTTACCACAAGAAAGGGTTGCTGAATTCGCTGGACTATCTCCTGAAAAGCTTTTAATGGAAACTCAAAGAACCCTTAAGTCAGGATCTTTATACCTAATGCATGAAAACTTGATCCAACTAGAAAAAGATCGGGATATTGCTGATGAAAACTTACAAAACTTATCGTCCAAGTTAGAAAAATTGAAGACAGAACAACTGTTTTTGTCTAGTGAAGTTGAAAGATTACACCAGTACAATGAGAAGGCCGAAATTTTGAGGTTCCATAAATACCTTCTACCATATGCGGTTGTTGAACAAGAGAAGGAACAAAGAAAGGCATTGAAAAAGCGTATGCAAAAGGCAAAGGCAAAACTAGAATCCTTAAAAACAGATATAAATCCTCTACAAAAAGAACTGCTTTCACTGCTTAAGAAAGCAGAAGAAACTGATCTGAAAATCCAAGCATTCAACACCAGAATAGACCAAGATACCCGAATATATGGTGATAAAGATAAACTTTTATCCCATTTCAGGCAAGCTATCGAAGAGGCGACTGAAAAGTTGAAGAGAACAAAACTCAGCAAAGATACTCTTAAAAAAGAGTTAGACCATCTCAAAGCCGAATTGGAAGAAGCTGAGAGCGAATTGCTTCAGATTCCTAATGTCGAGTCAATACAGGAAGAAAGATCAGAACTCCTGAAAGTCAACAAAGAAAAATCATCAGAGATTAATTCTTTAAGATCTAGATCTGAAGAGACCCAAGACTTAATCGATAGAAAGACAAATGAAGTCAATACACTTCAAGTTAGAATCAAATCTGAAGAAGCCAAATTAAACACGAAAGACAAACTTTCCCTTTTGTTGAGTAATGGTGATAGAAATAAAACTATTAATACTACAGCTTTGCTTCATCAAGAACTTAGAAAGCTTCCCGAATACGGGGGTCTTTATTTTGAAGCTCCTGTTGTGACTTGTGATGTGACAGACAAACGTTTGGCTGCTGCATTTGAAAAAATCATCAATTTTAATAATCTGTTGGCTATTACATTCACTTCAAAGCAATCACATGAGAGGTTGAGACCTTTGTTGAACAAATTCAATGCACCAAACAGAATCACACACTCTGAAGCTGCATCTCCAGAAATTCCAAAAGAGAGGTTAGCCGCTTATGGTTTTGCTGGGTATATGTCGGATATAGTACAAGGTCCTCCTGAGGTTGTTAATATGTTGAACATCAATAGCAAATTAAATCTTATTCCTTATGCTATAAGTCTTTCAAAGAACCAGATTCAAGAATTGTTGAAACCTGATCACAGAGGAAAGGTCCCCTTTATGAGATTTGTTGTTGGTGATCAACTATTTTCCATTAGCAGATCTAAGTATGGTTCAAGGCAATTTGTTTATTCTTCCGAGAGAACAGCAAAGGCTAGGTTCTTCGGTGTGGAAAACACAATTCCTGAAGAGTATAAGAGAAGCATAGAGCGGAATATCCAAAACATGAGACTGAGTGTGATGGAAATCATTTCTCAGGTCAAACAAATGAGATTTGACAAACAAGAGTTCCTTGCTCCGCTAGCAAACCTTGAAGCTGAAACCAAAGAAATGGATGTTCGGTTAGCAGAGCTTAACAAGCACTTACAGATAAAGACCAGATTAGATCAGAGAATCCACAACAGAAAGGAAGCAATAAGGAGAAAGGATCGAGAACTTAGCGTGGATCAGACCTCCAGGATCAAACAGTACCAAAGAAAGATTTTCAAGCTTCATCGTGAAATGGCAAGTTCTTTGAAGGACTACCGAGAGTCTTTAAGTAGTTTGACAGCACTAAAGATTGAGCATAATAATCTATTATATGAGAAATTCCAACACATTGAAAGATCACTATCTATAAAAGAACTAATCCTGCAAATCGACGGTTACAAAGGAAGATTGATCCAAGTTTATGAACAGGCAAAAATCGAATATCAGGGTTTCAAGGATAGTCAAGCAGCATTACAGATCAAAGAACAGAGAAAATTGTTACAAGAAGAAGGAGAAATGGAATGTGAAAGAATTGAAAATGCCTTGGCGGAAATGGCAAAAGAATATTTGGATCAATCGACATTCAATGAACCCTATATTCAATCCAAGATTCAGCTTTTCACTGATGAGTTGGCTATCATGTCTGCAGCGACGGATAAATCGTCTATTAATAGATTAAAGGAAGTGGAACAAACTGTTAGCCAACTTGAGAATGAATTACCTCACCTCGAGAAGACCAAAGGAGACTTTGATTCAAGAATCCATAAAATCCAGGCTGAATGGGAGCCTGAATTGACCAGCTTAGTTTTCGAGATATCTAAAACGTTCAAGAAAAAGTTCATTGCCGTCGCAAGTGACGGTGAAGTACAGTTAAGGAAGCTCAGCAAGTTCAAAGACTGGAGACTTGAAATATTAGTGAAATTCAGAGAAGAATCTGAATTAAAGATTCTTGATCGTCAATCCCAGTCTGGTGGTGAAAGAGCTGTTTCTACAATTTTCTTTGTTATGGCCCTTCAAGGATTGACCGAGGCTCCCTTGCGTATCGTGGACGAGATCAATCAAGGTATGGATCCTAAGAATGAAAAAATGGCACACAAGCATTTTGTTCACACTGCTAGCATGACTAATGATAGCCAGTATTTCTTAGTGACTCCAAAGTTGTTGACAGGATTATACTACCATCCCAGCATGAAAATTCACTGTATCTTTACTGGTCCATTAATAGATACCTTTAAAAGGAATGATACAGATTTCATGGATTTTACTAATATCTATTAATATTTATATACAGGGTGTATAAACTATATACAGATCTCAGAGTATATTAATACAGGTTTGTACTCTATTTTTTGTCTCTTCTATAGAAATCAACTGTGTAAGCTCTGGAATGCTCAATCCTGGTGTACCATTGCTCAACGCATATCTAATAGACTGGAAAACGTCTTTTTTTTTGAAATTCAACTTTGTCACTTTCTCGAGTTCATAATCACAATAAATGAACTCCTGAAGTATTTCCTTACAGTTATTTGGCACCTTTGTATGATCATATTTAGGTGCTTCAAACAAATATTTATGTTGCTGCACTTCATCCAAAGTATTGACATTTGGCAAAAGCTTTTTCAACACTTTTATAAGATACGCCTTATTAACACTTAAAGAAGAATAAGAATCAGCTATTTTGTCTAGTTTGACATCGTCCTTTGCTAATTCCACTAAATGTGCTTTATTAAAATAATAGAGCTTTGCATCACTAACTTTGGCATTACCCCTAGTCAAGTTATCGAGTGAAAACTTGTCTATCAATGTATCCATATCCATTACTTCCGACACGGTTTTTCCTGGTTCTGGTCTTGGAGGTGACCAACCAAATAAAGCTACGAAATTTACCAAGGATTCAGGTAATACTTTGTCTTTCATAGAAAGAATTCCCATAATCCCATCTCTTTTGGACAACTTCTTATCTTTTAGGGAAGTGAGAAGCGGAATATGAATAAACTTGGGGGGTTCCCAGCCAAAAGCCTTGTATAAGGCAACATGCTTTGGTGTGGAATTCAACCACTCTTCTCCTCGTATCACATGGGTTATGCCCATCAAATGATCATCCACCACGTTAGCAAAATGATAAGTTGGAAGCCCATCTGACTTCATTATCACAAAGTCATCATATCTTCTATCATCTTTATTGATCTGTGGTTGAAGATTCAAAGTTCCGTGTAATAGATCTGTGACATGATCATATTTCTCAGGTGATCTAAACCGTACGATAGAACCAATTTCGGGTGTCAGGATGTTGTCGTGAAGACACTTTCTATCATAAGTGACTGTTGTAGGTGGCTTTAATTTCATGGCAGACTCTCTCAAGCCATTTAATCTATCCTTGGAGCATCCACAGTAGTAAGCGTGGCCACGTTGAAGTAACATCTCTGCGTACTTTCGGTATATCAGAGATCTATCCAGTTGTCTATATGGACCATTCTCGCCCCCTTCATTTGGACCTTCATCAATATTTATTCCACACCATTTAAGGGTATCATATATGTTCAGCTCTGCGTCATGTACTAGTCTCGACCTGTCAGTATCTTCGAGGCGTAGAATAAACTTTCCCTTAGTATTCTTAGCTAGCAAATAATTATACAAGGCTGTCCTCAAGGAGCCTAAATGTAAGTAACCAGTTGGTGAAGGAGCGAACCGAGTAATTGCCGGAGTCTTGGGGTGTATAGAAGCATCCCTCGTCACTGACGCCGTGGAAGGTGATTTTAATGAGAATTTGGAGTAGTGTCTTAGAAACCTCATAGGTTTTTAGATTCATAAACTGCGACTTAAAATTTTTCAGATCAAACATGTCCATTTATTATAGAGATTCCAACGGTAACGTTAATGGAAGTGTTGGTACAAATGCCAACGGAAACATTAACATCAACACCAATGTCGGTATGGGTGTGGGGTCTCATGAGGTTTCCCGGTCACAGATCTTAAGTCTTATTAGCAATAAATTTTACATCCACAAGTCTTTTGACATTCAGAGCGATATGGAATTCTTACCGTATATCCCAAATTCAGGGTACAATGTGGGACATTCATATAGTATGAATCAGGTTTCAGAAGAGTGGTAGCATACATAAACGTACTTGACTTTTGTACGCAGCATATTTATAGAGACAGCATAATAAACGATTGATGACAAGTGGTTTTTTGACATTGTAAATTTTGAGACCTGTGATTATTGGAAGCTACTGTGGTGTCTGGTAGCAGTTAACTGTGTAACTGTACGTTAAAAAAATGAGCTTAAGGTTATTGGAATTGTCCTAAAGCATATTTGTTGATGATGAGCATACACGACCACAATATAATAACGTAAGAACTCTGTAACCCTACTAAGGAAAGTTCCAAGTTTGGGATACTTTAATGTGCTTAAATTTCATTGCATTCATAGAAAGCTAACCATTAAGATTAGTCAAGTGTTAAATTCAATGAATATGTATATTCCACATAATAAGTATTAAATCCAATGAATATGTAAGTTTCACATAATCAACTTCAATTCATTTTCATTGAAATTAGGACTTCGATGGTAAACTTGGTTCAGATAAAAAAGCGGTTCTTGCATAGAATGAACACGTATACAACCATAAGACACCCTTGTATCAACTATTCATCCAAATTTTACCACATGTGTCCTATCTATAGCTATGCGGTACCGCACCAGTATTCTTGAAGATTCTACACACTCCCTTTTATGTCATTTATTTAGGTTGCGAATCATGCGAAATTTCCATAGTACATCCCCTAACTTAATAATGAAGGACAACTCTGAAAATGAAGCCCAAGCCAGTGATCATCTCCAAGAGGTGAAGCTGAACTTCAAAGCTCTCACATCCTCAATTTACAATCTCACTAATGAATCATTCAATGAAGTCAATGGTCTCGCTAAGACTTTCTGGGATGACAATGAATGGATGAGAGACTCAATAAAAGATGCAGTTGAACCTTATGTTTCTGAAAAAGATTCATGGAACTATCCTCCTTTCTATGCAAATAATGATGGATGTAAGAAACGTCTGTGGATTAATCATTTCTTGTATTCCAAGTTTGGGCTAGTTAGCTACGGCGCTCCCCTGATTCGTAAATACAACGAGTGCTCAGAGAAAAACGGAGAGCTGGTTTATGACCTGAATGGTATTTGGCGGTGTCTATTCCCAAATTCTGAGATCGCTAACAAACTTTTGAAGTATAAAAGTGACAACCATCCCAATACTATTTTGACCAAAGAGGATTTCAATGAAGAGCTTTCACGCCGCGGGGTTAACCCAAAAGACAAACAGCTTGACTTGGGAGATAATGGCATATTTTTCAGAAGATACGAAGACCTTATGGACTGGCAATCAACCATGTACAACCTTGCCAAAGAGAAGCGAGCTAAGCGTAAAGAACAATGGGTTGACCAGTACAAGAAGTCTCACCCCGAGTGGACTGAAACAGAAAGAGGTCAAATTGAACAAGCAAAGCCATATCAATGGAATATAAAGTATGACAGTTTCGGTTTAAAAGATGATTTTAAAACTAAAAACCCTGCTGAAAGAAACGTCATTTCCCAGTCGATCGTCTCAAGCACCGAGACAAACCAGAATAATGATTTGCTTTTCAAAGAGACCAAAACTGAGTATTTTGCTGATGGGACCTCTTTGAAAACTACGGTCACAAAGACCAAGCCGTCTGGAGAGAGTTGGAAGGTTGAAAATGTTGATGAGGTTCGAGGCGAGGAAAAGCCCAAGGGATGGTTTTGGAATTAGTCAGTGTAATTGACTGAAATTATGGTATATAAACTTGTAAATATGTTCAATTGTTTCAATAGTATCTTGTGAATAATTAACTCGAAAGCAGTCATTTGGATATTGCCTACTAAATTTTACTATCACTCTAATATTCGCAACCATCGGTAAGACCCACTTTGAGGATATATAACCCTTAATATGTGAGAAATAACACCAGAGTCAAACAAAAATGATATAATATCCTCCAGTGCCATTTATCGGGCCTCTGAACTTCACCACCATCTGGTGATCAATAACTCTCATTACTCATACACTATCGTCCGCGAGTTTTTTGCAAAATATATTTCAACGTATCTGAATCTACAACCTAATGAACCCCCTTAACAAAATCATCTTTCTATCGGCATTCCTTGCATCTGGGTTTCTTTTAATCCTATTGCTGTGTGCATTGTTCAACAATTACCAACCTTTATGGGTGATATTTATATTCTTGGTGGCCCCTTTGCCAAATATTCTCGCCAACTCAATTGAGCACACCAGGGATGACTTTCTTACTTTCAGCAATGATCACGGCAACAACCCATCTTCTTTGCAAGAACTCTGTAAGTACATTACAGGGACATTGATAGTCAGTGGTGTAGGTTTACCACTTGTATTATACCACTGCACATTGATCGAGTTGGGTAGTATGATCATGAGTATAATAGGTGGGCTAATTGTCTATGTGGACATAATTATCTTCATATGGTTCTTCAGCGAAGAGGAGGCTGAAAATGATGATTTTAATTTCTAGATGTATAATAATAAAATAGAGCATGACATAATTATTGTAGATATTGTAATTTAGCAAACACTACCAGTCCTTAATTCCACTAATTTAAAACCACTAATAAAAGAATTAAAATGACAGTTAATACGACAATGGTGGCCAAAGAACCATTTTCTTGAATTCTTGAACGGAAGTCAGATAGTCTTGCACTTGTGCTTTTAATACGTCCCTGAGCATGGTCTACACCTGTCTCGAGATCATTCAAAAGGATCATATGGTCGTCTAATTCTCGGTTTATATCAATACCCATCAGTTTTTGAACTTTTACTGATTCATGTAGTACGTCTAGGTTCTCATCTTGAGTGAGGATCTGTTGTTGGTGTTGAGCAAACATTTGCTGATTATTAAGCCCATCAGTATCCAGATGCTGCTCGGGGTCATCGTGATATGGGACGAATGCCCTGGTACCCATGAGTTCGCTTCTTAATTGCTCATCATTATCATTATCATTATCCTTGAATCGGACAGACTTAGACTCTTTGGTGTCTTTGAATGGCTGTGGTGTTACTGACTTTAGCTTAGGAGCGAGTGCATAACTGTATTCATCTATGTTTATTGAGGAATCTTTCGCTAAGGAATCTAGGTGCCTGTTATATGTGGAAACTGCTAGCTCCAATGCAGCATTGTTAGAGTTCTTGAAGTCGTCATCCAAGTAAGCTAAATTTTTTTTTATTTTTGCAAGGAGGTTAAAAAGATCAAAGTTATCATTAGAAGAAGGCAGAAGTTGGAGATGAATAATATGAAACCGTTCTTCCACCATGCTCTCTAGCTGTGTGAGGAGGGTTTGCGTTCGTGATAAGAGACTCATATTGGTGGTAAGATTTATGCTTCAGCGCGCACAGATAAGGATAAGGCAGCCAGGATTAAAAGAGACGTTTATCACTTTAAGAAAAAATGATGCTGCAGACCAGGCTTGAACTGGAATGTACCACGGTAAATACTACTGAATAATACATCAAATTTTCAATCATTTAATAATTAATTTTCTACAAATCTATGTCATATTATCATATTACGCATTAGTTACCAGTGTATTTAAATTACATTCATGTCTCATTAGCAGGCAATCCAAGCCCCTAGCAGAAGTAGATACAACCCCGTGATTTGAATACAGTTTAAAATTCATACCACCTTTCATTCCTTGGGACGAGTTCCACTATAAGGACGGCCTCGAAGTCTAACAATAAAGGTATTATTGGCCACACTTGAATCAATATCTCCAACAAGCTGATGAAGTGCCTTCTCCATTTCTAGGTGGTCTTCTTTGAGCATTTGTTCCATACAATCAAGCATGGCCATATTGTTAACAGTCCCGTCCTTGAGTAACCTGAGGTCCAGGGAAAAGCACTTATGATTAAAATTTCGCCAGGAATCTTTAGGCGGAACCGGAGGCTTCCTAGTTGGAGAATCGTTAGGGAAAGACTTACTAGCGTTCATTTGAGTATATTGCTTTAAAGGACTCGACCTAGGCAGCACCAGCAGCCTTGACGATATCAGCAGTTGATGCGTCAACAGTTGTTGTGAAGAGAAAACAGATTGTTGAGAATGCTCCAGGTGTTGATCCGAGTAATACTCGAAATAATCATCTTGATCTGAATCTTGGCAAAGATCAATGGGCCCACACATATCATCAAAAGCAGTCTCAAGACTGGCAAAGAGATCTTTGGTTCTTGAGCTCATAAAAGGAAATAAGACTGTGTTACAAATTCAAGGAGAAGGGTGACTTTTAAAGCGACTGAAAAAAGGGTTTAGACGATAAAATTGCACACAAAATCGCGTTACTGTGATTTGAAGGGATGGGCTGCAAACAATAAATAGTGGGGGTTGCAGTAGCTGCGAATTTTTGGTAAAAATAGGCTGGGGTGATCTATCTATTAAGAAAGTTGATGAGTGGTGACTTAGCCGGCCCTATCCACTTCCCTGAACCAAAATATTTGTTCACTCAAATCGTGCTGTTGGGCAGGCTTAACACTTAAGTTGGACATATTTCTGCTGGAGGCAGCGTTCCGCAGAAACTTTTCTAATGATAAAATTAAGACGAGCGCGCATTGTTAGCTGAAGATAAGCAAATAATAGACGAGATGTTTGTTGATGTTTTGAATCATTTTGACGCGCTGAGCTAGGTGATTAGGTGATTCATCAGGTACCATGGATTCGTGTGGCTTAAAACTGTGCACTCCGATGGGGCTCTTGGCTGTGTTCTGACTGGTCATGGTTGGTGCCAATGACTTCAATTATATCATAATATGAATTACGCGTAAGATGCCTGCAGGGGTAAAACACATGTAAAAAGGCAATAAACTTTAAGCTGCATAAATAGAAGTTTTAGGATTCAGATTTGCAAGCTTTTCATATACATGTTGCTGGGCACAATATGTATGCTGTCACTAGGCTTTGGGTTTTTGGGGGCTTTCATATATATATGTGTGGGTTATTTTTTTCAGGTTTAATGGTACGAAACCAAGTGGTTTCCCTGCTTCATTCCCTGAACCCTGAATCTTTAATAAACCTTTCACATTCTATGATACAACATTGTCACCAGGACTATCAGCAATACACAAATACTATGGGCCAAAAGTTCGGTAATCTTTAAATAAAATAGAAAAAGGGCAAAGGGCTGACCAGTTTTAAAGAAGCTTTTAAATTTTCATGATTAATTTCAATCTTTTCCGGGTCGTCCTTGTCAATGGAAGTGTCTCTTGATAGTGTACTTTATCGTAATAGTTTTCTGCATAATGTTTACTTATTGTATTTACCTTTGCTCCAGGAACTCTGGAACTCTCTTCTAATAAAATTCCACGCTTCTACACTCTCACAATCATCTACTACCTTGGGTCTATTTACAGGATATTCTGCTTCAAGCTTGTCTTCATCTAGATCTTTTGCACAATAGATTTTTAATGAATTATATGCGGCGTCCTTGTCTTCAAGCTGCCAAGGTTTTGGTATTGGATAGTCAGAGAAATGGACAAGTTTTAACGTGGATAGGACATCTAACGCATTCCATGCACCATTAGACTCGTCCTCAACAAATGGAAGGTATTCTGGATCTGAGCAAAATCCTCTGTGTTGAGATTCTCTAAACTCCCCCGTGAGGACACCATACACACGGTGATCAATAATCCCAACCTTCAAGTTGAGATTGCCTCCTCTGCCTTTTAAATTCTCATCCACAAACCTATTGATGATTTCCATATCATAGTCTTCCAGCTTGATAAGGTTCGCCCTTGAAAAAATATGCCACCACCAAGGATTATCGACATATTTAATAAGCTCATTGAACATATCATTACTAGGTCTTAACACTATTACATGAGTTCCAAAAAAGTTTTCTCTGTTGTCATATTTATGTTTATCACATAGTATTGATCTAGGGTTTGGGTTATTGGTGATCCCACCCTTCGGAACTTCGACAAATTTGGAAGAAAGATGTTGATCAGAAAGCCAGTAAGCTTGAGGCATCGCAATATCTATATCTTCGGGGAGATTGAAGAGTTCATCCAAGTTTTGTTGGTCACAAGAGAAGTCTGTGGTTGCGTTCATCAACATACTATCAGCATCAAAATAGATCAACCTGTCGTAATCTAAAGTGAAAATGTGTAGCTTTGTAAGCGAATCTTTCCATATACTATTATCGTCAAGTCCGGATATGACATTGATGCCTTTCAATATCATTTTCTCGCTAGCGATTGATGAAATTTCACAGAAATCTGGTGTCGAAGTCGCCAATTGTTTGTTGTATAACACCAACAAGTCGCCTCGTGGATTTGACTCGTATAAACGTACAAAATTGTGAACAGCTAGCTTCAAGTATTCAATGTTGGTAGCGTATTGAACATAAGCCAATCTTTCAAATGTGGTTGGCGGTTGAGATTGCAAGAACGGCTGGGGAATCACTTTGAGATGTTCTGAAAGATGAGTGCTAAGTTTTAATGTGTTACCAAACATTTGGAAGCCCACAAAGTAGAGTGCTAGAACTACTAACAGAGTAATTTCCCATGGTTTAAGTCCTCCTCGCATATGTGATCAATTTCGCGATTTTGAGGTAACTTGACACTTTTGATTTCAATTGGGAAGACAACCTCCAAGTACAACACCAAACACTACGGATGCTTTATTGCTAAATAGTATCTCTTATTGAGACTACTATCGATTTTACATTGAAGTTACAACAGCAAGTGATGTGCGTTTAAGGAAGCATTCTTAAAATTTTGATCCATTAATTCCGAGATAGTTTAATGGTCAGAATCTCCGCTTGTCGCGCGGAGGATCGGGGTTCAATTCCCCGTTTCGGAGTCTTTTTTTAACTGTTCCTTAGAAGCTGGATTTTTCTAGTTGAGCGGGATCTTTTTTTTTCAAAGAGACTATAAAGTATCCAATGATGTCTTGAAATCAAGGATCGATAGGCATTGGGTTTCAAAAACTTGGCTTGCAAAGACAAACAATATTTAGTAACTAGGCGCTGCTGAGAGGAAAGGCAATAAGTTGAAGGGTCTATTAGAGATTTACGAATGCAAATAACATTACACAATTCCTCAGATAGAGTGTGAGAGAATTTGATAGTGTGTGTGCATATGTGTGTATTGGTTTTTGATGGGAAAGAGAGCGCTACCATGTGTTATTTCAAAGTTCGTCAAGGTCTCTCTTCGATGTCTAGTGCTTGTATAAGACAGTATTGAGCATTCAATGCTTCAAAAAATACTGCCAATCCTACACAAAAGATTACATTTGAAAACTATCTAGATGAGACGAATTTCACTTAACATTATGGACCTAGTCCCATAGCCTCTTTCAATGCAAACTTTGAAATACATCTTTTCCAATGATTCACCATTGATCTGGTGGACATCTACGTCAATTTTACGGCACAAATTTCCTACATGCACAAGCATTGCCTACTTTTTTTTACCTTTGAGATGGTAAATTTTAGGTACATAGAAACAATAGTCATGTTGACATAGGTGATCACCTCGATACATATCTATTTCTGCTAACTCCAAATGCAATAACCTCTCAAGTATTTTGATAAACTGGAAACAGCAAGCCATTTGAACACGAGGACCAATGCTTTAGGCATATGCTTCATATATAGGAAGGTTTAGAAGGGGTTTGAAGTGGTTTCCAGTTCACATCGAACATACAGTGGCGGTAGCTTCAAAAGGTAAAAAAATGTGTAAAATTCTGTAAAAGGGCTTGTATTGGTTTGAAAATCTAACATCCCCTCTCCTTTGTCTTGATGTGCTGCCGCTGTACATGATCATCAACGCGGCTTTCGAGGCTGAAAAACTAGCCACCAGAGTATTCAGGTTAAGAGCACGAGCAATGTATACACATTTGTGTCATTTCTCGTAAAGCTTCTCTATAAATATCAAGCGTAAATCCAAGATTTAACACTATCCAGAGAAATGGGAGCATTCGGCCCTGAATTATTTGACGATGACTTGGCGTGTGATATCCTTGCTTTCTCGGTTGGCCTAGATGAGCCATTTCCTAAATTTAGAGAAACATTCACCTACGGTATTGGAACAGAATACTTGGACAGTGATGAAGGTAATGAAATTCTTGTATATGCTTTATTGTTGGCTGGATTGATAGACATTAAAAGGATAAACAAAAGGAATGAGGATCAAATTCGAAAACCTTATAGAGTAAATGTTTTAAAGTTTATTTCAAAGAATAAACAAAATTGGGACACTTTGTCTATAGTTCAAAAATCTGAAATTGTGAACCTTTGTAATGAGACTTCACAAATTATTTTATCTCCAGAGAAGTCTGACTTGTATGCATTATGGAAAGAGGCAGATGAAGATTTATTCAACCGATGGCTCACATCTGTCAAAAATATATATGATGATGTACTGCTTTAATGGCAATGTATAGAAATGTACATAAGGATGATATTTACGCTCTTTTTGCATTATAGTGTGTAATATTCATTCCGACTCGCGCTCAATTTGGTACTAAAATTTTTCACATCATTCTAATACAACCTACTCGAATGCTATTATTTAAAAACACTGAAGCAGTGATACGTAGTACCTTGGTTGGAGAGTTTGGTGTTTTGAGACTTTCTTTTGTTAATCTCACCCAAAAGCGTACCGCAACAAAAAAAGTATCTGGTTCTAAGACTAATAAAAATGACTCGGCTGGTAGAAGGTTAGGTCCTAAAGTCCATGAAAGCCATTTTGTTACACCAGGACAAATCATTATGAGACAAAGAGGTACAAAGATACACCCTGGAGAGAATACGGGGATAGGTAAGGATCACACTATTTTTGCCTTGGAACCTGGTTATGTTAGATTCTACTTTGATCCTTTTCACCCATTACGTAAATACGTTGGTGTTGCATTGAAGAAAAACTTCACTCTTCCATCTCCTCACTTTGAGCCAACCGTAAGAAGATTCGGCTATGTGGAAATCACAGATCCTGTTGAGGCCCAAAAAGAGGAATCACATATGTCGAGAAAGGAATATTTACAACAACCTGAATTGATAAAGACCCAAGCTAGGGTTCTTCACGCGGAGGAGACTCAGACCCTGAATTACGTATCACAATTGCCCGCTTTTGTTGAATTAGCAGACTCCACTCTGATTAATCTTATGGCGGAAAGATTATTGAATGTCCACAAATTACAAAAGTTGGGCCATTCTATTGAGGAAGCCAATTTACAATCGACGTTCAATTATGTTTATAGCCTCAAATTAAAACTCACTAGTGGCAAAATAACCAAGAGCAGTTTTGAAAGCTTAAAGTCAAAGTATGAGGAATTGAGTAAACTAGTTGATTCTAAAATAACTGTCAGCAATAGCGGTAAGTTGAGCAAATATCTAGATCCACAAGAAAGAAGTCAAGAAAGACAAAGAATTATTCTCGAATTGGAAAAGCTTAAAGACAAGCTTATCAAGAAGGAAGATTTGGATTCCATAAGTTCCATGATCCTTACCCCACTCATATTCAGTAAAGCGGAACAGGCAGCTTTAAACTTCGAGTTTTTACCTTCAGTATTACCTGAATCCGTTAAAGAAACCGTCATACAGAACATCGACCCTAAAAATGTTCCAAAAAATGTTACCCTTGTAAGAAAATTCGATAATTTCAACAAAAAAGTTTTTGAATATGGTAGAACTAAAGAAGCTTTCTTGTAAAGATGTTTGTAAATATAAATCAGGTTTGTACATAGAACTCATAATAAAAAAATTGTACCAAATTCGCGTCGAAGAAAATTTGAAATATAATTAATCTCAGGTTTAGATATTGTCATCGATTAAAATGGAAACTGCCTGGCAAAAAGTGAAAGAGTCCAAGGTTTTTGAAGAATATCAGAAGTTGATAGTGACGTATAAGAAATTAATCGACCAGTCTGTTCCTTTCACGCTCTATAGATGGTCAGGTTTCTGTGGTCTCTTATTTATCTTCATTTTGCGTATATTGTTTTCTCAGGGTTGGTACATTATCTGTTACGCTCTAGGAATTTACCTTTTGAACTTGTTATTGGCATTTTTAACCCCTAAATTTGATCCATCTTTGGAACAAGAGAGAAGAAGCGAATCTATCGAAGAAGGCTTAGGGGAGGAGGATTCTAATACCGTGGATGAACAAGAAGATGAATTCAGGCCTTTCATAAGAAGATTACCTGAATTTAAGTTCTGGTATAACTCGATAAGGGCAGTAGCTATTGCCTTATTTGCTACTTTATTTACAATTTTTGATATTCCAGTGTTTTGGCCAATATTATTGATGTACTTCATAATTTTGTTCACATTGACCATGAGAAGACAAATTCAACACATGATTAAATACAAGTACTTGCCTTTTGACTTCGGGAAAGCAAAGTACAAACCAAGATCTTGAAATGCTAATCGACGTTGCATAGCAAATAAGATCCGTGAATGTTCTTTGTAATATTTATGTCGTATTAGTTAAAGTATGTATCATATAAGCTGGATCATATTAATATACTTGAATATAGATAGGCAATTACCAAATGTTTCCATAATGGGTTAATATTTTTATAGAGCATGCTGGTTTAGTGTCATGTTTGGTGGCTGAAAGTCGCGGAAGTCAGTATCGAAATTTCCATTTCTTCCAGCCGAGCCCCTAATATATTATCAATTGAGTACAATATGAGTAGGGCTGAAGTTGATCTCCAAACCAGTGTCAAGAAGGCTTGCAACCAGGAAGAAGTCCCTCCTAAAAGGAAGCATGTTAGAAATTGTATTGTCTATACTTGGGATCATAAGAACTCTAGAGCTTTTTGGCACGCTATAAAAGTTCAACCTCTTCAAAGTGATGAAGTTCAACTATTTAAGTCGTTGGTAATGATCCATAAAGTTTTACAAGAAGGTCACCCTAATACATTGAAAGATGGTTACAGAAATAGAGAATTTATTAGCTCCTTAGGTTCTATCTTTCCCTCCCAAGGCTCAAGTTATGGTAGACTTATCAGTCAGTATGTCAAGTATATTTTAAGGAAACTAGACTTCCACAGAAATAACCCTAGCTTTAATGGTATGTTCGAGTACGAGGAGTATATATCCTTGAGGGCTGTGAACGATCCAAATGAAGGCTATGACTCGATTTTGCAGTTGATGGATTTGCAGGACTCTATTGAAGATTTCCAGAAATTGATATTTGCAACAATCAACCAAACCCCAAACAATCTTTGTAAGGTTAGTGCTTTAGTTCCATTAATTAGTGAAGCATATGGAATTTATAAATTCTGTACTTCCATGTTGAGAGCAATGTATCAACAATTAGGTGATGATGACGCTTTGCAAGCGTTATTTGACAGGTTTGACTCACAACACTTTGTCTTAAGAGACTTCTTCACTGATTGTAATTCCATCAAATTTTTGACTACCCTAGTATCTATTCCAAGATTACCAAGTTCTCCACCAAGCTTGAAAGTTGATGCCGATGGCAATTCCTCGAGACCCAGATCTGTTGCCCCCTCCACCGAAAATTCTACCCCTCAGATATCTTCTCAACCGACTTCCGTTTTTGAGCCACCATCTGCACCTCCCGCAACAGACCTGGTTTTTCTCCAACAAACAGGTGTGTTCGATCAACAGTTAGCCGATCAACAAAGATATCAACAAGAGTTGGAATCTCAACGTCAGCAGCAAATTCAAGACCAATTGGCTCAGCAGCAGGTATTTGAACAGCAACAAAGGGACCAACAACTGAGGTTTTTACAAGAGCAACAAATGTTGCAACAGCAGCAAACCCAACAGCAACAAACAAGAGTCTCTGAGTTGGAGCATGACTTGATTATGTTCAAGAACCAGTATGACAATGATCAGCTGCTATTACAACAATATGACTCTAGGGTTAAAACTTTAGAAAGCGAATTGATGCAATTAAACGAAAATGCAACTCAGCAAGTGGCTTCTAAGGATGAACAGATTAAAAACCTTGAAGACCAAATCAGTAATTGGTCAAAAAAATATGAGTCTTTGGCAAAACTCTACTCTAAATTGCGTCAAGAACATTTAGATTTATTATCAAGATTCAAAAAAATACAGCAGAAGATTAGTAGTGCTCAGGAATCTATCCAAAAGAGGGAGAAGTTTGAAAAGGATTTGAAAGCCAAAAACCTTGAATTGGCAGACTTGATCCGTGAACGTGACAGAGCTAGGTTGGATCTTGATAGATTGAGAGGCTCTAAGGATCAAGAAATTGAAAGGTTGCAGGCCGAAATGAGAGAATTGAACTCCCAGGTCAACGAATCGGGAAAATTACAATCAATGAACTTGACTAACATCATGTCCAGCCATCAAAAGGAGCTTGAAAATCTTCAAAATCAGTTGAAAGACAGAGATGGACAATTGCACCGTTTCTCACCAGATTCCTTACAAGAAAAGCTTAAAGAAAAAGAGATAGACTTGGAAATCGCTCAAGAATCATTAGAAAGTGCTTTAAATGAACTTGCTTTGTCAAAAAATGACCAAGAGGACATTGTGAATGCCGAAATTGATCAGATTTTATTAAGAAACATTGACAAATTCAGGTCCTTAGTTGATTTATTTCTAAACAATAATGTGAAGAGGATTCAAACCACAAAGCATGATTTAGAATCCACTATTCAAGCTGGTAACTTGAATGCTTCTCCTGAGTATGTTCTATCAATTGTTGAAGCATGCTCAGACTTGGCATCAGATTTCGCTACTGTTTTTAATGACTTCATCATAGATGGAAAGAGTTCCTACGAGGATGACTCAAGCTATTCAGCCATAATTTTGACAAGCTCTGAATTGACTACCACGCTTAATGATCTCATGCTCAATATCAAAGGTATATCTAGAGCTCTTCCGAAGGAGGCTGAGGATGAGGTTTTGCTGTTATTTTCTAATACTTTGGATGACACTGAGAGCTATTTCAATGGTATCACGTCAAGCTCATTGGATGCTATTGAAGATGACAATGACAAACTCGACAAGGTCATTGACTCTAACTTGCTACTCCAAAGAAGTTTGCAAGAACTTACTGTTTATGTTGAAAGCTTAAGATCAACTAAAGGTATCAATTTCTCCCAGGGAAATTTGGAACAAATGGTGGATGATGAAATGTCTCAGACTACCAAGACAGTTCAAACTGCATCCAATTTCTTATCAAATCTCTTAAAGGACCCAAATATCACCGGTACAAGTCTAGAGGTTCACGGGGCTATCTTGAGTGCTGCACAATCAGTAATAGATTGTGTTTTGACGTTGATCAAAGCAGCCACTGAGTCCCAAAGAGAAATCGTAAGCAAGGGAAGAGGTGAACAATCCCGCACTGAATTCTATAAGAAGAACAACAGGTGGACTGAGGGTTTAATTAGTGCTTCGAAGGCAGTTGCAGGTGCCACCAACATTTTGATCCAGACTGCAAATGGCGTGCTTAGGGATGAGAACTCACACGAACAATTGATTGTGGCCTCTAATGAAGTCGCTGCTTCTACTGCTCAATTGGTTGCTGCTTCAAGAGTGAAGGCTAATTTTGTCTCTGAAACCCAGGACAATTTAGAATCAGCGTCTAGCCTTGTTTCATCTGCCTGTAAGGCATTGGTCTCAAAAGTTCAGAAATTGTTAGACACCAATGAATCAAAAGAGAATGATATTGATTTGAGCAAGTTGACACCATACGAGGGAAAGACTGTAGAAATGGAACAACAAGTTGAAATTTTGAAGCTTGAAAATATGTTGAGCTCAGCAAGAAAAAGATTAGGTGAAATTCGTAAACATGGCTATAGGGATGATGTAAGTGATGATGAAACTTGAAGTAGTTATTGTATAGAATAAATCAAAAATTAACTAGTCTCCAAGAAACGTAAATTCCAATAACTTAAGTTCATCAAACACTTAGCCTCTGTTGGTAACCATTTTCTAGAAAACGCAAGTCAAAAAAAAATGGAAATGAAAGAATCAACTTATTGTGAAACACTGTCTCTATTGGTTAAAGTTAAGTCCTTTCTTTAGAGAAGCGTGCAATTAATATGAACAAGTTTTAAGGAACAAGAAAAAGTAAGCGGATAATTTATTCAACAATTGGTTTGGCTTGAAGCTTCCACCGGCCTTAAATAAAACCTTTTGCTTGATGTAAATGATTTACGCCTCTATATAGTACATTACACTGTGTATTACGCATCAAATCTTCATTTGATGACTTTTGGTATATAAGTTTGTTTCAAAAAAGGGGCATAATAATTTATAGGTTCATATTGAAGTTAAAGGCTCATCTTTATTTACCAGTTTCTTCAATAATTTCTTTTTCTATAATACCTATAGAACTTTTGGAGACTTTGTATAATCTGATTTAGTAGCTATTCATTTTGTTTTATTATGAAATTCTGAAATTCACAAAGTGAAAAAAAATAAAAGCGTCTATAATTTGTGATACGAAGATTGAAGTACAGCTAATCCTCTTCCTCCAAATTCTAGGTACTCGAATGCATAAAGTACTTTAATAACAGAAATCAGGTTTTAAGAACTTCTCAACACTCATGGTTATCATTCAATTTATGTATGACAGTTGTTTAACGCCCATTGTCAGCGAACATGTGGCGACATAAATTTGAGGTAAACCTTCAACCACTAGCTATACCACTGGTGTGCTAGATAACGAAACATCTAGTATTCCCAACAGACATTTTAAAGGGTATCCAAAGTGGCAACTCACCAGCTTTTCTCTGGTAGCTTTTTTACACCTTATAAGTATAGAGGTTTATTTATAGTAGACGAGTATTTGGAATCTAACATGTTTTCTGTTCAATTTGTCCAAGTTATTCAAAATTTTTGACCCTGTCTTCATTAATGACATTAAATTTTTATCCATATGTTGTTATTAACCTATCTTTTGCAATCGTCGTGTGAGTCCAAAAAACTATTGTAACGGTGCTAGGCGCCTCAAAAGCTTATTGACGGCAAAGGGCAAGCAAAATTTTAATTCAAGGATAGCTATGAGACAAGTATGAAAAATTACATAGCTTAAGAATATGGTATCCTAGAAAATAATAGCGAAAGGTAGATGTAATCTGAGCCTTTGGTATATTAAGCAAGTACAAAGGTGAAAGTCTCTATAAGGATCAATTCCTTTAAAACCCTTTTAATTTGTCATTTAGGTCAATGGTAACGAGGATTAAACCTGCTACCACACGCATTACTAGGATTAAACGAAGTCTTCAGAATAGCGACCTAGCTGAAAGCTTTGATGTAAGTGTCGTTCGCAAGTTTGGCGGTTACTATAGTGTCATATTTATAATTGTAGACAAGTTTAAAGATTTATATCAACAAAATTCTGTATTATATAATAATAAATATCTTTATGGATACCTATAATACTACAGTATATCATATATTTAGTATATATCTCAGGAACTCCGTGAATTCATTTTTCCCCAAATCAAAGAGCCTCCACTTCAATTTCATCCCACTATAGTATGCCCAGACACCAGTCCTGTATTCAGTTCAACATCCACCACTCAAAGAATCGTCTACTATCCAATCTTATCATCTTCCTCACTGTTACCATTGACCTCTTTGGTATTCCTGCGCTTGGAGTAGCTCATCTTTGAACAGGGGTATACCACGTAACCCAGTCATCTGATTGCGATTCAATTCTAGTATTCTACATCCTCAATAGTCAGGCCCAATCGTTCAACTAGAACCTTTGCACTGAAGAAGAGACGCGACGATAATTAAAGGTACGCCTAGGTCGTTATCCTAAATGCTCTAACGCCACAACACTAACCAGGATTGACGCTATTAAGCTGCTTATTGGCATATTTCATGCTCAAAAAATGAATCCCCCACTTCAGCGGTGAATGTCTTCAAGCTCTACGCCAACAGTCAAAACATGGTGAGGTCTCGCTCGTGGGTACCTGATCTCCTAATAAAAGCAGACTTAGTACCAGCTAGCTGGGCCTGGGAACACCAAAACAAGCATAACTAATTGAAAACAGGGAGTCGAGGATAGCAAAGAAATTGATTGAACTTCAGGTTTTATGGTGGTGGTACATTTACGGAAAATGGAGCTCTATTAGCCTAATTTGGTGTAAGAATAAGTGCTTAAGCCATTTTAACTCAGACGTTTTATCAAGTCAAGTAGTTGGTCATGATTATAACAAAGGTATCAGTTTCTGTTTCTCCAAGTCCCTTAGAAAAGCCTATGCCTCTGCCCGCTTAATGCTACTTAATCTCAAACTTTTGAAGCAGGGAGATATCCAATTTTTACCCTGCACAACATCTCTTTTTAGTATAATTTCTTTTCACAGGTATCTAGGAGTTCCTTGATTCTGTTGATACAAAGTTATTGTTGAAGCAAGAGCTATTAACTGAAGTTAGTATTTGTTCATGCACTGTACTGAGTACCTTTGTGTAAGTTAACTTTCAATGTTCACCTCATCACAAGTTCCAGTATTTGCCCCTGTAAATAAAAGTAAATTAGTATAAATTAAGTAACTGATTCACTATAAAACAGCCTCAGCATACTTCTAGTTATGAGGATGCTAACAAGCAAATAGACATTCAAACCACCTCACTCCCACAGTTCCTCCATTGAATTCTCAGATTACCAACTTTAATGGACAGGAAATTTGACCAAATTTACCAATACAGAGCTCCCTTTCATACCATACCGCGGTTACTTTTAAAAGCAAGGTATTTCCTTTTTTACATTTCAGATGTGTCTACGATTCTGTTCTTCAAAAAGTTCCAACATTATCCTTTATATTTTTGCAGCCACTAAAACAACTTCTCCTTAACTTCAATTATAAAAACGAGGGTTGAATTGTCTTTACTTTTTAGGCATTTAATAAATAATAGCATATTGAGGCTGATGGAAAGTGATTTACTTACTTAATTTGTATTAATTTACTTTTTGAAATACTGGAATAATCAAATCAAAACATAGAAGAAAGGATCCCCACTACTTGTTGAACGAATTTTGCCATTGAAACTTGATTTATAAATAACTGCACAGAAACCACACAACGTTTCTTATACAATTCAAGTTTACGCTATAAACAAAATGGACCCAATAAACCAACATTATTCTTTGAAATGTGCTTAAGATACTCACTTTATATAGACTTGCCCTCAATGTCTGATTAATTGTACCAGTTTCTCTTTATAAGCGGGTGTTACTCTCACTCACAATTCTATAGGAGATCAATACCAGTGACGAAGGAATGAAGGGTAGAATGCCTTGGCTTATCAAGCAACCAGGTCGCTTTGATGCTAAATTCATCTCCGTATTTGTGTTTATGTCCTTTGCAGAATAAATGCATCCATCACTTCTTAGTAACAAGTTACTCACGGACCGGAACTAGTAATACAAAGCGATGGCAAACCTGCTCAAGTATCTTGAGTATACTTTTAGATAGTTTGATGACTATCTTCCCGTTGATAAGAATGTTCTTAAGTGTCGCCGTTGCGAAAGTTCGTTTAAATTGTTCCTCCATGAACTTTCAAAGCATGCAAGCAAGCAAACAAGCAAGCCTTTACATGACCCTGCTTTCATTGAAGATACTGTGAAGTCTCATAGCTAACTGATAGAATAGAAGGATTTTGTGACAACATTCTTACGGCTCATTACTTTCCAGCAAAGCAACATAATCAAGAATACAAGAAGTATCAGTCAATTATATTTTGAGCTCCATCATGGATAACTTATTATAATAAGGATACTTGCTAAAGTAAACCTACTATGATGTCACCATATATCCTCTAAATGGTAAAAGTATTGCTGTCACTTCAATCTTCCAGTAGGGAATTTGGGTTTCCAGCAAATCAATGATCTCAGCAATAACAAAATTCGACTAGAAACCTTCAATGATGCCATAAGGGTTTTGGCATGTTTATTTATTGATAAATCTCTGATGATACGTTTGTTGCGTTCCTGATTTTGACTATGCCACAGAAAAGATAAACACGAAAGTTCTTACTTGAACCAATATGGAGGATATCTTTTTGCATTGGAATCAACTAAACGAAAGATTAGTACTACAATATGGTTCTGATATAAGCAAATAAGGTTCCAATAAGTGTTCGAAGAGTTGGGTGGATATTCAATTATCAATTCCACCATTATTCGTAGAGGCATTAATATTTGCTTGAGAGCCCTATCCAAGAGAATGGGCCTAAACAAATTGACATTTGACTTCATAGTATCAGTGACACTCTAATTGTCGAATTGTGTACATTTTAAATCTTTTTTGTTTGTTTCAAAATAGATTGAATTATTATTATGGGGCAACAAGTCCCAAGTTGAATAAATATTGAACATGGGAGTTTTTGCTACTTACTAGCCAAATCACATATCAATTAATTACTGCCGTTTAATTACCGATAATTTTCTAGTGTCAATGAATTTTGATTATGAGGCAATTGAAGCAGTATTTTTGGTAAACCTATACGAGCTTAGAGTAAGTCAATGACATTGTTGGTAAGATTTAATTAATCACAAGTTTTAGTACAAGTTTCAGCACGTAAAATGGATTGCCCCTTGATTAAATATTTAGCAAATTATTCCCAGTTACTTTAAGTGGGTAATCTTTTTATTCAAAATTGATTTGAATTAAGAAAGGTATCAAACAAACGGCTTACTGGTCAATGCAAAGTTAATGATATTCAAGATATTGAACCAGGAACTGTATTAATTCTTTGGAGTACCGGGTCCAAAGTAAGAGGTGATTTTGAAATCGTATCTTATATGTATTTAATAAAAGAATATCCTCCATAAACTGAATCCAACATCTACACTAGCATAAGTCACAGGACTTAATGCTTCAGCTCTAGAGAATAGTAACAAACAAACGATCGGAATCTAAGAATAGTTAGATTATATTATTGGCCTACAGTATCCAATACTAGCAAGAAAGGTGAAGCTAAATTCACGTTTGTTTGCAGAGGAATACATTGATTAATGAAGTTTAAGAAGTTTTGGCAATTCAAACTGTTTATTCAGTACCAGCCGTTCCGTGCAATGAAGTTTGGTTGGCTGAGCTGGGTGGGTGTAGTTTGTGATGCTCATCTCCTATAGGTTTTCAGATAGCTAAGCTCTGTAGGAGCACCTTTAAGTGAGGTTGTCTTTGTATGTTGCTTGTTGCAAGTCTTCTGTTTTCTTCAGAAATTCCTCGTTCAGTATGCTTTATTGTTTTACTGTAGTATTAATTGTTCAAATTGGTTGAGGAATATAAGTAATATACAAGTCCATGAAGTATTTGGGATAATCAATATGAATCAGCCTTTGTATATTACCTGCCATAAGAATGATAACAAGATTATAGTTAGTTAAATTACCCGATTCCAACAATACATGAGTTTCTATAGGTGGGAGCTCTCTTTGCATCACTTGATTATATCTCATTGAATAGACTTCAGATAGTTCAAAGTAAAATAAGGATTCTTCATGATTTTTATTGACGTTAATGTTTGGATATCTACTTTTTATTGAGGTTATCAAGACCATTATTGATAAGAATGATTCATTCTGGTTCAAGTATTGAAACAAATTTATTATACAGAAGTTTATTTAGTTTACTACTAGTTATGAGAATGCCAACAAGAAGATAGATATTCGAATGCCTTCACTTTGATAGACGATGGTTTTGATAAGTCTTGCTTCAGCAAGCTGTTTGGTTTGTATAGGAAACGGTGTGCCCGTACAAAATCCACGTTTACTATTACGGCACACATCTAAAACCAGTGCGCTACAAGTTAGTTCCTTTCGTCTTAAGTTCATCAGAATATAATTAGAGAATATTCGTCTAATGATTCCTTCTAAGGAAGTGACGTTCATCTTGGTATCATAGAAAAATTTAGGACGACAAAGTTAGATGGTATGGCCTCTACCTCTACGCTTACTACGGATAAAGCATGAGCCTGTGGGAGGGGCCTTCAGTAAAAAAGAGGAAGCAGCTCTCAATGGGCCATAAATAGGGGCTCTCCGTGATACAGTAAGGACAGAAGAAGCATCTGGATGAATGAATTTGTCAGATTCGGGTTTTTCCAAAAGAAATGTTGTAAATCTATCCCAATGATCATGATCAAAACACCTGTTCTGAGAGAAATTTCTCATGAGCACTATTAACCAAGGAAATTTTATGTTCGTAGACAAGAAATCAGTTGAGGAAGTATAGGAAAGTACCACCACGAGGTTCAAGGTTTACGCTGTGTTTGCATTAGACAAACATTATTATAACGGACATACATTTGAATATCTTCCTGTTCAACTGACTGTATTCTTTAATTATGGTAGAATAAAAATCCATTCTGGTCTTAAATTTTGAAGCAGTATAGCGTTCCCGAATCTCAGTCTATAATGACAAAGGATATAAGTGTGCAATTGGAAGTTTACTTGGTCAATAAGTTTCATCAGCTCAGGAAAAGAAGAGGATAAAAGGGAAATCATAACCTATCGATTCACGGTCATTGGAATATCCACCTTCTTATAAGTATTATCCTGGCTAGTAGCACACTGTGACTTGATTCGTTTTGATTTATATTTGTAATTTTACAGAGGGGTTATGATCCCTTTTATGCAGTGGCACAATACTTGTCGTTCTCACCTCCAAAGAAACATGAATATGTCGTCACGGCATCTACTCAACCGGGCAAGTTGAATTCCCAAGTAGTGGTGGAATGCAATTGGTAGGTCGAATAGTAATTTTCTTACAATATAGATTAAAAATTCGTATTACGTATTGAATGATGTTGTGTATTTAACTTTTCGTTTTTAGAAAAGACTCTTTTCGTCAACTCAAATATTAAGAACTTTTCTCTTAACTCTGAAGACGTAGTAATCGAATTCCAAACTCTTTGTCCTTGCCTAGAAATAGGACGCTGGGGTTATATATTTCTATCAGAAGTTAATTAGTTGACACGGACACAGTTGTAACTACATGCATGCTAGCTTTATATTTGCTTAACAAACTTGTTACCACGCTTGATTCAAAATTTTCAGGAACCCACACGTTACAAAGTAGATGCTTTTACCTCCATTCGAGAAATCTTATGGAAATAGATGGAAAACAAAAGATTGTGTTCCTATTCGAATTTTACTTTTATAGCACCTTCTGTGATTTTCGCAACTATTTCATTTCATTATATAATACTCCGCTGTATGGTTATGCTCTAGCATGAAATTCCACTTAAAACGACATATTTGTGCCCCTTATAAAAGAAAGGTGAAGTTTATTTAATTGAAAGTAGTCAGAACTATGCTGAAAGGCTTAACAATAAGATACACGGGGAGACTAGCAATTATCTCATCCTATATGAGAATTTGAAAATCATGAACAGAGGATGATTTTACCTAAACGAAAAACTGCACACCAACTGTCCAGCTGTTTCACTAGCTCAATCTCTAATAAATGTGTAAGAAGAATTCTATTAAAAAGCTTACCAATCATATAAAAATTTACCATCATTATATAAACCCTTTACAGGAAAAAAGTGCCTTCCCTGAGTTACTCCGATGAACAAAGTATAATTTTCATCACCGTTTGAAAGTTGTTGAACGTCCATTATGGAATTGATTGCCCTTCCTAGCGGCCTTGGGCCCCGAGCCTGATTTAGAATAAGGGTCAAACTTCTTTTTCCGTTTCCCATCCTTTGGCTGTTCTTTGGGCACCCCCATGAAGTCCACAGACTTTGAATAATCGAAAACAATATTATCCTGATCATTTTGAAGTTTTCGTTTTTGTCTCTGTCTTTCAGGTGCTCTTAAAGTAATTACATCATCTTTCTTCTCTTGGGTAGCTTTTACATATTCAGTTTTGCCGGTCAGCGAGGATGAATCATCTAACTCGAGGTCAACAACGGGTGCCTCCACATTGTTCTTCTGCGAAATTTTCAGAATCCCTAATCTAGACTCAATTTCACTAAACCTCTGGAATTCCTTATTCTTTGTATGCGTTCTTTTGGATATTGTCTCCACTGAAACTCTAATAGTATTGCGGTCGTACTTGATACCTAACGTACCATCATCAGCACTATTGAATAGCTTCGAACTCTTCAAATCTTTTTCAACGTATGTTGGAGACAAGAAAAGATATGTTTTCTTGTCACAGACTTGCTTGAAAAACTGGTTCTGTTGTTCCACCTCATCATTTGTTGTCCCATTGAGCATTTTATCTTTTAGACCAATTGTAGGCGCTTCAATATTAGCTTCATCAACCAAATTCCAATCGTGATTTTCTAGCTTATCCAATGTGCTATTTATCAAATCACTCAACTGTTGAGCATTGTTCCTTACAAATTCTGTAGTTAATGTTGGGATATTTAAAACTTTCTTAGAGTCAATAGGCCGTGACATGGTAGACAACAAAGCTAACGCTTGGTTTGACATGATGAACCTCACTGATTCGTCCATTTCTTTCGCAAGCCTGTTACGCCAATTATATAATACTTCAACAACGGGCTTGATATGGTATGGGATATTATACTGGATAACTATAGGCAAGAAAGGCTCTTGGGGATTTGATGACATAATTGGACAAGAAACTAGATTGTTTCCAGGGTTCAATGGTCTGAAACTCGTGTATTCGAATCTCCTTTTTGCTACTTTTCTTGATTCATGCAAAACAGTTTGGAGTTTACCGCTTCCTTGATCCAACAATTCGTTTCTCAACTGATCATAGATATAAAGTAAGAAATGAGTATCTGATCTTGCATAAGCTAGCATTGATACTGGTAAGGGCCTTATTCTCCAATCAGCTAATTGGTACTTCTTCGAGGTCTTAAAATCGGCAAATCTTTCCAATAGATATGCAAGAGAAAATTTGGGAAAACCCAATCTCCTAGAGGCATGGTAAGTGTCAAATAAAGATACCACATAAAGCCCTAAGTCCCTTTGAAGCCAGATAATATCCATGAACCCCCCGTGTAAGACTTTGACAATCTGTGGGTCAGTAAATACGTCGTTTAACATCTTAAGATCATCTCTCAATGCAAGAGTATCGACAACCCAATCTTTTTCACGACTTGATATTTGCATTAGGCAGACTAGACCATAGTAACTTCTGTAGTCGTGATGTTCCAAGTCAATTGCGATTTCCTTCAGATTTTTTAACTCTTCGACCAATGAGACAACTTGTTCCGGCTTATCTATCCACTCAGCATTGGTATCATTCCATGGTTTTGAGGGTTCGGGTATCGATTTCTTAAGCATAAAGTCAGGGTAAGGTTGGTTATCGATCTCATGTAGATACGGATGGGGATAAAAGGGTGGATCAATGAATTCGAACCTTGCATCTTTTTCTGGTTGAACTAATTTCAAAGATTCTTCGATGGGAATCATGGAGTTTGGCTTTTCAAGGATTTTTGGCTTGAATGGGTGCAACTCGGAATTATCAATCTGTGCCTTGAACCTGAGTTGAGGCTTCTCCATTTTTTTTCCAATACTTTTACTATCATCCTTGACAACTGTATTAGATTCTTCCAAGTAGGTGAACTTTTTGTACTCATTTCCACCTCTTTTATTAGACTTGTTCATGTCAAACAATACATCAGCACGTTCAAACAATGAATCCAATGTTCCAGATATGATTTTCCAGTTCCTTGGATCAAAATTTCCATCTTCGCCTTGCAAAATCTTGGCCTCTTCATCTATTGTGACAGATTGTACCAAATCATTCGTGATGCCTATAAACTTGGAAGATATTTCGGATACCCTAGTATTCAATTCATTATTTAAAGTTCTATGGAACCCAATATCTTGAGCTTTTACACCTCCCGAACATCTCACTGATTGGACAACAGCAGGGATAATGTCATCTTTGAATAATCCATTCACAGGTCTTGCCATTATCCTGTTTCTGAAAATATAATTTGGTTTAAGCAGTGCGAACTCATCTCATCTCATAAAAAAATAAGTGATTTGTAAGACTTGACCTCACTATGACTTATACTTGTAACTCTTGTAACCTAGCATTTGAAGATGCTAGTAACCAAAGGGAACATATGAAGGGAGAATGGCATAGGTACAACTTAAAAAGAAGAGTAGCAGATTTACCTCCCATCGACGAGGATTCATTCAATTCTAAAGTTGCCGCAACTGTAAAAGACTCCCAGGAGCCTACAAAGCTCAACAAGAAGGAAGAACGGAGAAAGCGGAAAGACGAATTATTCGAACAGAAGAGAAAGATATTAGAAACAGCTAGAAGAGCTATGCAGAAACAGCATGATGAACGTATTCTTAGTAACAACCCTGAAAAAGATCATCTAAATATTGAACCATTGAAGGAACAAAGAGATGTAGATGAGAAGGAAGACAGACTTACTGCTGAAGAAATGGAGGAGAAAATCTTCAATGAAAAGGTTGAACATCGTGTTGAAATACCACCTACAACCTGCTTGTTTTGTAATCGTAAGGCAAAGGCAGAGTTTCAAAGTGTAGATGAGAATATCGATCATATGTCTAAGACCCATGGCTTATACATCCCCGAATCTAAATATTTGATAAACAAAGAAGGTTTGATCAAGTATTTCGGAGAAAAGATCGGTTTCGGTAATGTTTGCTTATGCTGCTCGTACCAAGGAAAGAATATTGAAGCTGTCAGAGAGCATATGAGGGTCAAGAGACATATAAGAATACCGTATGAAACCGAAGAAGAAAAGCTTGAAATATCAGAATTCTATGATTTCTCTGTCTCCTATAGTGATTATGTTAAAGAAGGTGACCACAACACCAATGATGGTGATTGGGAAGACATTTCAGGGGACGAAGGTGAATATGATCCTGATGAAGAGTTACCTAATAATCAATCAGGAGCAATAATACAAGATGGCTTCGAATTAATCCTCCCTACTGGTAAGGTTTTGGGCCACAGAAGTTTACAAAGATATTTTAGACAAAATTTACCACCGGAGAGAGAATTATCAGAGGGCCAAGGTACTGTTATTGCAGCCGAAGATAGACATTTGTTAACAGCAAGAGATCAGAAGCAGTACAATATCCAGAAGACGGCATGGAGACAAGAACGCCTGTCCATTCAAGCATATGATAAGAAGGCTATGAAGAATGCTAATTTTCAAAAGCATTTCAGAGATGAATTATTGCAATAGTTTTATGAATTTATATCGGTGTGTATTTTTATTATGTTAACGCTAAATAAAAACTTGTTAATCCCAAATCTATTAAAACATTCACCAACACAAACCAGACTCCGAAGTAAAGTAGTTTAGGCAGGAAGACTGTCCAGATGAATAAATGGAACCTCAAATTGAAGCATGATAGTATTAGGCTTACACAGGAAGTCGAATAAAACACCAAGTTCACCAATGTCTTCAAATTGAGTAGCTTAAATTTCAATCCTTTTAGGTTTATTAGATCATCGCCAGATTTTTTGATATCGAAGACGACCACATTAGTTTCGAGGATAATTTGCATGGAAGATAAAGACCAAAAGATTGGGCCACTAAAGTTGGAAATAAAGGTGGATAAGCTGACTCTTTCGAGCTGGTAAGATTTAATACCATTGTACGCATTCGTCAAATCAACCGTTGCTAACAGGTTGGTACCTCCCATGGAGAAGAAAGATAGATTTGAAATCACAATATTAAATAAAGATATCAAAATCACAAACTGATCAATTTTCTGGAAGTTTTGTCTGTTATGGACCATCACTTTGCTTGTTTGGAATTTAATTAAAAAAAATACAAGAAATATGGGGATCAATTCAATCTTGGTTTGATTTATAAGGAATAACGTAAATAGGTTCACCAAGTCTGTGATCAATGCAACATTAAAGCCCCTAAAGAATTTGAAGACCACTCTTAAAAATCCAAAAAGTGTAATACCGTATAAACAGTTATTGAATAGTTTAACAAGAAGATCAGATATGAGGATCTTATCAAATTCTTGGATCTGGAACGAAAGAAGGTTCCAACGTACATAAGACATGAGCCAATCGGGAATTTCGTAGCCATCCACATAGCCTTGTAGCAACTTGAAGGAAAACGACATAGACACTAGGATGCTCAAGCCAATAAACGTTATTCCATAATTTATATCGTTATGGAAGTATTGTTTATTATAATGCATAGAGTTCAGCATGAAGTTGAAAGAATGTCTTATAGACCCTTGAAAATAAATCAAAAACCCACAAATAAGGTATGTTAAACCCACTAACAGCCATAAAACTGAAGGGTTATCCAAAAGGAAAGAGCTTAAAACATAATAGCTGGTGAACTTTTGTCCAGTATTCGACCATCCCTTGATAATCCTCATTGCAGAGAATAAGAGGATGTATCCAACTGGGCTCTTATATTTTTGGGAAATGAGTAAATATATCAAAAAGATCAAGCTCAAGAGCCACCACAAATGATGTTCCTCTTCAATAAGCGATGATCCATGAAAATGGATTGAGTATGCTATCACACCAATCTGGAATAGTATTGATGTCATACTGAAAAAACTTTTATTGAAGTATGTCAATGAAGTAGCACAGCATAATACAGCTAGTGCTATTGCTGGAAGAATGCTCGAGTAATCATAATCCGAAGCAGACTCGATTAGCTCGTCTTGAATTTTCCCAAGAAAGCTGTAGTCAGAATCGAACGAAGATAACTGATCGAACGCATAATCAAAACGTGAACTTTGGGAATTAATTCTGAAAAGTTTCAAGAACTGAGCACAGTTCTTCAATAAGATGTGATGGTGATTTTCACCATCAAACAAATCCAAAAATATATCGATAATGATACCTAAACTATTTTTAGGTATCGGGAAATTCAATAACAAAGACAAAGTTGGTATTAGATCGATTTGATTTATCTTCCGGTAATATGTGTATTCTTTATTGTTGGGAACAGGAGCTTTTAAACTCAAATTGAGCAGTTCGAATTTTGGAGAGATGAACAAAAGACCTGCGTTAGTTTCACCAGCAGACGATCCCCCGTGATTGCCAATCTCATTCATACCATGATCCCCCAATACCAAAAATAGTGTATCTTGGTTACCTGGATCATTAGTAATGAAATCATAGATTCTTCTTATAATTCCATCCATTTCAAGATGTTTCTGATCCATGAACTTTGAGTTTGGGCCAGTTTTGTGTCCAATATGGTCAAGGCCGAGATAATGGAGAAATAAACCATCCCAACTCGCATTAGAAGACAATTCTTCATCTAAATGGCGAGTCACATTGTTGTCAACATCAAAGAAGTCATTTACGAAGAATGAATTAGTTCCATCTGTCTTGTTGAAGAAGTCAGGGAATAGCTTAAGCCAAGTATCATCACCGTAGAAATTTAATGTCTTGGGTGTTTTGCCTGAATTCTTGAACTGGTGAAGCCAATTGTCTTGATTCAATAAACCCTGGGACAGATCCTTATCATCGGCGATATTCAAGATAGCATCGAGAAAGCTAGGCGTGGTTCCAAGTGTTATGCCTTTTAGTCTAGGTAAAGTTACTGTAGGAGGATTGGAAAATGCAGTGAAAGGGACTGCATGGTTCTGATTTATCAATTGGTGAACAAAGGAGAAATTAGAGCTAGACTCGCTGAACAAAAAGTCTGCCCTTAATGCATCCACCACCATAACCACCACTTTATCGAACATCGGCCTGATGCTTTGGTCTTGGATAAATTCTTCATTGAAACCAGAAAGAATTTTTTTCGATGGAAAAAATCCTTTCAAGAAAAGAAGGAATGCTACTATATTAATAGTTAAGAGGATTAGCACTGGTGGCCAGGATAACCTCATAATAAAAGGCTATTTGTTTTGCAATTAATGTACTTAATAAAAAAGTCGCATCGTCCATTTTTGTGTTACATGTTAACATAAATTGGAAGAAGTGTCCACACGGGAGCTAAAAGTGTATCAGAGAAAAATCAAGTCAGTCTTAAGGGATGATCCGTCTGTAATTACATTGATATGGTTAGCATTTATGTACAGCAGGAAAATTCTTTGAAAAAGATATTCACCACAAGTGCTTGTCTTTAGGTCAAGGAAATTTCGAACACACCTTTAAGGTGCTAACTGAATGGCATAAACAATACATTGGTCTTTGGACTCTCAACTCGCGGCACAAGCCGCGAATCTCGTTAAATTGTTGTCCACGTATACTTACAGATTTGCAGATAGCCGCCTAAGATTTCTAAAATTGAAGGTGCCGCTTACGAGACTATGGGAGACTACTTTCATAACCCGAAGCAATACCACGCAGATTATATCACGAAGTCACCAATAATGTGAACATTTGAGCTTTCCCACTAAAGGAGCTGTGTATTATTTTGTAGATTATTCACTCGTCTTCTGTATGGTGCTTTTGAGTAATAAGCACTACTGCCATAAGGGCATGTCTACATTTTCTTTTGACCAGAGATCTGCTTGAGTTGCTTAAAACAGTAGGTAGCAGTCTCCTCAGAAAATTTTTCCAAATTAGGCAATTGCAGCAGATTTAAATACTTGTGGGGTCTGAAACAAGTGAATGAGCAAGAGAGCGTTGTGATTTGGCTATCTCATTTACAGAGACCTTCACAGAGTGATTTATATACACGTAGAAGCTTTCATGCCCCTCTTCAAAAAGAGCTAAATCTGGACATATCCCGCTGATGACCGTTACGTTTGTGCCACTCGTTTATGTAATTAGAGGGGTTTCAAAAGGCATGATATTAACAAGGAAGGAGGATGGTGCAACGAGATGAAGTTATGGACCGAGATAGAGTAATAGGCTTGAAGCTAAAGGCTCTGGCCTGTAGAGCCATATTTCAAGGCTACGTGAGTTCGTAAAATGAGCGAAAGTTAGATAAGTGGACGTCGAATCTCAGATAAGCGATAACGCCAAAAAATATCAAAAAAAAAAAGAAAAATTGCTGAAAAAGATAAGAATGCTTTATAAAAGTTCCTCCATTTCCACTTTGAAATGAACAGGCTAAGAATATACTGCATAAATATTGCACTGTTCTGCTAATATTGTTTTGAGGAACATTTGAAGATAATACGAATACTATCTAAGCTACTATGCCGGACGAAGAGGCAAAACTTCATTCGGTTGTATCCCAAGTCCATGTCGATGACTTGAGGGTCCAGTCAATACTATCAAATCGTGGTGTGACCATTAACATGGACCATGTTGTTGATTCTGACGAGGCTATGATCTTGGCTCTTGGATATAAACAAGAGTTCAAAAGAGAGTTTAATATGTGGACCGTATTCGCTGTCTCTTTCAGTGTTCTTGGATTGTTACCATCTATAGCAGCATGTGTTGGATATCAACAATTGGTGATTGGTGCTTCACCAGTGGCATGGATTTTGGCAATTTTATTGATCACTTCCGTTGCATTTTCTATGGCTGAAGTAGCCAGTGCATTCCCGACCAGTGCTGGAACTCCGTATGCTGTTAGTCAGTTAGCACCAAAAAAAATTGCTCCAGTTATGACGTGGCTCACATGTTGGTCAAATTGGATGTGTCAGATTACTTCGTTTCCTTCAGTCAATTACTCAGGTGCCCTGTTAATTTTTGCATTAGTTACATACAACAAACCAAGCTTCCAGCCAACAACTGGACAAGCATATGCCTTAACTTTAGGCATAGATGTGGCACACTGCTTTTTAGCTGCATTACCCACAAAATGGGCTGCCAGGGTCAACTCTTTTGGTACGATTTCCAACATTTTATTTTTGGCTATCGTCTTTGTGATGATTTTGGCCGCAAATGACCGTCAAGAAATTTTCAAAGGGGACTCTGAGTTTGGTTCTATCTCGTTATTCAATTCTAATGGTAAGGCATGGGGATTGTACAATCAAACTGATTTCCCAACTGGATTTGCGATGTTAATGTCCTTTATGGGTGTGATTTGGGCTATGAGTGGCTATGACTCTCCATTTCATTTGTCTGAAGAGTGTTCAAATGCAGCTCTGGCTGTTCCAAAAGCAATTGTAATGACAGCTGTAGGGGGTGGGGTAATTGGGTTGATGTTTATGATTGCCATGTCATATACTTTTGTAAGTCTTGATCTCATTGCTGAAGATACACTTGGCTTGGGGCAAGATTTTGTTTCTTACCTTTCCCAAATCTTTGAGAAGAAAATGGTGAATGCTGCCATTTCTATGACGATTATTGCCTCATTCTTCATGGGTGAATCCTGTTTACTAGCAGCATCAAGAGTCACGTTTTCCTATTCTCGTGATGGATTGTTTCCATTTTTTTCCAAATGGGCTGCCAAAGTCAATCCAATTACTAAAACCCCTGTAAACGCAGTAGTTGTCAATTTCGTGCTAGGCCAGTTGCTTTTACTATTGATGTTTGCCAATAGCACAGCAATCGATGCAATTTTTTCTGTTGGTGCTATTTCTGGATTTGTATCTTTCATAACACCTGTTGTTTTCAGGATCACTAATGCCTACGATACTTTTATTCCAGGACCATTTTATCTAGGTAAACTAGCTAGGCCTATTGGGTGTATTAGTACAGCATTTGTGGCAGTGATGATTCCAGTGCTTTGTTTCCCATACGTTAAAGGCAGCAACTTGACCCTCGATGAAATGAATTGGACTTGCGTGGTTTATTTTGGACCAATGCTTGTCGCTTGGATATACTACAAGGTAGCTGCCCATAAATGGTATAAAGGACCCAAATCGAATTTGGATTCTAACACATTGTTCTTTAAAGATGAAGTAGTGGATGGAATTCCTGAACAAATACCCGACACAAAAGATGAAAAACGATACCCTTCGGATGAAATATCTAGTGCTCACGATAGTGTATAGAGTCCATACAGAATATGATTTAAAGCAGGTTAAGTTTTGTAGCCTAACCCAGAGTAGCCTCCACTTGTCGCAGTAATTTGCACCCACTTCTTTGTGAGAAAAGCGACAGTGTGTGATTTGGCGGAAGCAGCGGCACAGTTACATGACAGCTTGGCAGGCTCCAAACGTCGTGCCAATCAAACATCAGATTCCCTTGCCGCACTACACCCCCGCACCCTTACCCATTTCCTACCGTGGTTTTGGCAGTGCACTTCTCCCTTCTTAGTCGCAGTTGGACCGGCCTCGCATCTACCAGTGGGACCGCGCCAGCCGGAACTGACCCAAATCACTCCGGTGTGCATTGTACTGTCGCGCACCATCATCCGCCTAAAGGCCACCTCATGGCATGACATTCGCGCTTAGCTTCCGCAACCCACGTTCTCATCATTGATTTTTGGCTCAATATATTAATAACAACGTTTTTGACTTAAATTAAATATATTTTTAATTTATAGAGTTTGAGCTGCCGTTTCCTTATTTTGTAACTAACAAGTTAAACACTCATAACATATAACAGACATCCGACGTCCAACATTATTATAGCTTGTTGAAACATATCATCAAAGCTTTCACTTATTTATTCACATCATATCACATCACATTGTATGCGCTAGCTGCTAAGTAAACTATTCATCCCCTACCATGGCAACTTCCACCTCCACCACCTCGACAACTTCGTCGAGTGAGGCCGTGCGTAAGACTCCTTCTATATCTCCAAAGGATATAAGACAACTAAAGGAATACCAGGAATACCACCGATCAAAGCAACGAATCACAAGGAGCCCCAACAAGAGTCCTTATAAAAGCCCAGATAAAAGTCCCACAGATATGAGTAACACTCGAAGCAGTCCGTTAGTAGATCCATTTCTTCAGCGGTATGTAAAGAATAACTATGTGCCAAATTTTAATAATGACTATTCAAGTGACATATACTCAAAGTACTTGTCCAATAGTTTACTTTTACGCTCCGATTCTAAGTCTAACAAGTCTATAAAGTCTCATAGACGATCGATACCTGGTAGAAGGAGAAGGAGCAGATTGTCGGTGTATGATCAAAAATCTTCTAGGTCCACATCAACTGATACAACTCCAAATCTAAGCGTGTATTTCGACAAAGAGTCACAGAAACTTCATCAAAAGCATCCTAGTACTCCTAAGTATATCAAGACTACTGACTTGAAAGTCGATATTGCAGAACCCCCCGCTCGTTCGAGATTAGTTAAATACGTACCCGAAAATTTCCTTCGGTGCAATGTTAATGACTTAACGATTCTTGTGTCAAGGATGCTAGAAAATTTGATCAATCTCAATGATAAATTAGTCCCTGAGTCAATAATACATGGCGGAAATGAAGACAACAAAAAGAACTCATTGTTAACAAGATATCATTCAAGAACACCACCGAATATTTCTGTTATCAATTACTTGTCTAGATTGACAAAATTCAATAATTTTTCTTCTGCCAATCTTTTGACTTGCATTTACTACATCGATTTACTATCTTACAATTACCAGCCATTCTTCACTTTAAACAGCTGGACTGTGCATAGATTTCTTTTAGTGGCCACTATGATATCCCAAAAGTCAATGGAAGATTATTTCTTCACAAATGAGCATTATGCTAAAGTTGGTGGTGTTGCATTGAACGAATTGAATTACCTTGAAATAGATTTTTTACAGAGAGTAAATTGGAAGTGTATTCCATACACGATGTTAGGAAATGGTAAATCAAGCATTAAAGATTCAAAAGACGTATTAGATCTTTATTACAAACAATTAATTGAATTGATGGGTCAGAATTGTAAAGATGATGAGTATAGCTATGTGTTTGAGAGTCAACATGACAAAGATGATGATACAAAGCCAAAATGTGACACAAATACAGATGCCTCTTATGAGTTCAAGAAGCCTAATGAAATTAATGACAGCAACAACGAAGAGGAAAATACTCTCGACAAATCAAAGTTTAACAAAAACGGGTACAGCACGGATGCTTCATCTTCTCCACATTTGAAAAGAAGATACCCAAACTTGTAAATTATTATACATAGTTCTCGTAGGTTCAAATAGGTTAACGGTAATATAAGAGAACTTGGGTTTAATAATAAATTGATTAAGTATATATTATTAAATGCCATCTATTTACAATCTCGCCACTTGGACATTCATCTATTCTTAGTTTTGGTGTTGTAATGCCCTTTCTTATTAATCCTTTTTCTGTTTTCTGAAATTATACCCATGATGGTTTGTTGAAGCTCAGATACATTTGCATCTGGTTTGGATTCTTTCTGTTCCTTAGAATTTGTGTTGAAACCCCTTTTCTTGAAGCTTTTCACGTCGTTTGCTTTTTCTCCTTCGCCATTCCCAGCTCGCCTAGCTCGTTTTATGTCCCTGCTTGATCTCTTCTCAGAAGTATCTTTATTGTTCTCAGGAAACGATTTGCTTCTGTAAAATACCTTTTTGCTGTTGAAGTCCTGATCCTTGAAACCCGTTTTATACCCGCCCAGGTTTGAATCTCGACTCAGGTGTTTCTGTTCATTACGTGTCAATTCCATCGCCATGCTATTAAGGTGGTCAGATAACTGTGCCGGGTTAGGTGATTGACGCACAATCTTAAACGACAACTTCCAGTCATCTTTGCTTGAAGGAAATTCGAACACATCATGTCTCTGACCATTCACGATGTCAAATGCTTCTATAGAGTAACTGGTTACTTGCCTGCTGGATATTAGTCTCTTATTAAAGTCTTGTAAAGTTTTCTTGTAATTCGTTAATAATGTGAATCTTTCAGCCTGCCCTTCTTCCGAGTGTTTTTCTTTGATGTTCTTCAAAGCATAATTAAGGTCATCATTCAACTTAGATAACGATATCAATTCTTCTTCAGTTATGGATATAGCATTAACGACCATTCTACTATGAGTTCCATTTCTTACCGCTTCCAGCTTGAGAACAACCTTGAATGAATCACTATCAAGGTCTTGTCTGATTATATCCATTAACTGAGACCATATCCTGACACTAAACTTGAACCTTGTTTCAGCTACATATGATGCAACATCACTATTATTGTAAAACACCTTATCAATCTCTTCCAAGCTTACATACTGAAAAGCCAAAAACTTCTTTACGTTGTGAAAAGCCAAGAATATTCCGTTCATCTGTCCAATCCTTGCTTGGAATGCGTACTTTAAATAAGTACCAGTTCTAATCAAATCAGAAATTTCTTTATCGTGAGATAAATTAGCTGGGTAGTCAGTAGTTTCTTTGTTGTGATTACGAACATCAAACCTAACATCAGAAGTCGCTCTACTCTTTAAATCAAAAGTGCCGTTTCCTGGGAGATTTGGGTCAAAACAATCGAGCTGAGATCTCATTAAAAACTTCCCGTACTTGGAAATATTGTATATGTTCACCGGGTTCTTAATATTGTTATATTTTGCAACTCTCTTCTCATCTTCTATTTGGTCTTTCGGTGCCCTTTCTTTGTAGCTATCACTGGTTTTTGTAGCTACGATTGAGATCTTGCCTTGCTCGTGGATTTTTTCATTTTCTCCAGGGAATACCTTGGAAGACTTTGAGCTTAATTCTTGCTCACTTGCATATATCTCCTTGAAGCTTTTTAAATCACCTGGATCTGTGGTTAAGGCTATTTCGGCCACAAAGCCGAAGGTCGATAAATACTGCTCCACGTTACATGTTTTGTCGATATCTATAGAAAATATGCCTTCATTTTCATCTTTCCTTGAAACTATAAAACTTGAGGGCATGGTTCGAACCAACCTGGTAAAGTTACCGAACTTGAATCTGGGCTCATTTGGCTTGTCAAGATTGAAATGGTTTAAAAGCAAGTAGAATTGAAAGAGGGTAGCAGTCATAGACGAGGTGGATGAGTAGTACGTAGCCTTCACGTTCTTACAGACCTCAAGTAACAGCTTATCTTTTGAAGGACTCACAAACCCGTTCTCCATTTTTCCGAAGACCAATTTGGTGTCATCTAAGTCTGCAATTTGTAAAGGTTCTTCTTTTGCAAAATCAAAATATTGGGGTCCATTCAGGAGAAGTACTTTCTGAAGCTCCTCAGTTAGACGGGGTATATGTTCAATTTTAGGTGGTACAACTTGCTCTATAGGATCACGTGCATGTATTTTGAAATGAAACATCTGCTGCTTAGCCACGAGCTCTTTTACACGTTTCTTTGTTAAATAACGGGATGCATCTTCCGGAAGAACGTCATCAAGACTTTCATCAGGAGCTATATCTGTAAGCTTGGAAGTTTCAGCATTTTGGTCATAATCTGCGGTTTCTAGATCAAATTTGTTTAAGCGGAATCTGTTTTTCAATGCTGAAGATAACTCTTCTGGTGACACTTTGTTATCGTTAAGTTTGTGACATGTACTTACGAACAAACGCACAGGTAGCTTAGGTCGCCGTATATGAATCAACATGGTGATGAGATTTAAAAAGTTCTCGATAAATGCGCACTGAAGAGAGTTGCAAAAAATACCCAATTAATATTCCTAGTTATAAACCGTATAAACCTAATTATAGACCCTGCGGTCGAGTTCTCTTAATACATTCGCCACACTTTGGACCTCGACCTGCATGCCTCGCGTAGTAAGTTTGCCGACCAATTGACTAAAGTCGACTGAGTTAAACTTCTTGTGCCTTGAAAGTGTCTTATAGGCATCAGCACAAGGAATGAACATGGATCCACCTGGAGTAAATGCTGTAGGAGTTGATGGTCCGGTATCTTCCCCTGATGGGGTCGAAGGATTGGCGGTGGTAGTAGCTGAAGGAATAGAAGGTAATTCTTTTGGAGAAATAGCACTCAGGCTACGAGATCTCAGACCCTCTCTTTCATTCAGTTCCTTGGCTTTATTGGCTACAGTTGTACAGAAAAGTGTCAGCATTGGATCTGTTTGACACTGTGTACATGTTCCTGGGTTTCCTGTACAGCCGCCTTCTTGCTTCTCACCAGGAATACCTGTTGGATTTGAGCTTGTGGGAGTACCTATGGTAGGTGTCATGACAGTGGGAACTGCTCCAGGTGTCAAGTTAGTTATATCTCTAATGCCCACAGATGGTCCTGGGTGCATTACTGGTAATGATACTTTGCGAAAAGTAGATGAAATTTGGATTGGTGGAAGGGTTTGATCATCAAAATCATCGCTATCATCAACATCATTGTCATCCTCCACACCTTCTCTTGAGCCATGGTTGTTTCCAACATCATTGCTTGCATTCAAACTATCATTGAGTCGCGCAGCTTCTTTAGCTGCTTCACGGCATACGCACGGAGTGTCATCGGAGCAGAACCCACAGTTATCCACTGGAGAGCTTTCATCGAATTTGGGAGCTGAAGGTTTTCTAAACGCTGGCATTGGTTTTTTTGTAAACTTTGCAGTAAAATCAACCTCTTGAGATGTTGGACGGCGTTTCAAAGAAACAGCCTGCATCGGCTTGAAAGAAGAAAGAGTTTCTTCTAAACTCTGTTTCTCTTTGATTCCAACACTCTCACATAAACAATCATCTTTCATACAAACCCCACAGTCAAAGTCCTCGTCCTGTTGCTCAGAGATCCGAGCCGGCTTGGTGCGCGCCTGGCGCTTGAACGATGCCAGCCAATTAGGCGGAGAATCTGCCGCAGCTGAAGGAGCAGGGCTTATTTGTTGAACTGAGTAAATCAGGTTGGTAGGCAGCGTCAGGGCAATAACAGGCAGAACTGCAGCCGTTTGAATACCACTCATAGTCCCATTTCCAGCTGTGGCAGTACCATGGCTTCCAACACGGCGACCCAGTCCCCCGCGTAACGCAGCCACTTCATTCCTAATACTTTCAAGGTGTTTAGTGAGATGTTGATTCTCTAATTTTAGCTTATTGATGGTGTTAATCAAGCCCATCTCCTTAACATCGCGTTCTTTTTCAACCTCAAGTAATTTTGCTTCTAATTCTTGGACTCTTGTAGCTCTACGTTCTCTAAAAGCTCTTTGGGCGGCTCTATTTTGGGCTTTTCTCTTGGATGCCGGCGTGTCTACACTGGGTTTCCTACCGGGCTTAGGACGAGGTGGAAGTATCCATTCCTTCAGGGTCATAATGCTGGTACTGATATTTGTGCTGGGAGGAGTACTACCACTCGTGGATGGAGTACGAATTTTAACTGATACCGGAGGTGAGATCGCAATAGGGCTAGCAGCATCAGTACGAACAACAGGCCTCACCTGTTGTCTTGGAGCAATAACAGGTTTCATAAAGAAGGGATATTCAAAGTAGGAATTTTCTTGCCTACTAATGAGCAAATAAGAAGAAACTTAATAATCGAGGTGAGAGTATGAAAATTTTTATCTTTTCCATCAGTACAGCCAATAAGAGCGCGCCGGTCTCGGATTTCGGGAAGGGTAATAATGTTTTATCTGCTAGCGGGGATATATCAATTTCAGCCAAGATAGCTTAAATGGCACTGGAGAAGGAATATAATTACACCCCTACTCTAGTAGTTATGACGAAAAGGGTAAAGGTTAACAAATCATTTCATTGGATGATGAAGAGGTGAATTCTCGCATATTTGATAGTGAGATAAAGTTATCTAATGTTTACTTCAGGGCTAGCGGAACCGATAATCATTTCCTGTTTGGAATTTCAAATTGGCTTGTATGGCGCAAGTTCTCGAACTTATTTCTAATAACTTAGATGACTAAGTTATGTTTTGGCTGCATAAATACATCCAGAATGCACCATATGAAACAGTTGCATCTCTCCCGGGCGTGTGGTAGCTCCTTGGCTTCGGTGACTTGTGCATTTTTATAATATATATTGAACGCATCTAATTTATTTTTGGCGCTTGCAATCTTAGAAAAGGAAGAACATATTTGTTAGCATATGATCTTACCAACTAATGGAACTATGTCGAATGCGTACGAGTTTCCCTTAGAAATTTCTATGTTTTGTTATAACTGTACCGAATCACTAGGGATCTTCGTAATCAATAAATTACTAACGGTATCATGCGTCGACGGACTATCGTTTTGCATGGTAACTGTAAAGAAGTTCTAGAGCAAAATATATACCCTGGTTTTCGATTTCCTAGATAATTCAACTCCGCCTAAGTCTGGCAGATTCTATCGAGGTCAATTATACCGGGCAGACATCTATGGTACAACTCAACCCCTACAAAATGTTATACAAGATAGTCTCTATTTGAAACATCTCTTCGGTGCATTAGCTATATACAAATCCATTACTTTCTCTACTTCTTTTGTTCATCTTCAGCAGCTCTCTCATTCTGGAATTTAGCAATATCTTCTGGAGTAGGGGCTCCTTCCGTAATCAACTTATTTAATGTCATCTTACCAAATTTATCTTTCATTTTCTGCTCTTCTTCCATAAACTTTTGAGCATTTTCCTGCAAGTACTTTTGGAAATGTTGGTATTGCAATTGTCCATGCTCTCTGATAATATCCAAGGGCATCTTTGGTTCCTTGTTCATAGATGACGTTGGAACACCCATCAACTTGGCTAAAAAGTTACCAGCATTAGGCCTGTTTGTAAAGAGGTGCTTATTGTCCTCCCTCCATTGTTTTCTCAACTTGTTTTCTCTCTCTTGAAACTCTTCGACTAATTTGTTTTTATCACTAAAAGAGCTTAAAACTGGTCTGACATCTTTGATGTTTTGAGTAGCCAAAAATTCTAAGAAAGGGATCAATTGTACCAACTTGTCATCAGGTTTACCATCCCATGGTTCAACGGGAATAGCGTTATCTGGTTGTAAACTCCAAGACTCTTCATTTACATCCACTAATATCACCTTGGATAAATCACGATTCAACAAAGACAAATCTTTGATTAACTTTCCATCTTTATAGCGACAAGCTTCCCTGAATAAGGCGTAAGAGATGTAAGCATGGTAAGGATCTAATTTTGCAACAGTCTTATCACTAAACATTTGAGAATTGGAGCCAAAAATAACAATTTCGTAGTACTGAGAAAGGTAACCTAAGAAGTAATCTAAACCAGGTCTTTTACCGGTTCTCCAACCGTTCTTAGTATCCCAATCAGAATGGATCAATAAGTCATCCAAAGTCAAAACCAAGGTCAAAGGTCTTCTATATGGTTCAGGGGCTGGTGGAGGTAATAGGTTTTCGAAAACTGGATCACTGAAAAATGTGAACAATGAACCTAATCTTGTGGTCATTCTATTATATATTAACTCTGGGGTGTACCCATTACCAATATTTTCAGCTTTTAACTTGGCTTGCTCTTCATCGTCATCCCAATTTCTACTCATATATCCCAAGCCCAAACCTGCACCTATAAGTGAAGAGATATAGAACCAGTTTGCAGCTTTCTCTCTCTGCTTATCTTTCGAAGTTTGAACTCTTCTCCTTTTCCTTTTTCCAGAGCCTTCACCAGACTCACTACCAGCTTCAGTATTAGCTCCATCTTCTGCAGCACCTTCATTCTTTGGGACATCTTCTTCAAATCCTGCCTTGGCCAATAAATCGTCAGTCAATATCTTTTCCTGCTTTTGGTCTTTTTTTTGCAATAATTTGGACCCATTTGCGAAAGATCTAATCAAGGATGGATATTTGGTCTCAAAGTTTATAGACACTGGACGAGATGCTGCTTTGGACAAGCTCACGGTCTGTTTAATTACCGTCCTGAACATTCTTGTGTTAATAAGGTGATGGAAAATTTTTTATCTCGAACCGGTGCGAACTGAAAAGGAACGGTGCGAACTGAAAAGGAACGGTGCGAAATTGCGAAAAGTCGGCCCAAGAAAACTGGACCATCTGAAAGAAAGCGAAGCGTCAAAGGGTTGCCATGTTAAAAAGATTTAGCGGTGTACTTGAATCAGTAAAGAATATTGACAAGAAGTTTGTCCAGCTTGGACAGACTGAGAACCAACTCAAGGTTGCTGCTTTAGTCGAAGAAGTAGAAGCGAAGTCACCAGAGATTAATGAGCTCATATCGAAGTTTCTTGTAAAGCTCAAACATATAGGCATTGACCAAACCCTGCCACGCTCAGGAACGAAATACCCATATTTGGCCCGCACATTTCAATTCCAACAGCTTCATGGCATAATATGGGAAACATGTCGTTTAAATGACATAAGTCAACGTTCCCATCGACTTCATCTCAACCCAGAAGATTTAGGGATCCTTGACCCAAAGAATTTTCCAAAAAACTACTACGAAGAGGTCACAAAAGGTCAAAGAGAGAAGGAATAGCATATCATATATAATAATAATGAATAAATGAATATTAGTCAAGCTTTTTTTAGATTAAACTACTCAAATTATATTTAGGCCACCTTATGGTTTTGGGATATGTAAACTTTTTGAGATCTCTCCACAACCTTGTACAAAAAAGAGAACACTGACGAGGTGAAATTCCAAAAATGACCCCGTTAAAATAATAGGACCTGGCAAATTGTCTAAAATTTTATCTGAGTAGACTAAGTAAGCCATGAACACCACCCACAACAAATTGGTAGGTACAGGAAGACCTTCAAAATACTTCAGCTTACCCGAATCATCCTTTGGGATGTTGTTGGCAGAGATGTTGAATCTTGCCAATCTGGTCAACCCACATAATACCCAAAAAGTTAAGATCAAAACATCAACAGTTGATCTAAACCCAATAGCAAAAGCAATAGTTGCGGGTGAAACAGAAAAACTAATCAAATCAGCCAATGAGTCCAATTCTTGACCCATCAAACTACTTTTGTTTCTTAACCTAGCAACTCTGCCATCGAAGAAATCAAAAAAGAGACCCAATAAAATGAAGAAATGGGCTCTTTGGACATATTTCTTATCATCAGTCAAAGCATATCTGAGGCAGGAGATTATAGAATAAAAGCCTGAAAAACCATTAAGAAGTGTAATGAAATCAGCCATATGAAGGTTACGTATCAATGAGAAATGTCTGGTGTCCTCAATAAAAGCTGTATATTCATGTTTCTCAGGGCGAGGGAGTGGCTCTTGGTTTGAAGAAAGGGAGAAGAGTGATGATGATCTTCTAATCGGTGGGTGTGGAATTTCTGAATCTGTAAGGTCATGGTCTGACTCAATTGCACTTTCGTTTTTCTTAATTCCAGTAGAATAACTCATTTTAAAGAGAATAGTTCGTGGATCAAGCTGTATTATATTCCGTGATGAGCAACGCGCGTGCTTGCTCTGATAGCCAAACTGGGCAGTGTGAGATTACCGCGGCCACCAGCGCAAGTATACCGTGTGGCCACAGCGAGTACATGAATTTCAGGTGTGATGTAACCAAAGCACACACTGAAATGACTTAACTAGATAATCATAGAGCTGACTTCCAATACATGGTTTGAAAAATGTATATAGTTAGAGAGATTTGAGTCATTATTTTATCCTTTCCTGGAGATAACAGCTGAGAGATTCTGTATTTTATTTCTTTGTCTTCGCTAAGCTTATTCCAGCAGACTGTAAATTTTGGATTGGTTAATTCTAAGCATGTTGGACGCTTACCAACTCTAAAGGGGTAATACGAGCATGGGTCAACTTTGTTACACGAGTTCAAAAAACCCTAGGAATTGGTGATATTAATAGTACCAGGTGCAGCTTTTTTAAGTTGGCTATGATTGTGCTTATTGGAGCAACAAAGGCGCCCAAGAGATACCTTGAACTCAATGACCATGCACGACTGATTTTGTGTTCAATTTTTATAACGAATTGAGACGAGGACATGAATGTAGAATTTAACAAGAACATACTAAAGAAAAAAAATAGCTTTATAACTGTTGGTTCGTATACCTATTTTATTTATTGAAAGCTTTTGTCTTGCAATACTTCTATGTAAAACATTAAATGAACAATTTGGGCGTCGGAGTTCTTCAAACTGCCATAATGGTTCCAGGTTTTATGGTTCTACAGAACTGCAATATTCACTTCACTATACAGACTTTCTGAAGAGCAAAGATCTAAACCACATTATGTTCTATATGCACACGCAAGAAATGGCTGCTAAAAATACTTCCTAGTTGCGAACTTTGTTTGCAAACAATAGCTTGGAATTAGAGGTTTTCGGTGAATCTCCTGAAAGGATGTAGATTTTGAATTCACACTTACCCACAAGCCGTGGAAGGGACGCTGAAAATTTGACTAACATTAATAGCATTTATAAGGTTAAAAGAAAATGTTCAAACATCTTCCTATGGTCACTTAGATTCAGAACTATCATACAAACTTCGGGTACATTTGACATTGACACATGTTGGGATGTTATATATCTCCCGGTAAAACTTTTTTCGGATTGAAAGATGTTTTAAGAAAACAACAGTTGGTGGATTACGAGAGTCTTGGGCCCACAATTAGACTTTAATTTCTATTAAATGTAATTACATATCTTATTCATACTTTCCCTTTATAATTCCTATCCTTTTCTCTCTTATCATCTTCGTCAGTCACAAAAAATTGAGGAACCAAGTTTTCGTTTTGCTGTAAAAATGCATTGAGTTTGGATCCTTGAACAGATCTTACACTGTCCATAGAATGTAAACTGGCATTCAGTCCACTACGTACATGGAGGTTATTTAGGTTCGGTAAATGGCTACCACTTCCGGTAGTTGGAGGAGCCACATTTTGAAGGTTGAGGTCTAAGTTGGCAAGATTGAGAGTCGAGCTTGAATCGTCAACACTATTATTATTTGAATCATGTACAGTTGGTGATGAAGCGACTTGAAAAGTGGAAGGATTCAGTGGAGGTGGCAGTTGGACATGAATCAGTGGTTGCTCATCCTTTGCATGCTGAAGCTTCAAATCTATTAATTCCAGCTGCTGTTTTAGGTATTCCTGTTGGAGTTTTAAGTATGTTTCATGGGAAGCAGCAGCCAGGGAAGCAGCAGTATTGCTAGTAGCAATAGAATGGTTGTCAGGCACCGGCAGTGTAGGATTAGAATTATCATTTGAATGTGGTGAAATGGTGGCAAAACCATTGAACAGTTGATCAAATGGATTTTTATCGGACCCTGAGCTTGATGGAGTCCGAATTCTTGGTGTAAACATCCCCTGAAGAGAAGATTGGTTTGCAGGGTTAATGGTGTTTGAAATCGGGACATGGGAACCATCAGGGGCACTTGTAGTTCCATTACCGGTCCTTCCATCATGCCCAGTAGGTGGAGTATTAGGAGTGAAAGTACCAGGTGTTGGAACCTTCAATGATGGTAAAGAAATACTCATTTCACTACGAGCAGTTAGTTTTTGTTCCACGAACTCAAAACGGGAGATATTGTTTGATTCAAATTGAAGCAAGTCTGTGAGGTCAGTAACCCAATTTGTAAAATCCAATTCTGCATTACATTTAAAGCTCGTTTGCTTACCACTGTTGGCCTTGACTAGGTTGAATTTAAAACTCTTAGGATTCTTCACAACAATATTGTAATTATTAAGATTATATGATTTCTCCGGTATGTCATTATGGTCAATTAATCCGGCTAGCTTTTTAGACCTATCAGTATTAGGCAGGCTCGTGTTATTATCCATTTTAAATTCATGTAAAAAGTTACAGGTTAAAAGGTAGTAAAATCTGTTATAATTTTTCAACACTTTGCTCTTCTTATACATCACTCCCAAACGAATGCATCTATTATGAACAGAACTTGCATATGGAAGGTGTACACTTTTTAGGTGACGTGCCTCTTTCTTCGGATTTACTGTGGATGGTACAGACACATTAATGAAATTAGGATTATTAGCGATAAAAGACTCCCATTCATGATTAGCGTCAAGTTTAAGATTAAAAGTCAATTTCCCGACATTCAACTTATCAAACCTATCAATGACCTGGGACAAGTCTCTTATTACATAAACAAGTAATTCCTTACTTATATTCTGAAGGTTTACAAAGGCTGCAAAAAGGTAGTTCTCTTTTATCAATTGGTTCTTGATTTGATAATTGAGCCTTAACTTAATCAAAAAAGGGTCCTCTTGTGATGGTGATGATTTTTCATCTTCGTCATCTGTATCATACAAAATATTACTGGTATTGTATGTCTCTACTGCCAGTACATATACCTTCAAAAGCGCCCCCGTTTTACTTACCTCTCTCAAGATCAGATCATTGACGAACCCCTCATTCTTCAAACTACTTCTTAACTCCTTAATTTTGGACGAGAGGCTTTTTAGTAGTTTTTCAAGTTTTGGGATAAGTTTGGATCCAAGTTCCTTGTGAGCCCTAAGATTTTGTTGATAAAGTGAGTTATGGTGCACAGCAATGGCGGAGTTTATACTTTGAAGAGTTCCGTTTGAATATGTGCCTGAGGAAGGCGAATTCGAGTTACCATTCACTTTCAAGAATGAATGGTTTGAGCTACTCTTTGATTTGAAAAGAACTGGTCTTTTTCCTTCATTAGGAGTTGCAGCCGTGGAAGGAGGCGGGGAATATGTAGATGAACGAGCCACATGACTGGTATATGAAATCAAGAGTTGGTGGTTTAAATTACTTTCAAACTCCTTAACAAGCGCAATCTCCTTAAAATAGTGTAGGAGGTTTTTGATAAGCTGTTTATAAGCTTTGAAAAACAGCACAAGTTCGTCAACAGGACGGGAATCCTGAGGAGGAAGGTTAAGAAAGAATGGGGAATGTGGGTCGTTTGAAGGTAGTATTTCTTCTCTTTGAAACATGGGTTGGAACAGGCGGGAGATGAGAGGTATTTATAATGCGTGGCGTGCGAATCGCGAGAGGTGGGGGCAGGGAGCAACAGGAGGAGGGGCGGATGGGGCTTCCATTGAGTTACCTTGAGTATGTACCTGTCCACGTACCGCCTGGTGGGATGGAAATGTTGGGTAAAGGAATACAATATTGGCATCCTATTGAGAAACATGGCTACTGTTTTGATATTAGAGAGGGTCCTATTGTTAACGCGTACATACAGATACTGCGGACGGGAGATCATAAGTGCTGAGAACAATTTGGGAAGAGATGAGATCAGATCAGCTGAGAAAATAAACTCTATAAATAACAAAGCAAATTTAAGATATACTTCAAATACAAAAAAGAAGTATATAATCTAGCAAGTTCTTAGGGTGATTGTAATTTGTTACATTAGCAAACCGTAGACGTAACCTTGCTGTGCTGTAAGCGGACGAAGTTAAATTGCGTGTAGCTAGGCTCAGTTGTGTTATCACACAATGTTCTAGGCGCGAAGCTTACAGCTTATCGTGGCAGTGGTGGTCTCGACTTAAATAATTTATCCTGTGGGATTATGCATCATTTTATGCTCCCAGCATAATAATTATGATGTCTTTCACGTATTTTAGTTTATGTTTTTGAGTTGTGTTTTTTAAGGCGTATTTGTTTAAGTACTTTTTATATCATGTTTTTATCAACCTTGATCTTTGGTTGTTCATATCACAATTAGTACTGGCGAGCATTCCATATTATTGTAATACATCGGTGGCTACTTATCTCTTCAGCTCCAAATCCTAAAGGCCTCTATCCTTTAAATCCCATTCTCGCGCCAATCGGCACCCATCCAGGTCGCATCGCATCAAAAAATTATCAGTGATGAGTAGTGAGATTAAAGATAACAAAGGGCACACACATAACACAGTCAATCTTGCTGATAACAAAACCAGTAGAAATACTGGAGTGAACCATAATGAAGATAATATCGAGAAGATTCACTCCCTATCTTTTGACCAAGTCAACAGCAACCCAGAAGAGCTCATTGAGCTTCGTGGGAGTGGGCGGTATTTTGGAGTACTAGACCCTTCATCAGGTAAAACTATTAACAGCACTCAAAACCTTGGTCCGCTTTGTGCTAACTGCCACAAACGTGGTCACTTGAGAGCCAAATGTAAAACAGTAGTTTGTCATAAATGTGGAGTAGTGGGTGATCATTACGAAACTCAGTGTCCAAGTACTATGATTTGCGCCAAATGCGGTTTGAAAGGTCATAAGGCTAGTGACTGTACAAATAAGACTCGCAAGAAGCAATACTGTAGACACTGTGATTTATTCAACCATAATGACGACAATTGTCCAAATATATGGAGGCTGTATCTTCTAAAAAAGGGTAACGTTTCAGAGCACCTCCCTAAGATGTACTGCTATAACTGTGGAAATGTTGGCCACTATGGTGATGAATGTAAAGAGATTAGAAACTCAAGAATACCCAATTTAGCTGGAAGTGCATTTAGTGGTAGTAACCTCCCAGCTGAATTACGTAAAGCATACTTCAGTGGGATGTATGATACAAAACTTCCACAGAAACCATCATTTGGTGGGTTGCCCCAAAAGCCCAGCAAAAAAGGTACCGAAAATTTCAATGGACTTAGAAACCCCAATAGAAGCACTGGGTACAATACCTCCTATAATACCTCCTATAATAATGGGTACAATAATGGCCCTAATAATACCTACAATAACAAGTATCATAGTAACTACAATAGCAGTTATAAAAATTATAACAATGATGGCTACAATCAGAACCAGAAGTCTAATTACAAGTCTAACTACAATAATCACTTTAACTCCAACCTGACCAATAGTTACAACGCCAAGTCAAAGTACATTCCAAAGTCCAAACACACCCAAAATCCAAGCAGCTCCTCTTCCCAGAAGAATAAGAGACAAAAAACCAATGTGAAGAACTTCTATTAGGAGGTTGTCTACAGCATGTTCTTAACCGTATTTCGCATAACTTTGGCTTCGGTTTTTGCACCCAAACGGCGCAGTGCGAACTTTGCGATCATTGAGATCATCGCTTTACTACTGACCATGGAGTCGTTTTGGTTTCACTATCCTTCGACGAAGTCGCCTGATTATGTGGACTTGCGGCAAGATACAACCAACCGCTATGGAGTGTTGACTTTGATTGTATTGGCAATTTTCCTCGCTTGTCTTGCATTTACCAACACGCTTATTAAGCATGGCTACTACTTCCACAATAAATTCAAGGTGCTAAAATGGTTCTACAGACGTATAAATGGTGAGGGACGTTGGGCACAACTTGCACGGCAATCGGTGTTTGGGGTATATTACCATCTTTCTACTATAGTCCAAATGGCATTTTGGCTCGTGGTGTTGAGTTCGCTTTCGTTAAGCGAATTGCATCGCGGTGATTTGATATTCCTCGCCAAGAGATTGGGGCGTATTGCTGCCAATTCTCTCCCTACAATTCTATTCCTTACTCTTCGACCAAGTCCATTGCCACACACACTTTATCTCGCTTTGGTACCTATTCACAAATGGTTGAGCAGGTTCATTATCTTCCAATCGGTGGTTCATACTGCTCTTTATCTTGGTTTTTTCCAATTTAAAGGTACCTGGAACAAGGCTTTGAAGGTAGAAAATATCTATGGATGGGCGGCATTAGTGGCTTTCATATTGATTTTGATTACATCTTTAAGCAAGCTTAGGAACCAACACTATAGGCTCTTCTATTGGATTCATTACGTGTTCACATGGGTAATTGTGTTGACTTTACAGGTGCACGTACGTCCAGTAAAAATGACGGGATTGACCGTTTTGAACTTGGGGCTCTTGATTTATCAAATTGTGAACAGGGTGAGAATGACCAGCATATCTGAACCTGGAGAGTTTAAAATCACAAACGTATCACCGAATTTGATGTACGTAGAATTCCCACGTCATTTACTTCACTACCAATCCTTAACTCCAGGTTCACATCTCAGACTCACCAATTATTCACAGAATGCGTGGAAGCGCTGGTTTAAGAATTTGATTCCTAATTATCACCCTTATACTTTGGTGTCTTTACCTACAGATTTCACTCAGAAATTGATCATCAGAAAGGGAAATTTCAAGTTCACTGACCAGAAGTACTTGGTAACTGGTTCTTATGATGCAAATTTATTATTTATTCACAATAAACTGCCAAAGTTTCTGATCTCAAAACTCACCATCGACACAAAGCGTGTGCTAATAGTTATCGGGGGGTCTGCTATTTCTTTTGCTCTTCCTATTCTTCGGGTGATGAATTATCACGGAATCCCTATCAAGATTGTATGGGTTATTAAAGACTTCAGAGATATAGGCATATTGAGATATTTTGATGGATACATCCATGGCGATGACTTCGAAATTTTTGTGACAGGACCTGAATTACTTGACGATATGAAGAGTACAAAAAGCTATGGTACTTTTAATTCTACAATGAGCAGCTTTGCCGAAGAGTATGACCCTATCAACGAAACCAGCCGACTTATGCAAGATCAATCCACTATCAGGATTGAAGACGAGGACGTCGATATATCAGTGGTGGAAGAGGAACACCAACTGGAAGATGATGATTGCTGTAGAGAAAGCGACATATCAGAGATGGAACTGGGAGAACCTATATTAGATTCTTCAAGCATCCAGCTGGCGGAGATTTCACCTACCCATTCAATCAAGACAACAACATCGTCCGGGACCAATGAGCATTTCATCCCAAAGGTGAAGAGTCTCAACGACTTATCTCGTTCGTACGTTGAAAAGTACAACGAGACTATCAAAAGACTACACATTAGTAACAAGATCTACAAGGGAAGGCCCAAATTGAACTACAGGTACTACAATTGGTGTCTTCACGAAGGATTCACCCAATGTAGTGGGCCAGTAAACACTGGTTCTGGTGATTTGGTGTGCTGTAGAGACTTGCCTCGAAACAACGTCAGCGAATCTGATGCTTCAAGAGTGTGGGTGATATCAGCAGGGCCTAAGGGTCTTGTGAATAATGTCAGAGTGTGGGCTTTAGAAAATGGACTCAAGTACCACGAAGAAGCCTTTTATACGTAGAGAAATGCATATTTATCATTAAATTGAAGTTACGTATTCTCTCAAGTATTAACAGAAACCATCTTCAAACATACGATGCTAACCTATGCAATCGAGGAACAGATTCTCTAAACTGTCTAAACATTACTCATGATCATCTCTTATTTTGGAAATACAATTCCCTTTTAAGCTCTTCCTCCACAGCTATCTCTTTAAGTATTCTATCCTTGGCATATTCTGTACTTAGCATAATTCCTCCTACTGCCCAGCAAAGAACGTATGCAAATTTTAATGGTGCTCTAATGTGCAGCAGGTTATGCCTATTTCTATACATCCAAGCCCAGCCAGTTAGTAGTCCAAACAAACTTCCTTTTAGCATTCCCACAACCCCACTGCGCATTAGTTGCATATTCCTCTCATGTAATTGCTCCTTCCTATTAGAAACCAGATTCATCCAAGACAATTAGCTCACAAGAGTTGCGATTCGCATTTTGATTTGCACTTGAATCAGACATTTTGATTTGACATTTGTGCTGCGAAATCTACTTATTAAGCCAAGAGTCGTTAGGGTTTAGTGTATGTTCATCACCATTACCGAATCTTATGAAGTCAATCTGGTCAACCGGGGGGAAAACATCAGAGCGTGCTAGTGAAATAACCCGAAGACGAGGGAACACCTTTCCCTTAAGCAAATTTTGATCAATTAACGTAATTAAGAGATTCTCAATAATGAGATCGTCAATCGTGGTATTAAAACCAGCAACTCTTAGCCCTGAAATCAATGCATCATAGTCCAATTTCAACGGTCTATCAAGTATAATCCAGATTCTCTTGAACAAATTTCTCACAATAAGGATCAGCGCTTTGCTTTCTATGGTTATAAATATACCTAACTCTTTAAGGAATGGTTTATTAGTAGTGACAGTTTGTTGGAATGCTAAGAAATTGCCTTTGGAAATTGACAAATATAACTTCTTATAAATCATCATGAATGGGGGATAACTGTTGTTCAAGTAAGTCTCTCTGATGAACTTGAAATTAGGTTTCTTTCCTATTAGAATGCTAATGGGTACCAACAACTTCAAGATCTTAATTATGTTAGGATGATTGGGGATTAAAGGACTATTCAATAAGCACCAGGTTAAGTGCTGATACAGATCTATCAATTGGTCTTTTATCAAGTAGAATTTAGACAAATAGAATCTATATTTTAGCACTTCATTTCTATTATACTTCCCTGCACTTAAATTCAACGTATTAATGTTACTGAAAACGTTTCGACACAACAATGGATTATCGATTTTGAAGTATACCAGGCAAAGCTTTGACCCTATGAATAAGATGATCTTGGCCTTTTGCATGTTCTCTTCGTTAGTTTGAGACCGGATATTATTGAATATCTTCAAGAGCACCGATGCAAGCCATGAAAGTCTTGGACGGGTACAATACTCTTTATAGTACAATTGAGAGTCCAACTTGGCCGCCATTGGTAATACATAATTAACGCTCAGTTGGACCAATTCTGAAAGTATCCAGCCTCTCGAATTATGAGAAAATGCAGTTGAAACATCTTCTAAAAACTTTCCATACAAGTCAAACAGTTCTAGAAGGGAGTGAACATTTATTTGGTTACTGAGTTTCACAAAACTGATCACCAACTCATTGAATGCAAGCCAATCCCCATTGAATATATTAGCCTCCTCAACTATCTCATCGATTGATTTTAAAGAAGGAAAAGATTCGGTATATATTAGTTGGACTCGTCTGTTAGTCATTGGATCCACACATAAGACTTCTTCGAAGTACTTGCTTTGTTGGGTCACCGGGAGCCTTGACCCAGACTGAACCTGTTGTATTAGCAGGTTCATAGTGATTGCGCAGTTACCACGAACTCGCGTTAAAGCGTATCAATGAGCTAGGGAATACTTACCCGGACGGTACAGCTTTGAAGAACTTTATAGACTAGAAAGAGTATGGTTTATCGAAATATGAATGTAATCACCCATCAAAAACGAATGTGAAAGATATCCCTCCAAAATTTCCACAATTTCCCTCCTACATACAAACAGTTGAACCCTCTCAATTCATATTCATATTTAGTGCAACCATTTTCGATGCGAACTTTGACCATGAAGTTTGATAGGAAGGTAACCATCAGATTGCTTCCGCCAACGCTTACGCGGCATGAGTTCGAGAACCAGCTCTCTGATTACTCTGACCAGAAGTACCAGCTGTCGTACTACGTCCAAGGAAAAGAACCAGAAAATCCCTACGAAGTGCCCACTTTTTCAAGGTGCTATTTGTACTTCAAATCAGCTAAAGAAGCCACTGACTTTGGAAATAAAGTTGATGGCCAGCCTTTCGTGGACTCAAATAAAGATGCATTCATTCCTCAATTAATGAGTAGTTTGAACCAATCTATGACCGAAAAGTCTAAAGATGACAAAGGTTCCCTGACTATAGAAACCGACCCGTTATTTTTGAAGTTTCAAAAAATGTTCGATAAGGGAACATCTCACGAATTCAATTTGAAGAAAGAGCTTCAAAACATCACAGTATCGCGGAGGCTGAATACAAAGGAAAAGAAGAAAGGTGACAAAGTGAAGGATAAGGAAAAGGATAAGAGCAAGGGTAGGAGTAAAGATGGAAAAGATGAGAAGAAGGAATTGCTGAAAGACAAAGGAGGACCAAAGGAAAAGGGAGTAGTTAAAGAGAAGAATAAAAGTGGAACTGGAAGTAAGGGCCTGAAGAGTAAGAGCTCTAAAGAAAACATTGGAGGGAATTCTAATAAAGCATACGAAAGAAATCAAGCACCCAAAGAAAAGAACGGTGGAAACAATTCCCGTGAGAGAACTTCAGGGAATAACGAGGACAAAAAAGACAGGGAAAGAAATGTCACACGGAACAAGAAAAAAGAAAAGAGAGTTGATACCAAAGGAGTAACAAGACCTTCTAAAAAATCGGACCCACTGGGAGAAAACAAAAACATGCAGCCTCCTCCTTCATCTAATTCTGGGATTTTATCATCAAATAATCAAACCCAAGGTAGGACAGCCAAGCCCATGGAATTACGAGAAGCGAATGGCGCAGCCCAAAAGAATGCAAACCCTAAGAATAATGCAGGAGGAGAAGAAAAGTCACAGAAAAAGAACGCCAAACAAAACAAGACTAAAGATACCAAGGAGAAGAGTAAAAAAGGAGAGCATAATAGAGAAATTAGACCGAAACCCCTTGAAACCAAAGAAACGCTTCTTACTTGAGGTTAAACTTGGTGATTATGTACTATATGTAAAGGCATTAAAAACTATCAACCGTTGGAGTTTCTATTATTAGTAGTCATTAAATTATGATATTAGCCAATGTCATCAAATCATCTTCATTAAATCATTTCAGCAGTACTATATACAACTAATGAATGATACCACCTATTTTTCCATTTCCCTCAAGCTTGAAGCTTGTTTCTGAGAGTGATACAAAGTTAACTCCATTGTCCACTGTGGCTATTATCACGGTCCTTCCAGTTCCGAATTTGAGCTTATGGTCCCTTGACTTGGTTTCAAGCAACGAATAGTCCACTTCGTCTATCTGGTGGTTGAGTGTGTTAAAAAGACTTTGAATATCATTGATCAGAGGAAATTTCGCTGTAACACACACTTGAAAATCAGGCATGGGTATATTTTTCTTACTGAAAGTTCGACGTGGCTTCCATACATTAAAATGAATGTCAAGTTCAGTATCTCTCACCAATTTCAAGCTTTCATAGGGATAATTAGATGGAATCACCGAACACAACTTATGCAAAATTGGTGTATAGGTCTGATAGTGGGTGGATTTAAGATTGATACCCAACCCATTACTAGGGAACCTCGAGCTCAACCAGCTCCAGCACATATTACTAGATTTTTCAACAGGCGATTGCAAGTATACTGATCGAAAGTCCTGTACCAAATAACCTAAACGTTTCAAGTATGCAAAAACTTGATATTTTTCGACTTCTTCCAGGGTCAAAAACGAATAGAAATATTGTAAATTAACTGGAATTAAATCATGGAAACTGAACAGGTTTATGACTCCATCCAAATAACTTGCGAATTTATCATTGGCCAAATAAAGTATAAGCGATCCTCTTTCCATCAAATATAAGGTTTCTATGCGGTTGAGCACAACTACATGGCGAGTACCCCACAGAAGATTTATACCTATATCTCTGAAGTAGTTACCACGAATCCCTATCACTATTGTCTCTCGAGAATCAGTCAAAAAGACTGCTTCGACTGCTTGCTTTTCATTGACCATAATTGGGTTCAGTAATACTTGATACATTCTGTTTTTGGATTCAGATATACGCAGCGATTGAGTATCTGAGCCATCAGGTTCAAAGTCTTTCTCACCTGTCCGAGGTAACTTTGAATCTAGAAGCCGATAGTCTTGGACTTCATCGGCTTCATCCACTATTATCTCAGCATAAGTTTCGTCGTCACTATCCATAGATCAGTGAGATGAGATGTGCGTGTAATGCTGCAATTGAGATTTCAAAATTGAGATTTGAGAAATTTCATCTAACGAAAAATTGAGATTTAATAAGAGTAAAAATTAATTTTGCCAAAAAGCAAAAATCACAAAAACCGTCAAAATTGTCACATCGGTTTTGTTCACATCGCGAAGTTGAATCATCATTCCATGCAAGTAACTGTAGATAGTTTAGTATGTTTTTTGATCTGGTGTAATTTGTGGTTACTAACTAGATAGGCAAAGTCGATTTTTGACGACATGATGTTTCATGTAATCAAGAGCGAAGCTCTTGCAAAAGTAGCCTATTATAGAGCTACGGAAGCGGTTGTCGATGCAGGCGTCGACGTATTAGTGTCAGAGCATAATAGTAGTACCGACATTTTTAATAAGGATCGCACAAAGTTGAAGACAAGTGACACCAACAAGTACTTTACCTGTGAGAACTGTGGCAGGAGCATTAGTGGTGGTCGGTTTGCACAGCACATTAACAAATGTCTTGAGAGGAAGCGGAGGTAAGGGTAGTGGAAGTATGATTGGGAGAGAGGTGCTTGGCAGAGAGAGGAAGAGAAGTCAAGATGAAATGTAGAGGGAGAATCATGCAGGAGATAGGAGAAGAGGAAAGGAAATAGTTTCATTTCATAGCATTAATAAAATAGCATCAACGAAATCAATTGTATAGATTATTGGTCAATCTCGGAGCAAAGTTGAGTGACTGCGATAGAGAATAGGGAGCCTAGACCTTATGAAAGATAAAGAGGCTGTTGTGTTTGGGAAGAGAAATGGAATGGAACATTAGCGAATAGTTGAATCTTCAGTCAAAGTCACCCAATATTCTTAAGCTATCACTCCAGAAAAGTAGGGGAAACAAAAGTTGGAAACTATGTGTTCACCTACACGCATTTTGTACCCATATTGAGGTTTATGCTACTACAGTATTATTGCCTTCCCTCCCATGGACGCCCAAATTACCCTCCTCACATTAATCCTGCACAATATATTCTCAACTAAATCCACAATTTGTTCACCCCCACATTAAGCTTATGTCTGTTTTTCCTGATGTCAACACCGTTGATGTTCTTGCCAACGTCCCTATAGCAGGTACCAACAGCACCGCCATTAAGGGCGATGAAGATGTCTATCGTAACTCGTTTGCTGCATCGCCATACACGAATTTGCACCCACGCTTAAACACCTATCACGAGATTTTCACCACTGCTGCAGTTAGATTTAGAAATAGACCTTGTTTTTCCTACTTAGCTAAACAAACTTTCGGAAGTACAGTACAGCTGATATCTTACCGGCAAGTGGCTCGTCTCCAACAAGAAATTGGTTCTGGAATTATCCATATTCTTGAGCACAATCGTTATGGAAATAAACTTGACGGCCACATTGATAAATGGACTAGCTATGACGAGAACTCTCACTCGTTTGTATTAGCCATTTATGCCCCCAACAGATACGAATGGATCTTGACAGACTTGGCTTGCACAGCGTACAGTATTACGACTACGGCGCTTTATGATACACTTCCAAGTGATACTGCTGCTCATATTCTTTCTGTAACACAAAGTCCTATTATTGTGTGTTCGGGTGATAAAGTGAACAAAATCCTCGAATTGAAGCGTTCAGGTTTAATTCCAGAGCTTGTTTGCGTGGTTCTGATGGATGCAATGCCTAGATACCATGATGACGAGCTCTCTGTCGAAGTGTGTAGTCTCTCAGATGTCATTACTGTGGGACGCAAACACCGTCTTTCAGTCATGCCTCCAACTCCTGAAACAATCTACACTATTTCGTTTACTAGTGGGACTACTTCAATGCCAAAAGGCGTGGTCTTACAACACAGGCAAGCTGTCGCTGCAAATGCGTTCCTCACAACTATTACAACGAGAGTTGAGAGGGGTAGAACCCTTGTATTCTTACCGTTAGCCCATATTTATGAACGTCAGTTTAGTGCCTATGCTTTAAGTGCTGGATACGTATTGTGTTTTCCTGAGACTGGGGGCGACGTTATACCTACATTGGTTAGAAACTTAAAGATGTTCCGCCCTCATTTCTTATCCCTTGTTCCTAGGATTTTAAACAAACTCCGTACTGATGTATCGGCTTACGTAGAAAGTGTTGAGGACTTTAAGCTTAGTCAGTCCATTGAGCTGAAAAGAACAATGCAGCGTGCATTCCATGGCTGTAGAGGTGATTCCCAGACCGATAAATATAAACCGTATACTAAATTGAAACACAAGTTTGGGTTCGACAGCCTTCTTTGGATCAACACTGCTGCCGCACCAGCTAATCCTGACACCCTTGAGTATTTGAGAGCAGCATTAGGTGTAGGTGTTCGCCAGTTTTATGGTGCCACAGAAACATTTGGTGCAATTGCAGCCACATCTGAATTTGATGATAACATCGGATCCAGTGGTATTGTTTCACCTTTTGCAGAGTATAAATTTGGAGAAAATAAAGAGATTTTGGTCCGGGGTGCCCATGTATTTACACGGTATTTCAAGAATCCCGAAGCAACAGCCAGCGCATTAGAAAATGATTGGTACCACACCGGAGACGTTGGTAAAGTTGGAAGTCGTGGTGAATTAACTATTATCGACAGAGTTAAGAATTTCTTTAAAATGAGTCAAGGGGAATATGTTTCACCTGAACAATTAGAAAATGCCTATGTGAGTTCCAACCTGGAAATTTTATCTATTTGCATTTATGGTAGACCAAGTGAATCGTTCTTGGTTGGAATCTTATGTCTCAAGGATGTTGCAGATGCCAAGTCTAGAGAGGAAAAGTTAGAAATTTTAAACAGGCTCAACTCCAATGTCAACCTTAATAGATACGAGAGGTTGCAGAATATTTATGTGGGCACCGATTTATTTGCGGACGTATTGACTCCTACATTTAAGTTGCAAAGAAAGCAAGCACAGGAAAAATTCAAGAGTGTTTTTGACAATTTGTACGAAGAAGGATCATTATATGCCAAAATGTAGATCGTTCTAAGTGGTTGTGGGTGCCTAAGCCATAGATATAAAAAAAGTGTTTATGGCAAGTGACGGCATTCAATAATGGTTGAGTCATAGATCGCATCTGTGGTGCGGCACCATTTCAGCACTTCTATAGTTGGCTGTAACGGGCTCACCTTCCACTAATCCTAGCTTTATAAGCGTATATATACAAAACTTTATGCCCGATAAAATTACAGAAACTGTTTCATGGTTGTAAAATGAATGGCTATTTCTAAATTAACCTCATCATCTGTTCCCCAGATTTCAGATGGTATTCGCACGCCACATCGCACCCATTCGAAAAACCATAGCGTGCAATTTCTACCTCAATCATGCCCCCACCACCTATTATTCTTAACGCCCAGGCCGTAAGTGGGATAACAGGAAGCATATCCATTGCATGCTGGATTATTGTGTTTGCTCCCCAGATCTATGAGAATTTTACCAGAAAATCCAGCGAAGGGTTATCACTCCTTTTTATTGTCTTGTGGTTAATAGGTGACTTATTTAACGTATTAGGTTCGGTCCTTCAGGGTGTTTTACCAACCATGATTATCTTGGCAGTATACTATACATTAGCAGATGTGGTATTGTTATGGCAGTGTCTTAACTATGACCATAAATCTAAGACTGACTTAATTCACTTATCACCAGCCAATCCATTTGATGGTGATGTGATAGAACATGTTTTGTCTGGAGAGGACACTGACGAGGCTGATAATGTACAAGAACAATCTTCTCCATTAAAAAATTTCTTTTTCAAGCTTCTTCTTGTCACTTTAGTCATTTCTTCAGGATTGATTGGATGGTACATTTCTTATGTTAAAAACTACTATAAGTACAAACACCCTGAAGAGCCTAAACTTGTTTACGATCCATTAGCCCAGTTTTTTGGCTGGCTTTGTGCTGCTTTTTACTTGGGATCAAGAGTGCCACAGATTTTACTTAACTTCAGACGTAAAAGTTGTGAAGGAATTAGTTTCATGTTCTTTTTATTTGCATGTTTGGGTAACCTTACGTACGTGATTTCTATTTTAAGTATTGATGTTAGCTGGGACTACCTTGTGATTAATTCTAGTTGGTTAGCAGGAAGTTTAGGAACTTTGGGTTTAGACTTCACCATATTTGTTCAATTTTTCATCTACAATGAAGAGACAGAAGAGCACGGTCCTACTTATGGGGCAGTAGAAGAAGGTGTATAGTATAAAACATACGTTCATCATGAACAGAGCGAGTTTGAAGAATAGAAAAGTTATAAAAAAAAGCTCTTCATTGACCTATTCAATGAAGAAAATATAATATTGGCGAATAAACGTAATCAGGGAACTGTACAGGGGACATTATGATAACCCTTGGCTTTCATTATCAATATCGTAATTGGTACTATATCTAAATTTAGTGAGAAGAGGACTTAATGCTCTCATGAGACTAGGAACTCCATACAAGATACTATTGAGACTCAAAAAAAAAAAGCAGGAAACAGTATAGTGAATAAATATTGCTACTAGATCTTACATCCGCTCCAACATCGTTATTGTAGTTCAACGCATCTTCTTCCCTTTTCTTCCATGCATCACAATTTGCACCCATTCGCGAAATTTCAATCTCACAACCCCATGGCTTCACCAGATAACCCAGTGGGACCTCCAAAAAAGAAGAAAAGAACAGTCCTTGTATGTTACCTGTGCAAGAAAAAGAAAATCAGATGTGATAGAGGCCAGCCTTGTGATCAATGTGTTCGAAATAATAAACCCGAAGGATGTCATTATGATGGGGACGCTTTAACGGCCAGCCTAAACATGAGTAAGATACCGTACCTTGACAGTGTAAGGCAGCCAATGAAATTTGAAACACCACTACAGTTGCAAAAACAAAATGGATCTAGACCAAAGAAAAGCCAACACTCCAATCCAAATTTAACTTCTGAGACTGTATCTATCAACGACACCCCAAAAGAAAGAGGGTTGAATGACCCCAAACTGGATCATGGGCTTTTGATTAGGAGGTTGAAGAGTATCGAAAACAGCTTCATGACTAGTGGCGGGTTTTTCACCTCTCAGGATTCCTCGTATCGTTGTGCACCGCCCATTACGCCAATGGCGCAAAATTATGTCACTCCCAGCATGAACTCGAATGGCACGAACTCGAACAATTTAAACCCCAACGAGATGAGCTCAAACACAGACAACATCTCTAACACCAATTCAACTTCAAGTTCTCAGCTCAACTCCAACGGTATTCCAAGTGCTGCATCAACGAATGAGCCTGAACGGTACCCTCAGATGTATCCTAGTACTGAAAGACCAGACACGAGCTCAGAAGAGCATTCCACACTGTCATATTCGTCCCATAAATCTAACACCTCAGGATACTTCCCTGCGAGCAAAGCGTCTAATGGAGCATATACCAACACACCTATTAAAACGTCATTTTTAAATGGTGCTACAGAGGCCTCTACTATTAACGAAGAACGTCACGATAAACTGTACAGAAAAAACTTGTTTCTTGCGTATAATGGTATAAACCCATACTCCACACCCTACGACACCATCAATTTCTACCAAAGTTATAGCTCTGTAATATTGAAGAATGATAGAAGGATAGCGTTTGGTCCTTTGTCATGGGCTTCTATGATGCAGAAGGACAAAGCACTTAAGATATTATGGGACAATACTTTGAAGGTTAAAGAAGGAAATCCAGGAACTGCCGTGTTTTTCAACAAAGCATTTGAATTGAATGCTGAAACTACCTCTTTGTTGGCTAGTTCAACCACCGGAGACGCTGTTAATGTAGATGAGAAAGTCTTTCAAAAGAGGATGCTTGAACCTGAAGGTGTAGTAGACATGGTACCGTATTATAAGTTAATTAAAAGCAGAGTTGAAAAAAAACTCGAAGAGTCGAAAGAGGATAAATCTACCTTGCCTCTTGGGTTATCATTTATTGACGATAAGCTTGGTAATGAGTTGAGGCTTATTGATAAAATACAAGTTTTCATGCCAAAGCAGAGAGTAGTTTGGAAGTTGGTCAAGATCTTCTTTGAAGACATGTATCCATTCATGCCTTTCTTAGAGGAAGACTGTTTTAGAGAAGAAATAGAAAAGATAATTGGACCAGAGGGCCATGAGGATGAGAAGATCAGCAATATAAACATCGAAAAAAGACAAGATTTGGCGTACATCGGGACACTTTTGATCTTATTGCGGTTTTCTTATTTATCTTTATTCACCAATAAAAGTGAAGTCAATGAGAGAAGATTAAATGATAATGACCTGGATGGAACTGGTGTGACATCGTATAGGTATTTATTATCGAATCCTATTAGTATAAACATTATTGATATCGCTCAACAGTGTTTGGACCAGTTCAATCTATACCGTCAACCAAGTGTTTCAACATTGAAACTAGCTTTTTATATGAGATTGTATCATAGATATGCACCAGAGGATGGTGATGGAGCAGACGGAGGAGCTTCTAGTGGAGCACTAGCTTTGCTCATTAAAATAGCAGTAAGCTCTGGCTTCAACAGAGAGCCCGATTTCCTTCCAAATATTCCACATCCCAATCCTGCAAATAACATTGTTAGAAGAATATGGCATTACTTGGTTTTGAATGATATTCATATGGGTATTATGTTTGGGCAACCCCTACACATTTCAAGGGGAAGCTATGATACAAAAGTCCCCTTTTTCAGACAAGGTGAAGGCTGTTTAAGAGACAAAGAGTTGGACAAATATGTGACAGAGACTCTTTATTCTCTGTCAGTGACGAATCTTCAACTTCGTAGTATTGTTAATATGGTTGTGAATGTCGAAGGACGGTCAAAGATGTCAGATTTATGTAGACACTTATCTGACTTAGAGGAGATTGTTTACAAGGAGTATGGCACACTTTATGACTGTTTAAACCCCAAACCACACAAATACCAAGATTTGACAAGAGTATTGAGCACCAAGTTCTATTTATCAGTTAGGACATTTTTCATTATGGTGTTTTTCTATATATTCGTTTATTACGAGAATAAGGATCAGGATATTGCTTTTTTCTACTTGAAAAAACTTATTTCGATTATTGCAGAAGAAATCATGGAGAATTATGTGGATTTAATTGGTGATTTCAAGTATGATATGGTGACAAACCCATACTTCGAGCAACTTATCCATAAATTGAATCAGGTGTTTATGGCTATTATAATCAGGTGCAACTTTTCGATAAAGAACATGAAGAGTGAGCCTGACCACCAAGAAAGATTAGATAATGACCCATCTTATAAAGAGCACTTCATGGCGTTATGTCAGTTATCATCGTGCTTAACTCGTTGCTTAGAGGTGTCTATTGCCGTTATATCGAAGATAAGCAACAGATACTATTACGCCTGGAGAATTACAAAAGGGCATACTCATTTACTAAGAACCATAACCAAAAAGGAATTTTATGAATCCAACACAGACATATCCCACACTTTTGGTGTTACTATGACTGCTGACCACGCTAAAGAACTTATAAGTATTTGTGAAGGACCTTTGACTAAGCTTGGAAAAAGTACCAAGTATTTGTGCTATCCAGACATATTTGGCGATTACAGAACAGAGGGAGTTAAGTTGCCGAGACCAGACTTGGAGACATCCAATCAAGGAGAGTACCACCAGAACAAACTGTATGGAATGGTCTACAATGACCAAGATCTTACCAAGAACCACCAAACACGAGATCAAGAAGAACCAGAGGATACTGGTTCTGAATTCCCAACACTAGCCCCAGAGAAAGCAGTGAAAAGTGCACCATTTGTTCAACAAAGCCACTCCAATCTTGGAACGTCTTCCATAGACCTAGACTTTGTGGATTCAGCACAGATTGATAAATTATGGCTTCAAGTATTAACAAGTAAGGATAAGTCTAATCAGGTAGATAATCAAATCCCAAAAAGCTTAGGAACCCCTGGAATCGATTCGCCAGGAGATATAAAGGAAACCGATATAAGTGATGCTTTTGCAAACATGCCATTGGATTCTATGTTCGCCAATATGCCATTGGACTCTATGTTTGACTTCTAATTTTAAGGTAATGTTCATTGAAAGCAAATGGATATTAGAGTAGTAGGTTGAATTACCTTATAAGTAAACAATGATTATTGTACATACAAACCAGTAGAACTAATGATCTTGAACTCGTTGTTTGCAGCCAAATTCGCGAAGAGAAAAAACTCATCGATGAAACGCCAGTTAGAATTGACAGAGGAAGAAAGACAACAGAAGCTCAAGGAGAAACAAGAGAATGATGTAAAGAGAAGAGACTTGGGTTTATCCAAAAATCAATACAAGAAGTTATTGAGAAAGCAGAAAATCGAAGAAACTAAAGATGAGTATAGGGAGCATCGCAGAGAAAAGCGTAAAGTGAAAAAGGCAAAAAGACGAGAAGAAGGGGCCGAAAAAAAGCCAGGAAAGCTCCGGCCTGAGCAGCAAGTGGCAACGGGTGTGAAATGTTTGGTAGACTGTGAATTTGATGACCTAATGAATGAAAGGGAGATCAGATCATTATCTAATCAGATCTCAAGAATGTACAGCTGCAAGAGAATATGTAAATATAACCTTGAACTTGAAGTGAGCCCATTAAACAAGAGATTGAAGCAACAGTTTGAAACTCGTATTCCTCAGTATAAGTTGTGGAAAAACATCGAGTTTAATAACAAGACTATGGAAGAGACCATTGAAGAAAGAGGTCCTGAAAACTTTGTGTATTTTACAGCGGATACTGAAGAAGTAATTGAAGAACTACAAGAAGGGACTACATACATTATCGGAGGAATTGTTGATAAAAACAGACATAAGAACTTATGCGTTGAAAAAGCTAAAGAATTGGGAATCAAAGTGGGTAAGTTGCCTATTGGAAAGTATATAGAGATCAATGGTAGACAAGTCCTAGCCACCAGCCACGTATATGATATTTGTGGGAAATGGTTTGAGAGCAAAGATTGGGGAAAAGCGTTTAATGAAGTCTTACCTCCTAGGAAGTTGAATGGCAAGGTCAGAAAGCGTGGAGGCAAGAAAGTAGAAGAACAAGGAGACGAAGAAGACGAAGAAGATTCCGAAGGGGATGAAGTAGATGCCGAAGAAGAAGAGGAAGGCGACGAAGAAGAAGAGGAAGGTGACGAAGAGGAAGAGGAAGACTCTGAGTCACAAGAGCAGCCAGAAGACCAGGAAAAATCCACTCCAGTTGAAGATCTCTGTCAATCAGCTAAAGCTTAATTTGAAGTTGCATACAGATACTCGCGTGACACTACAAGTTTCAACGACTCGTATACCTCTAGCCGTGCACGTTCACTTTCTTGTACTGTATCCCGCGCCTGGCAAAGCCATCGTCTAATGGATGCGAAAAATCAACAGTTGATAAGCAAGGCGCCGTGATCGTAGACGTGTTTGTCCAGTTTCGATCGATATAAATGAGTAGTAAATCAATATGTAAATACAAATTTCACTACAAGTATACTTCAAAGCGCTACTTTCAATAATGCACTACTTTATAATACAGTACTCAAATTAATTTCAGTTTCGGGTCTTATGATCAAAACCAGCTTACTGGTTCTTACACGTAACCAGGCGCACAAATTCAAAATCCGCAAGGGAGAAAAAATCTAAAGAAACAAACAAGTTAAGAAAAGTATGTATTTGATCAGTTTACTTTAAGGGGTGGATAATGATTGCAGATATATAGGATGATGGGTAGTTTATTAAATGATGTGACAGCGCCGAGTGCCACAATTTCTATCTAGAAATCTGGGACCGTTTAGCTCTTGATCCCACCAGATCTGCTGCCGCACCGATGCGAGAAATCAACAAGAATGGCGGTGTTTCAGGTGAAATCAACGAGAAGGGGGTCGATTTTATTTGATGATTTGGTGGATGAATCTATCTATTTGTTGTACTCTGAGTCATTATAGACTTCTGGTTGATCATTCGATCTGTTGATTGGTCTCGATTATCGCGTCGGGCATCTATATTTAGCAGTATTATCTGGAAGACAGTTGATGGTTGTTCAGTCAATCATTCAAAAATCAACGATCCATTAAAACAAACACGTAACGAATTAACATACTAACAATTAGGATGGCTAGTACTTCTCAAACCTTTAGAAGAAAGTTGGTGATTGTCGGAGATGGTGCCTGTGGTAAGACCTGTTTATTAATTGTGTTCTCCAAAGGAACCTTCCCTGAAGTATATGTCCCAACCGTTTTCGAAAATTATGTTGCTGATGTTGAAGTCGATGGTAGAAAAGTTGAATTAGCATTATGGGATACTGCCGGTCAAGAAGATTATGATAGATTAAGACCATTATCTTACCCAGACTCTAATGTAATTTTAATTTGCTTCTCAATCGATAGTCCAGACTCTTTAGATAACGTTTTAGAAAAATGGATTTCTGAAGTCTTACATTTCTGTCAAGGTGTCCCAATCATCTTAGCTGGTTGTAAACTGGATTTGAGAAATGACCCACAAACCATCGAATTATTGAGACAACAACAACAACAACCAGTCTCAAGTTCCGAAGGTCAAAGCGTTGCTCAAAAGATTGGTGCTGCTAACTACTTGGAATGTTCTGCTAGAACTGGTGAAGGTGTTAGAGAAGTTTTTGAAGCTGCTACTAGAGCTTCTTTAAAGATCAAGGAAAGTGTTGATAAGAAGAAGAGAAAGTGTACCATTTTGTAAGCTTTTTGTTTGGAGCATTTTGTGTTAGTTAGATAGGTTATAGTAATCTCATGCTATGAATATTGATTTTATTATTGTAGTGTTTGCTTTTGGTTTACGTCAAACTAACCTGTAATTTTCCCCTGTAACCTCCTTCACAACCTGTAAATATATCATCTCGATTCCCAGCTCCCAAATTTGTCGCGAAAATTTCTCAACCAATTGAATCTGGTTTATTATAATACTACAACACTAAACATGTTAAGAAGAGCTATTGTCCATAATAAGGCTAGTGTCAGGTTCAACTCCGTCACTGGGTTGACCAAACAAGAGTTAAAACATAACGTTGAAGCCCAACAAGCTCCAAATAGAACCGAAACATGGTCTAAATCTCAAGAATCAAGACTTAACATTTTCTCCAAGTTTGCCCATAGATTTATCCAAAAGGACCTTTCAGAACAACCAAGAGCATACTCCGCCATGGAATTGATAAGTAAACAACCAGTAAGATATTTGAGCCACCACGAAGGAAATGTTGCTGTGTGTGATGGTAATAAAGGAAGCACCTTACAAGGCCACCCTAAGGTTTTCATCAACTTGGACCAGCCTAGAGCTGCTAGTTGTGGATACTGTGGGTTGAGATACGCCCAAGAAAAGCATAGAGACGTTATTGAGTCACAGAAATAGGTAGATAGTCGATACACATAGCATGGAATAGATGTAGGTACACTTGTTGAACAATAAATACCTTCTTACAGGAGTGTTGAAATCGTTTAAGACATCTACTAATCAGTAGACCGACTAGATCCTGGCGGAAGGGTCTTGTGTTGTAAGGGTAGTTTAACCAATAGCCACTGCGCACCAAGTATCTAATATCCGAGCTTCCAAAACTCCACGGCCACTTCTACTCTTAATAAACACCCTATATTCTCTAAACGGCGTGTCTGTAATTGTCTATGTTGTACCCAATGTTAATTCACGATATCTGTTTGATCTCTGCGCTATTACCGTATCTCCGTCACGACAAACAAACTTATCTATGCTATCTCTTCTTGAAGCCGCACCCACTCACCCGATCACAAGCAAATGTCATTATCTTCTTTCATATCCATGTCCCGGCTTAAACAGACCCTTCGAGGCATAGCCCACGGGATCTATTACCTGAAAACACATCTTGTGAACTCTTATATTCTTGTTCCCATTGGTATTCTCTGTGAGTTCATGGTTCTCTACGGACTTAACCAGTTCATATTGCAGATACTCAAGATAAAATTCCCTGCCTCCGTTATGGGAATGTTGATCAATTTGGTGATTCTATGTGTGTTGAGCTTCTTGGGAAATTACAATCCAATATTTGACAAAGCATTAACTTTCTATCTCAAAGTGGTGCAGCCGTCGATGAATTTCAGTTTGAAGTGGATCAATGTCTTCTTTATTCCTTCGTTTATTATTTTACCATTAAGTAAACCAATAACAATAATAGAGGTATTGAAGATTGCGGCCGTGTTTTCTATTGGTTGGATGGCGTTGATGCTTGTGAACATTTACTCTATCCAGTTACTTAAGATTCTCATGAATCTAACCAGGAAAGAAACCATACAAGAGCAAGATGAAGTCCCTAAAGAAAACCCGTTTACAAGCATGAATGACGTATCTGATCTTAGGAAAGTACGCACCGAACCTGTAACAGGAAATACTCATGAAATGGAACATATTGAATTAATGGATATAGATAATCCATTTGTCACCAGACCCGAGTCTAGTCATATTAAGCATAATAGTGCTGCTGTGAGTGTGGTAACCAAAGACAGTTTTGGTGTTGAGGCAGTACTTCCCTCCCGTGTGTCTGTGAAACTGGCACCATTCGAGTTAAGTCCAAGAGAAACGCTAAGTCCCAGGGAAACATCTGGCTCGGATAGCGATGGTGCTCTGGATTTGGATGCTTATAGGCATTTAGACCCAGTGGCTAAGAAGACAACCATATTCATCACCAACTATATTGATTGGTTTCTTTATTTCTTGTTATTTGTGGCATCTTTACCATTGTTTTATACCTCCTATCATATATTTCTCCCATTCCATTTGAGCATCACCATTCTTACCTACTACTTGGCACTTCTTATCCCAATGAAATGGCCAGCCACAAAGAAGTTTGCCCATCCGATTCTAATATCCACGTTTGCCATATTGTTTATATGCTTTATTTCATCTTTGATTTATCATGGTAAACCTAAAGGATTCTTGGATGATTTAAGGTACTACAAAACAGGAAAAAATTACTTGAACTTGTTCAGTCATGCATACCTTTTTGATAATGGAGAAACTAACACAGACCATGAAAATTCTATCACAAAATATCCTATCTGGCCCGGAGCAGGGGATTTTTTAAGTTCATTAATGGACATATCGATTGTATCTTTAAGTTTGCCCATGTTCACCCACAGAAAGGATTTTTTGAAAAATTTCTGGATTATGGTTCCTATACTCATCAGTATAGTATTGACGTTTTTCTTATACCCATTGATTTGTTACAATATAGGAATTAATGCTCAGCGGTCAATTGGATTTATAGGAAGATCGGTAACTCTTGCATTGGGTACTCCATTGATTGATTCTCTTGAAGGGTCCGTTTCTTTAATGGCAGTGTGTACCATATTGTCAGGGATCTGTGGGGTCATGATAGGCGATACGTTCTTCAAGCTTTTACGAGTGAAAACAGAGGATTATGTAACCAGAGGTGTGAGTTTGGGTATCAATTGCGGTGCTATAGCCACTGCACATTTATTAAACACAGACCCTAGGGCTGCCAGTATGAGCAGTTTGAGCTTCACTATATTTGGGACAATTATGGTTATATTTGCCAGTATCGGAGACATTCGAAGTGTCATCCATTCACTTGTTGGTCAATGAAGAGCCTTATTTATTTGTAAGTAGTACATTAATATTTGCACTCATTTTTAGTTGGATTCTCCATTATCTCATATGAAGTGCTTTGGTAAATCCTGTATCTGTATTTCTCCCTATTCTATCAGTAATCTGTGAACTACTCAATCTAATCAATCTTTTAAGCTCATTTTGCAGCCTTCGCGAAAATTCAACGCGTCAATGGAGAGTATAAGAACCATTCTACTCCCCAAAGGAGAGGACTCAGAGTACAAGATTATAGCTCTTCCCAACTTCCTGGATATAAAGTCCACAAGAAAATACTTAGTCACTCAAACAAAAGTCTATGAACTCAAGCTGCTAGAACAAAGCCCTAGATCAGTTATCTTTGAAGGTTCTCAAAATGGTATTATAAATGAATCAGGCGAATTGATCGTTGCCACCGTATTTAACGTGGCTTACTTGCTCATTTCAACGCTCTACGAATCACAACAGAAGACTTTTATCACGTTGGAAAATATTCTAGATAACCACGAATGGTTAAACCAAGTCCCTGAGGATTTAGTGGTACAAGGTCTTGAGTGTATTTGTGAAACCATTTATGAGAATAGAGAGACTTTCTATAAAGTCAGTCACGACAAGATAGATGCTTATGTAAAGAACAAAGTCGAAAATGTGAAGGCACATTTGGCAGAGTCTAAATTGGTAACACAGATTAAATTGAATTTATATGTGGATAGCGAACTGGAAATACCCTTGGGATTACTTGACCAGGAATTGCTCTTGGTAGCAAATGATATAGTGCAATCATATTTGAGTATAGAGTTGAAGCTTTTCGACTTTACCGACCTCAACGATTACAAAAAGAGTATACTGGCAAGGCTTGTTGCAAAGACAATGGTGACACAATCTCAAACTTCCAACGACAAGAGGACACAAACGAAACCTATTAAAGGAAAGACAAAGAAGGCTGCTGTAAGGGTGGAAAAAGGAAAGGGAGCACTTGACGCCTTTTTCAAAAAGAAATAAATCATATTGGATACTAGATACCTATTTACAGACAAATGTACATAATATCCGCTTCGTTAGAGATGTTGACTATGAAAAAGAGACCTCATTATTTTCATCAGACTTAAACAGATTCCTTTTTGGCCTCAGGTGTAGACTCAGGCTTTTGTTCAGGTGTATTCTGTTTATTCAAGTCCTCGAATATCTTCAATCCACTAGCCATAAACAGACCGATATCGCTCATATTGCTGGGCAAAATAACTGTGTTTGTTTCTTTGGCCAAGTTACCGAATTGTTTGATATAATCCTGAGCAACTTGCAAATTGATAGCTTCTTTACCAAATTCATTTGCTTTAATAGTGTCTGAAATTAAACCTAAAGATTTGGACATAGCATCAGCCCTGTTGATTTGCTCTTGCTTTTGGGCTTCAGACTTCAAAATTTGACTTTGCTTTTCTCCCTCTGCAATATTAATTCTCAGTTGTCTAATACCTTCAGACTCTAAGATTTCAGCTCTTTTGGATCTTTCAGCCGACACTTGTCTATGCATTGCTTCCAAAACATTCGAAGGAGGATGAATATCTCTGATTTCATATCTTAAACATTGAACACCCCAATCTGCTGAAGCATCATTAATTACCTTGTTAATATTAATATTCAATGTTTGACGTTCTTTCAAAACGGAGTCTAAAGTCAAAGAACCGATTTCTGATCTCATGGTTGTTTGTGCCAATTGGGAAATAGCAAATTTGAAATCTTCAACCCCATAACTTGCTTTATAAGCATCCACCACTTTGATATATAAAATACCATCTAATTCTAAACTGACATTGTCGGCGGTGATGGCATTCTGAGTAGGGATTTCGACAGCCAGTTCTTTAAGTGATTGCACATAAGAAATCTTATCAAGAAATGGGAGTAAGACAGCCATACCCGGGTTTAAGATTCTGTTGAACTTACCCATTCTTTCCACAATCCATGCGGTTTGTTGAGGTACAAATCTGACGACGGTATTGGCGGGTAATCTTTCCCTTTGGAAGAAGTTGAGGGAGGAAACATTGTTAATAGATCTGGAGGAAACAAAGGGTCTCAATGGCCTAATTGCTGCCATAGCTTGTGATCTAATTAGCGGTTGAGTGTACATATTTCTGGAGGCACTCAGGTGGTGATTGAAAAATTTTCGCGAATTACTGCAAACTAGAGAGAAGATTTAAACCTTTAGATAGTGTTTTGGCAATGAAGGTTAACGAAGTGAGCATAAACGAGAGCAAATTTATCTTCGAGTCACTTAAGCAAGGTACAAGACTTGATGGTAGAAAATTGGATGAAATCAGAAGGCCAGATGTAGTCCTAGGTGAGAATGGGTATGTTGAATTAGGCTGGGGTCAAACTAAGGTAATCATCAAGACTTCAAGTGAAATAGTCAAGCCTTTTGAAGACAAACCTAACGAAGGTTTATTGGTTATAAATAATGAACTTTCTCCTATGGCATCTATAAAATTTGACGAAAGAACGGTAGATGAGGTGTTGATCAATAGAATCATTGAAAAGAGTATTAGGAAATCTAATGCCATAGACTTGGAAAGTTTATGTATTCGTACAGGAGAGAAAGTTTGGCTTATCAAAGTGGATTTGAATGTGATAAATTATGATGGGAATTTAATTGACCTGTGTTGTTTTGGCAGTATCATCAGCTTAATCAATTTCAAATTACCTAGTTACAATTTAGAAGCAAATGGTAACATAAAAATTTACAATTTGGATGAAAAACCACCTATCAACTTGAGTATATTGCATATCCCTATCACTTTAACGGTACTGTTTTTTAATCCTTTGGAACTGGAAGATAATTTAAAGAGTGAGACAAATTATGAAATCTCTATATTTGATGCTTCTATGAAGGAAGAGTTGGTCAGAGACAGTTCCTTGGTGGTTTCAATGAACAGCAACAAAGAGATCATTCAATTGACAAAGTTGGGTGGAATACCGATAGATAGCGTTGAATTAGTGAATTTGTGTGACAAGTGCTACCATTATGCTATAGAGTTGACACAGTTCATTAAAGACACAGTAGCGAAGAAGGAGAAAGAGGAGTTTGATAGGCAAAATTTGGGGCTTCTCGAGAGTGTTGGTGGCCGTCAATAAAAAGGTTATAGAACGATGAATAGAAGATAGACTGAACGAGGATCAATAGCATAAATAGTCATAATAATTGAGTACGAACTATCAACTAACTGTAGTGTTGAAAGAATCACAATAGTATATACATCTCTGATGAACCACAACTTTTATCGGATCTTCATGATAATTAAATACATTTAGCCTCAGCAATGCAGGACTTCTACTAGAAGACTTCACTGAAACTGGACTTGCCACACAACTATATAACAACCGGCTTAATCGAAAAGTCTATAAAGGGCAGTTTCATGCAGACAAAGTCATACACAAAACTGGAACAGCTAGGATAAGATATCTCTGGAGACATATCATCTTTTTTAATCACACAATATCTTGTATCGTCATGCATTATCTATATTACACTATGCTATATTAACGAGAGAATGTAGTGGGTGTCCGGGAAATGTTCAGCCGGGGTAAAGCATCTATACCTGCTCTTTATATGTAGTCAAATTACTGTCCTTCCTCTTTCTAGTTATACGTTTCAGGTGGAACCATTTAGTGAACTTATTCTTCAATTTGGAGCTGGATATAAGTAAAGAATATATCCAGTACTCGAGTAACAAAATTGCCATCACCAAACAGAACCCAGCAAATACTGCCAACGCAATGTGGTTAGCCAATTCTTTTATAAACTTAGCATCATCCAAATGCCACGAGCTTCCTGGGCTAATGGCAAAAAACAGGTATGTGTGAGTCTTGTAATCGTTGGGCAAAAGAATTCTAACTTTACCAGCTTCAGGTACACCCCATCTTTTATATTGTTTCCACATTACCGAAAGAAACAATGGCCCCGTTGAGTACATAATAGTAATATAAGGTACCAACCAATTCTTTTGGTAGTTTTTCAAATTATCGATAACCTTAAGGAAGAATGGGTGGTTTTGTACAGAACCCATTACATCGTTTGAGATACCAGTTGGAATAGTTTTTCTTACAAAACTTGAGACGGTAAGAAGAGGATCTAAACGTCTTTCACATCCATCATCCAAGTCAATATAGACACCTCCATAATGAACCAAAGCAAAGTATCTGATTGCATCAGCTCTTTGGATTGGATATTTATAGTTATCCCAGGTTTCCAAGAACCATGGGAAATCTTGAGCAATGAAATCTCTTGCCATTTCATCAGTCCAAAGAATGTATTGGTAATCTGGATGTAAGTCAATACATGCTTGTTGACCAGGCTTCCAGATATCAGGAATGTCCTTATGCTTATAAGTTTGATGGATGATCTTTGGTATGATTAAAGGTTTCATGGCACCGTCTGTGGGGTTTAATTCAACGTCTAAAAGGGCATCTGTAAAGGAATCATCGTGAAGAAGGGTTATCAAATCGAATAGGTACCATACTAGATACACAACAAGTACTACATGTGCACCTATAAGGTACTTTAATTCTTTTCTCATTAAGCAGTAAAGATTGTTGGGGGAATCAGAAGATATTTAAACGGTTGTTTTTATTAGTGCGCGAGTGTCTCCTATTTATTCAATGCGCCTCGTCATAGGGATGGTCACTGAGAGTGTGCATGAAAGTGAGCATATGTATTTTATGGGCATAGTTAGAGAGGAGGAACAGGCTACGGGCAAGTTGTATATGTAGTTTGTTAGTTGACTTACTGTAGGATATCGTAGGAGGTATAGTATACTTAGCAGAACAATTTTATTTTGAGATGCCCCTATTTTTTTTTCACTGTCATTTCTTTTTTTCTGTTTTCGAGTATCATCAGCCGTGTATTGAATATGCAGCAACAGTGTCATTTTAATATTGTGACTTCAAGCCAAGTATTGCTATGGTAGTTAAGTAGAACAATCGTAGTATGAGAGGCATAGGTGGGGAAGTATTAGCAAGCGGCTGATACGCACCTTCATGAGGTGCAATTTGCAACTTGCTGCTGCAGTTGATTGTGAACGTCAATGTTTAAGGGTAGGTGAAATTGGCCAGGATCGCCACACTAAGAGGTAACATAGGTGGCTAGTTTATACCGACCAGTTTATATCAGGCTAGGGGCCCATCTAACATATCGGCATTATAAGCTCACGTCAGCGAATTGCGTAACATTATCAGCGGTTTTGTGTCATTTTCGTTGTTTTGTGGTTGGTGTGTGCTGGCCAGTGCAATTGAAGCTTGGTATACATCATTTTTGGTTTCGGCAAGAACTCGTGTAGTGCCCACTTAAAGACCTCCACAATCTTCTGTGTGGATGGTTAGGCAATGGAACGTGATGAAGAACTTGATAGTAACAGATTGCAAATACGAGCCAGCCACGGGTATAATTTGAGTTTATAGTTGTCCTCGGACTAACTTTATTTGAACAATGTAGGACTGGTCTTCTTTACAACGGGTTCTATGACTTCCTTAATACATGTTCGCCCGTGTAAATGGTAGAGCACCAGTCAATTACTTGTAAAATACTTTTATTATCATTCTAAACATGCTGCCTACAACTTAATTGTCCTCTCGTTACGCTTCTCAATGACATCAACCAAGTAGTCCATGTCCAACTTATTATTCTCGTCATCAAATAAATTCCCGAAGAATTGGATTAATGAATTCAAATCTTTCTCATTCTCTATCTTGACATATGCAATAGTCTTAGCCTTATTTTTGAAGATTTTGATCACCCCGAGATGGTTCAAATAATATAATCCGCTTAATAAATACTGCTTGTTGGTACTTTCAAAGTCCAACCCTTTGCTGTTCTTTTGAATCAATTTTAATAATTTCTTGGTGTCTGGGAAGTCTCTCAATTGATCTTTGACAAGAGATTCTTCGCTGACTGACTTGTGTGGTTCCATTAATTCAACAATGTTCTTCGAGCAGATCAGGTATGATTTAAGGAATGGGTACACCAATGATGCCATTAATTCAAGATGTGGTTTATCAAGTACTGTCAAGTCCTTATCAATCTTACCTGAGTCAATCAAGCCATTGATGATGAATTCAAAGTCGTCACTTTGCTTTGGATTATAGTCAAATAAAAATTCACTCTTCAAAAGTGTCTTGATAATGTGATTCACCTTCTCATAGTGTCCAAAGTCCTTTTTAGTTGCATGCAACAAGGTAAATGCAACTATGGATTTGGCGATAAGTAAATGAATAGTCAAGTTCTTGTAGTATAATAATTCAATAGCATTGACAAATTCAATCTCATCAGTTTTAGTGTTGACCTTGATAAATTTAAAGAATTTGATGATTTGGTATTTAACGTTGCGAATAATTTCATCCTTGTTTAAGCTTTGTAAGTAATCGAGTAAGTTCAAGTTACTTACATTATTTGGATCAACCTCGGCTCTCAATTGTTCAAGTACAATTGGCCAGAAATGGAACACATCCAGAATTGGCACTTTCTTTGCATGGGGGTTAAGATAAAGGTAAACTTGAAGAATTGTACCCACAACTGCAACCTCAGGTAAATAATTGATACGGTTGACTTCATGTAAAACTCTGAAACCAATACGTTTCAAGTTACCTTCACAACTTGAAAGTTTGAATCTTTCACCCAATTTAAGGAAAATCTTACCGCTCAATTTCAAGTCTGAATTGTCATATGGTATTCTTTTATCAAGGATTTTATCGACGTCTAATTCCGGGGTGCTTCCTACCAAATTAGATACCCCGTTCTTGATGATACCAACAAAACTTTCCTGTTTCTTATCTTTACCAATCAATTCGTTCAAATAACCATCGGTTTCATAGATACGTTCATAGGAGATACTGGTTGGTTGCAAATACATGTCTCTGTTTGAGTTTTCATAAATCTGTTGCAACATCTTCAAAATACCATATTTAGGTAAAAGTAACTTTCCGTCTCTTGATCTAGTACCTTCAATGAAAACTTCAAGATTAACGTTACTAGTAACAAGGTATTCCAATAAGTTAGTCAAATTTCTTTCGGTATACAATTCATTATTGAATGAACGCTTGATGAAAATAGCCCCCAATTTCTTTAAAATACCACCAAAGATAGCCACGTTCAAATTATCACCGGCGATAACTGCAGGTATGGCCAATTGGAAACGAATAGTTACAATGTGCAAAATCATGTAATCCACATGGGATTTATGACAAGGCAAGTAGATTAAGGAAAGCGGGTCTTCAATGTACTGTTGGTGTAACTTGGAGAATTCTAAATTATTACACCAAATCCCATCTGGAAACATGTTACGTAACAAGTTGATGAAAGTCACATAACATATTCTAAGGAAATTAGGTGACGTGGGATAAGAAGGGAAGTTTTTCTCATTTTCAAGCTTGTAGTATTTGATCATGAATTGCTTCACCTCTATGAATCTGTCAGGTAATTGCTTGGAAGTAATCAAGTTAAGATTCAATTCTTGATCAATTAATTTATAAATCAATTCATCAAGGTATTTGTCACTTTTAGATAATTTTTCATCCATGAATTTTCCTAAATTGTCCATAAAAACCGGACTTAATTTGTTAACTGTATAATAGTATTCATTGGTCTTATAAACATCTTTGAGTTTCGTTGCAAAGAAAAAGTCAATGAAGTTGAGGAGAATGCTCCAATTTTTGACCACCGGAGAATTGTTTGGTAAATCGACAAAAGGCTTTGAAGTTTCTGTAATCTTATGAGGCAACGGGATTGTAAGAGAAATATCTGGTTCGGTCAAAGCATTGTCAAGGATATTAACATCAAAATATGGATTAGAATACATGGCTAATTCTACAGGTGATAATTATTACCAAATATGGTACTCGCTTAATTCAAACAAATCCCGGTTAACAGCCTATTTGACTAAACTGGCGATATTTAAATGTTTCAAGTGCCTAGCAAAGGTGTGGGAAATTTGAGAATTGTTGGGCAGATGGAGAAGCGTGAAATTTTTCTGCGCACGAGCTTCCCCAGATTCTTTGGCGGGACGCTGCCAAAAAATACGGGGACGCTAGCGGCGAGTAGACAGGAGTGTATATCGATGCCCCCTGATTATTTCCATGGGTATATCAACATATGCATCAATATTTGATTGATTTTTTTGAGGTAAGTAATTTAGTTCAGGGTCTTTTTGAGACAGTTTTGTCATTGTGGTGTTATTTTGACTATTGGAATTAACTTGTAACTCTGATTTTAAGTTTGGTGGGCTCGCCTGTGAAAGTGGTAAGTTTAAGTGTTCTGATTTATCATAAGGGTTTAAAGGTTGATTTGTGGCAGGCGTGGCTACCGGTGATAGCTGTGAAGCACATGCGTTTTTCGCAGCTGGGGAACTTGGGTTTGCAGCAATATTTTTTGGCACAATTGAATTCGGGATGTCAAATTGGTTAGCCTGGCCGAGGTTTGATTCGTTGGTTGAAGTCGGTAGGGTATGTGGTTTATCTGCTGGGACTTTATCTGGTGATAGTATACCATTTCCTTCCGGTGATGCTGGTATACGGTCTGATGCTTGTTTATGCTGTTTGTGCTGGTTCTGACTGCTTTCTTCAGGCTCTTCCTCTTTTGGTGCTTCTTTTTTTGACTTTGCTTCAAGCTTCGCTTGCACTTTTTCTCTTCCTTCAGCCGTGCGGTTCACATCGTAAATACTTTTCATTTTGAATTCGTCCTCTTCAACTCCGTAATCCATTTTGATTTTCTGCTTCTTTCTTCTATCTTTTTTGGTCTTTGTACCTTTATTTTCGTCATTCGTCTCCTCGGCATTTCTCTTATTCACTTCTTCTAGGCCATCAAGATCAGCAAAATATCTAGCAGGGACACGTACTCCCTTCACTACGGTGTCAAACTCTGCGTCTTTAACTTTGACTAAATTGTATACGCTATTTCCAACAATATGCCCAATTACGGTAAAGTCTGATATGCCAATTTGTTCACTTAAGTTGATTACCAATCTGTCCTTGGTGAGTACTACACTTCCCTTTTCAAGTTTAATACGATTGTGGCTGGATGCCCTAAACTCATCGACTTCGCAGTTGCAAACTACAAGATCGTCTGTGTACACTAGTACATTACCGTTTAATGTCCCTAAGATACAACATTTGAGAAATTGCTTTACCACAGGAACTTCCTTGGCATAAACCTCGATCTCCACCGGCCCCTTGGAGGTGTCTAGTATCACTTTGCCAGTAGGCTGAATCATGGCTAAGTTAAATCTCAAAATTAATTTAAGTCGCGACGAAACGAAAACATCAAATCGAATCGAACAAAGCATGGCCTCGTTGAAGTCGTTTATCAAGGCAGTCAGAAAAGCCAAGACAATTGCCGACGAGAGAAATGTTGTGCGTAAAGAGAGTGCTTCTATTAGAACCTCCTTCAAGGATGCCAATTTGGATCAAAATACAAGAAGAGTCAATATTTCAAAGTTATTGTATCTCTACATCATTGGTGAAAAGACCCACTTCGGGCAGGTAGAATGTATCAAATTACTTGCATCGCCTAAGTTCATTGACAAAAGACTTGGATACCTTGCAACCATGTTGCTTTTAGATGAGAACCAGGAAGTGTTGACATTATTGACCAACTCGTTGGACAATGATATGAACCATCCAAATCATTACGTGGTAGCTCAAGCATTGTGTTGTTTGGGAAATATTGCATCAGTGGAATTGTCTCGTGACTTATACCAAAATGTCGAGAAATTGATCGAGTCAAACAGCTCTTATATCAAGAAGAAAGCTTGTATTGTAGCTTCAAAATTAATCGACAAAAACCCTGACGTGGTGGAATTTTTCTTAAGGTTTATCCCTCTGTTGATAGCTGAAAAACTGCCAGGAGTTTTGTTGGGATCATTGAAATTGATTCAAAGCTGTTACTATAATATCCCTGATGATGAAAGACATAGATTCAATATCCCTAAAACTTACACCACATTGATCGCTCATTTGAAAAGACTGATCACTTCTGGTTATAATCCTGATTATGATGTTATGGGTATCAATGATCCATTTTTGATTGTTTACTTGATCTCCACTTTAAGAGTATTAACAAATGTGCCTGACCTTCCTGCAAGAAACCTCGAACTGTTGAATGATATTTTGACACAGATTTGTTCAAACATTGAAATAGGAAAGAACGTCAACCATGCGGTTTTGTACGAGTGTATCAAAACAATTTTCTATATTGATTCAGACAAATCGTTGAAGATCTTGGGTATTAATTTATTAGGTAAATTCTTATCCACCAAAGATAACAATACCCGGTACGTGGCATTGAATACATTATTGACAGTAGTCAACATCGAGCCAAATGCAGTACAGAGACATAGATCAATAATTGTGAGCTGTTTGTCTGATGGTGACGTTTCTATTCGTAGACGTTCATTAGAGTTATCGTTTGCAATCTTAAACGAATCAAACATTAGAATTTTAATTAAGGAAATTATCAATTATCTTAAGACCACAGAAGACAATGATTTGAAGCCATACATAATCTCACAATTGGTATTATCTATTGAAAAACTTAGTCCTAATGATAACTGGAAGTTCGACAATTTGGTGAAGATCTTAAACTACTCGGATAACCATATCCAAATTGATTTCATCTCCAACATTTTGAGTTTGATCATTCGTCTTTCTCTGGCGGACTTGAAAAAGAATGTGTTAATAAAGATGTTCAATTTGAATTACGAAAACGATAATTTGAATAGAAATAAACTTGGCCTTGCATTAACGACTATTTGGAGTTTGGGAGAGTATTTTGAATTGGTCAATAATGAACCTGTTGAAAAAGGCATTCTTAATGAACAGAAGATCTTGGAATATTTCAAACTTGTGTTGAACAATTCTAATTACACCCAAAATGAAATTAACCAGTTGACAAACTATGTATTGAACTCGTTGATCAAATTGTCTAGTAAGTTCAGCAATAACAGTTCGTTAAATGAAATCAAATTGGTATTGGAAGAACACAGTACAAGTTCCAATCTAGAGATTCAAATTAGAGCTATTGAGTATCTCCAAATTTTATCTCAAGACTCGAAATTGAAGAAAGGAATATTGTCAAAGATGCCAGCACCGAAACTCAAGAAGAAGGAGATGTTGACATTGAATGACACCGTCAGTAAGAAACCAGTATTTTCCGGCAAAACTCATACAGAAGGAACAGGCTTTGAATCTGATCTTCTAGACTTCAACGACAACGATTCACCAAAGCCTGAAGTATCTGTAAAGAGTGACTTACTCTCTGATATTTTCAATGATACAAAACTGACACCTTCCAATAACAAAGCACATAATGAGATTCTTGATTTATTTGATGCTCCTGTACCAGTTGCTAAGCCAACACCAACTGAAATACTCGACGTATACGCTGACTCCAACATTGATATCAAGTTTGTACCTAAATCTGTTGGTGATGGACAAGCACAAATTGAGTCACATATCACTTCAAGAACCACGCAAAGCATCACTGATTTCCAACTTCTTATTGCGGTTCCTAAAACCCAGAAGTTGACTATTTCTACCAACAATCAAGTGAATTTATCGAACTCTAACGATGTGATTGTGCAAAACATCAAACTTGTTGGGAAAGCAGGAAGCAAAATCAAATTTAGAATCAAGTTCAATTATAAGTTAGATGGCGAATTAGTGGAGCATATGTTTGATTATAGTGTTGAAAAGACCCTTTAAGTCCAAAGTTTCCCATAATTATAAAACAGCGTGTAAGTATTCAGCTATATAATCTATCACATATATACTTACAAATCGACACCAGTAGAAACGCCACTGGCGGCTTCATTGATTTCTTCGGCAATTCCATGGCCGCCACCAATGATCTTATCAGAGATTGGCTTAATCAAAGTGTTGTAAACACCTACAGCACCACCGAAAGCTGGAATACCAATGTATAATAAAAAGATGGTCTTGAATAACCAGTAAAATGGGATCCAGTACAAAATAGCCTTGGACCAGAACTCAATTACGTTCAAGAAGGCAAAGACGACCCAGTAGGTCAACAATAAAGAATCATCGTCGGTACCTGGGGTGTCCAAAGCCACGAGGGAGTAGTAGCCAGGAACAACAAAACCGGCGATGTTACTTAACAATTGACCAACTCCACCGAGGTTCAAGAAGATCAAAACAAAGTAGACACCTACCACGGCGAGAACGGCGTAGGATCTAGGCAAGCCAGATTGTTGCTCAAAGTGGCCTAAGACGCCGACATGTGAGGTTTTCTAGACAGTTAGTACAAGGCTCAAAAGGTCAATGGAGAGGTATTGACAGTGCTGTAATCACTGATGCTAGATTGAATCGTGTCAATACTGTTTGGACATACGCTATCGATATGGGACAATATATTAGTAACTTGGTCCATGGTGTTGAATAATTGCTTTATCGCGAGCGTGAGAATAGGGTGAAACAATAAGATTGTGAGAGTGAGAAGTGAAACTGTAGTGCGGGAGCGAATGGTTGCAAGTAGGTACAAGAGAGGAAGAGTAAACAGAGAATATGTGAAAAGGGATTTAGTAGTGATTGGGTTGGAGAACAGAAAGAGGACGAAGAAAAGGAGAAGAAAATGCAAGTGAAATTTCAAAAACAAAGATGGAGAAATGTGAAAACCACGAACCCGTGTAGTAGTACATCAATTCCATTTTTACCTTGGGACAGACAGTCAATTGAGACAACAACAGTAGGCTAACTCAAAGAGAAGAATGGACCACATAATGGATTAAACAATAAGGTGATTAAGAGTCAGTGTGAGAGCATCAAATACAGGTCAGAAAATCGTTCAAACGAAATTTGAATCTCAGATCAAATACAAACTGGCCAAGTGACTAAATCAATTGACTAAATTGTGTGAATTAACGAAATTGACCAAATCAACCAAATAGCTCAAAGAGTAAATTGGCACATACCAACAGATCATGCCGACCATCTACATAACTTACATATCCCCACAATTGTACGCCTGGTTCGAAGACGAATACAATTTTGAAACATCACTACGTCATCTACCGCATCATCAAAGACCCCAGTATCGACAGCCAGACCGCCACACTGCAACCCGTAAGCTTGCGGGCGCATTGCTTTGTGCTTTTGCCATAAATCACACCCTTAATCCTAGCAGTTGTAGTGATACCACTTCTTCACTCAATCCAATCCAGTTTACTGCGAACTCGTACGGTAAACCATTAATACCCGAAACAGATATCCAATTCAATATGAGCTCCTCCAACGACATAGTCAGCATAATCATCTCCAGTAAGTGTGTGGGTATAGACCTTTCACACGCCAAACAGGATATTCCGCTGACCTATTTAACCGATTTCCTGGGGATATTTAATGATCGAGAGATGCAGCAGTTGCAGCTGCAAAATGACCCCCACAAACAGTATGTGCTTTTCAACCAATTTTGGACATTGAAAGAAGCATTCACCAAATACATTGGTTACGGGCTAAACCTTGACTTGGCTAGTTTCTGGTTTAGTACGGAACCTGTTGAAGATATACCCGATAGCTGTACGAGTTTAGATTCTACGAAAGGGTCAAGTAATGTGTTGGATAAGTTTGCTATTGACTGGGTTCACAATACACAAATAAACACAGAAAGTGTGAAGGTAGAGGAACCAGAGGAAGGTCTCCTACAGCCGTTAATATGCCAAAGCGGAGTTCTTCAGTACTCTTGCAGCCACAAACATGCACTGCCGGTGATTATCTCTATCATACTCCCCAGACAGGGTAACGAAACAAATGTTGACACCGTCAACTATAACTTAAATCTATACAACCTACTCACCCAATAGACACTAGATCGAGGACAAATACGTAACTATCTCCCAGCCATGATACCCAACTCTATGCGCACCTTATTCAATTAGCGACAGAAATTCTAACCGCATCACCTAGCTAGTCTCATTCACAATGGGTGGCAGACTAGATAAAACTTATGGGGGTAAATACCTCCTGTCAATTTACGGCCGACCTAGAAGTTCTCGTGCAGCCGACTCATCCCACTATTCCCCAAGCAACAGTCTTATATCATCAAATCTGCTGTCCCTACGAAACCGGTCGTCCCTCCTAAATCAGCTGCCAGGAAATCACCGCAAGCCCAGATTGGCACAACAGCAACAGAGATATTCTACACAGCAAAGCAATGGATCCAATGACTCCATAAACGAGGCAACTAACTCGTTGACCTCCTCCACTCATGAGTATTCTTTCCGTGCTCCTTTCAGACAGCGGTTTAATCAATCGACCGTACGTGATGTCAATGGCAATATCCTTGATCTTGAGTTGCTTATGATGGAGGAACTTCCATTAAATAGGGTCCCTCTTTCACAGTATGGGAAGAATGGTAAAATTGTTTTGACAGGCAGCCAGAAAGTGCATTTGAACATTTCCCTTGGAAGCCGGTATTTCTATATAACTACTCCTAATGAAGTATTGGACGGATATGTGATAGATTTAAACAGAAGCGTGGAAAAAATTGTGGTGCTGAAAAAGGAGGATGGGATTTTAATACAATTTAATGACGATAGAACCGGATTCTTGGTAATACGACATGAAATCAGTAATAACCGGTTCTACAAATTTCTCCGAAACACTTTTCCAAACAAGCTTCAAACATGCGACTCAGAAGAATTCAAGCACCAGGAAGGGATCTTGCTCAAACACAGAGATGGAGCAACTGATCAATCTGTGATAATCAGCGGTAGAGAAAAGCCACGATTTGATCCGCTTCCTCCAGATAAAGCATACCTGAACAAACTGGAAGACCAAACCCCTCGACTGCATGTGACACGACTGTCAACCACACGTTCACCTGATCTTGTGATGTCAAGCGGAATCAGACCTGTGAAACGGCGCAGAACTAGATCAACTAAAAACGAGGTCCAAGAGGTGGAAACACCAGCTAATTTCGATCCTCCATTACAATATACTTTTGGTAACGGACTGTCATTTATGCTTACATATTCTGACTTTAAGACACTTTATAATAACGATTGGGTCAACGATAACATCATTGATTTCTTCATTGGCTATGAAATCGATCAAGCAATAGCAACAGGAAATGTTAAACGGGAAAGTGTCTATGCATTTAATTCATTTTTCTTTTTAAAATTGGTACAGAACCAAAACACTTTTACTGATGTGGGAAGCATAGAGTATTACAATAATGTCAAGCGTTGGCTCAGTAAAATTAATTTATTTAGCTATGACAGTGTTATTATACCCATCAACGAAAAACTTCACTGGTACGGATGTGTGATTATTGGTCTCCCTGAGTTCTTAAAGAGAGCTGAAAGTCAAGAAGAAGCTTCAACTGAACTGACCGCACACGACCTTGAAAGTTTAGAACTTAACCTGAAGCCTGGCTTGGCCAGATACAAAGATAAAATAAACATTTTTGTGTTTGATTCGTTGGGACAAAGGCATCACGCAATACAAGGGCCATTTAAACTGTTTTTGATATCATATTGCAAAGATAAGTATGATGTTGAATTAAACATTAGTGATATAATATTCAGAACAACCAAGGTTCCCAAGCAGAATAATTTTAATGATTGTGGTATTCATGTTATTCATAATATCCATAAGTTTTTGAATGAAAGAGAGGAATGTATGTCCATTTGGGACAGAAAGCCCCACGCCCACATTCCATACAAGGAATTTTTCAAGGCTTCGGAGAGATCTCTGGTAAGACGTGAATTGATTCATTTGTTGCTCAAACTACATGGTGGAATGACTTCTAAAAAGGGTCCCGGTCCTTCTGCTACACCAATTGCCGAAAACCAAGATGGTGAACAAAACGATAAAACTGCCCAAGCAGAAATTACGAATCCCGGTGTGAAGTCTTCTGATACAGAAGCATCCGATAAAAACGGTGATAATTCGCTTCAGAATCAAGGACTGTCAACTTCTCTGCCCAGTAATGTAAGCATAACAGAAACCGGCGGAGAATCCGATAGTGATGATATAGAAGTGGTGGAGGTCAAGCAGCTCGATACTGTGAGGTTTGCGAGACATAAAGCTAGAGGTAGAGGGAAGAATAAATTTTTCGTAACCGTTGGAAATGGAATAAATTTGAAGAACGTTGACTCTGATAGTGCATCTAAGACCACAGAGAAACTTGAGATTGAGGACGAACCTGGGCAAACGGACAAGAAGCCAGAACATCCATTAAGACGTAAACGTTTAGAGACATTGGGAACAATTAATGCTGGCGAAAATAATGGAGTGCAAGCTTCACATTCTTCCGAAGGTGAACTACAACGTCTCGTTGATGGTATCAAACCTGTTGGGCGGAAACAAGCCGATATTATATCTCGAGAAATGGCAGACCTCCAAGAGTTGTCTAAGCAGGAAAAGATACCATCGATAGAAAATGATATTTTAAAAAACCCTCGATTCTCTTCTGATATCAGTCGTGAAGCTGTTCTCATATTGAATCAGATGTTCCCGAAAAGTGTTAGCCTGTTTACCGAAAACCAACTACTGGAGATCCAAAGATTTAAAAGAGAGATATCCAATATGAAGTTTGACCAGAACACGAGCCAGTTATCTAGGCTTTGGCGCACCTTTAAAAGATCATATCGAGCTTTAGAGGAAGACCTGAATAGGCCAAAGAACGAGCCTTTCAAGATTTTGACTGAGACAGAGTCTACGAAGCCTACCGGGTTAGGGGTAGAATATGGTCCAGCAATAAATAACAGCACGAACGATGTTATACAGAAAACAGAGGAACCAGTAAAGTTTCTGGGCTCAAGTTTAGATGGGCAGACAATGTCTCCGAGATCTCTATCTATTGAGCCAAGTCCGAAAGCGAAGGCCAACGGGATCTCCTCAACCACAATGAATCAAGACCACGATCCCCCATATCTAGTACCTGGCACCAGAGAAGTGCCGAAAGTCAATGGGAATATATCGTGTTCAGATAAAACAAGTAATCACGAAGTTGAAGGAATAACCGGTCACCATACAGAAACAACCACACCCATTGACCCCCCACAGCACAAGAATGTCTATGAACTTCTTTATAACCATGGGCTTGGAGTTCATCACGATTCTGTAAATATCAGCCCTGAGATAAAGAAGGATGTGGAGACACATGAGGCCAAGCATTACAAGAAAACTGTTTCCAACAGCCCAAGCCATAATAGATCAAGAACGAAGACTACAACTGAAGTGTTCCTGTCTAAGACCAGTGAAGATATCTCATCTTCCACCAGGATTGAATCTGTTGAACTTGAGAAACACAGGAGACCGAAACCAGGAGCCAGAACAAAAGGTGAAGGCAAAGAAAATAAGACACAAGCAAAAATGAATGGCCCAAACCAAGAAGTCCCTGATATTCAAGAAGTGGGTGAAGTTCAAATCATTCACGATGCACCAGAGGGAGAGGAAAATCGAGAGATGGCAGACACCAACAATACTGTTGTGGTACCTGATTCAGAGCCAGCAAGTAGGCCTAAACTCAGAAACAAGAAATCAGATCCTGATATTGACCTTGATCCTGATTACTCTCCCACTTCAGGTTCGTCCCAACGAGCTCATAGATCTCTCAGAAAGGGTTTGGACAGGCTCAAGCTATCAAGACAAAGGACATAAGAAAAGATGATTCGAGTCTTGGGTCGCCCATCGCCCAATGATCTCCAAAACGAAGAGGTTATATTTTGAATCCTTGATTCCTTGGGAAACCAAATCATGCCTGCAGCGCCAACTGGTGTTCACAGTCCAAAGTCTAGTACTAGAAAATAATATGGGCTTTGAAGACTGCATTAGTAGGCACAGTGAGTCACGAAGAAGCTTATACGAACTAACAAATATACAAACAAGCATGAACTAAGAGTCGGGGTAGTGCATTATAAATATATAAATATAAGGCTAGTGTCAAGCCAGTAGTTCAAGTCAAGTGAGAGTAGAGTGAGGATCTCTTCCCTCAATTCTTGTAAACATCAAATCTCCACAAACGCGAATAAACCATCATGAGTAAACCTGAACTTCCACCACGGGAACCTGAACTAGACAAGGACGGGAATGCCGGGATCTCCCAACCAGCAAACAATGGCACTGCCCCTACACTCCCCCCTCGGGATACAGATATTGAAAGCAAATTGCCAGGACTAAATATATCCATCGATAAGCCTTTACCCCCAGACTCAGTATCTTCATTTCTTGTTAGTCGCCAGTTAGAAAGTTACAGTTTGCCACAGATGAACGAAATGTCCGATATTTTTGCTGTGCACAGTTTAAGTGAAGAAGCTATTACAAATAAAGTCCAGGCTGTGATCGAAAAGAACCAACTTGAAGGGTTCTGGAAGCAGTTTTTGACTGCCAAAGAGAGTCTGGTGATATCGTATGCCAAGGATAAGGAATTGGTAGACAACATCGAAAACAGAGTGCCGGATGGTATTCGGGGCAGTGTTTATTTAAAGGTGTTCAGAGTTAAGTACCAGCTCACTAAAGAGAAGTACAATAACCTTTTAAACAAAAGTATTCACTCAGGTTTACCGCTCACAGATGTGATTGACTCAGTACTTCAAGAGCACACGGCTAGAGCATTGAAAGTGTTCAATTATTATGCGAATGAAGTGATTACATCAGCTGCAAACAAACTGGATAATAATGACCACGAATTGGTAACGGCTGGAGACAGAGAGAAAAGAGTACGGGTCATGATACAGATCGCAAAGCTATTGGAAGGTGTTCTGGATGTTGAAGAACAAGAGCTTTTGTACATTCTCTTGAAGTTCAACAAGGTATTGGCATATACCAGTATGAAGGAGATTTACTATAAGATCCTGCGGTCACTTGAGGATCTTGTTCCTGAAGTGTTTCTCCACATCACTAAACAGGGCATAGATCTACATGAGGTTATAAAGAATAAAGTTGATTCCATACTCAAGGTGGTACCTGAACAACATGCATTACACGTGCTTGACTTTTTAGTGTTTGAAGGGTTTACGTGGTTGACGAGGTTATTTGTTTATGTTTTCACAGAGGCCAAAGAAGTGATTTCAGGACTTAAAAACGACGACTTGTTGGATTATTTATCAAGTGATAAAATATTTGAAAGCATCACTAAAGAAACATTTAAGCAGAGTCAGAAGTTTGAACCTGATATTATAAAGTATGAGAATGAATATTACTTGATCTATGTGAACTCCCTCAACAGCAATAATTATGAACTTTTGAATTGCCGGGAAATAAATGAAGAACTCAATACAAAGATATTTGTTTTGAACCAAGAGATAAGCGAGCTTCGTACCACACATGCAGAGATTCAACAACAGTTTAAAGAGCACGAAGAAAGTATCAAGAAGGAACAAGCCAGAAACGACGAGCTTACAAAAAAGTATAATGAGTTGAAGACCCGTTTTGATAAGCTCACTTTGAAGGAGAATTTAGACAATACGATCAAGGCCAATAAAGAGTTCGAGCAGGGAAATAGAGATCTTGAGGCACAGATAGAGGCTGTTCGGGCAAGCGTGGCCAAGAAGAGCCAGAAACTAGCCAAGTACTCGTAGTGGTGATATGAACTATGTAAGGTAATAAACATAATAACGGTGGGCACGTAGAACAGAATAAAATTGTGGAAATGGTGTAGTAGATTCAAGTTGCAGTAGATCTAAGGAATATTAGATTTAAATCATTCCCATCTAAACAATATAAATCATCTTGAGCTAGCTGAAGCCCAGGGTAAAAACCAAGAGCTGAGCAGGATATTTTCTCCAAATCACGCTAAGGATAAGCTGGGAACGAGGCTATACGAATACTCAATTTTAATCCGTTCAACCTCTCAGGCCACTATTTGTGGGCATTATTTCGCAGCCGCGATCACCAGATGAAAAATTATCAATGCAACAAGGTGTTGGAATCGTTGGAGCAGGGATTGTAGGTTGTGTAGCAGCCTTAGCCCTCGAGGCCAAAGGATACTCTGTATCTTTATTTGAACTCAGAGATGACCCGGTAAATGAGCCCGAGATGAAAAATTTACGGTCAATTAATCTCAGTTTGAGTAATAGAGGTATTAAAGCGATGAACAAAGTTGACTCAGATATGACCAGCAGAATTATGCAAGCCACAGTTCCTTTGATTGGAAGGATGATTCACGATAAGCTGGGAACCAAGCAAGAGTCCCAACTCTACGGGCTCTTTGGTGAACACAACAATTCTATTGATAGAGGTTTATTGAACAAGCTTTTAATTGAAGAGGTCAAACAAAAAGGTATACGGATATCATTCAACCACAGACTTGTTTCCCTTGAGAATAAAGAGACTCCTAAACTTATCTTTGATTTTAAAGGGGAGCAGAAAGTGTTTGAATTCGACTATATCATCGGTAGTGACGGGGCCTACTCTCAATTTAGGTACCAGATGCAGAAGAGTATGAGAATGAATATTAGCCAGAACTACATAGACATGCAATATTTGGAGCTATACATTCCTGCTGGAGAAAAAGGCCAGTTTTCAATTGACCCTAACCATCTCCATATATGGCCCAGAGATAACTTTATGCTTATTGCCTTGGCCAATACAGATGGACTGTTCACGTCCACATTCTTCAGTCCCTGGTCCATTATTGAAGGAATCAACAGCAGCGATGAATTCTTACAATTGTTTAAATCTCTGTTCCCAGATGCTTATGATCTTTTGGGAGAAGAACAATTAGTCAAAGCATATAAGGAATATCCTAGAGGTCCATTAATGCAGGTAGCCGCATACCCATACCATTCACCGAACAGAAAAGCCTTGCTTATCGGAGATGCTGCCCATGCCATGGTTCCATTTTATGGCCAGGGTTTAAATTGCGGTTTAGAAGACGTGTCGGTTTTGCTTGATATTCTTGAACAAGAGGGAGATTTGGCTTCAAGTTTTGAACGGTACTCACTGGTCAGAAAGAAGGATTTAGACACGATTTGTCATTTGGCAATGGAAAACTATCATGAAATGGCAAGCAAAGTGACACAAACCAGTTACTTGCTTCGTAAGAAGATCGATTACTATTTAGGTAAATACGCCAATGGTGGTATTTTCCGGTGGATTCCGCTTTACTCCATGATTTCATTTAGAGACGATATACCCTACTCCAAGGCAGTGGAGATCAAGGAGAGTCAAGATAAATTCCTCAATCGGGTGGAGCTTGCAGGGGCAATCGGGGTATTTGCGGTGGGTGCGGCATATGCCTGGAGAGCATATGAACGTATTAATAGAAGTTAGTTATTCTATAGACAATTGTATGGTACTAAAGGGAAGAGACCGTTGCAAGAATGTCGGGGGTGCGCAAGACCATTGGATGTTTCACGACATTTGTGTAGCCATGACGCACAAGTTCGCGGAAGTGAAAAATCTTCATTCATCAAAATGCTTAGAGCGTCAGTGCAAAGACTTGGTAACTCATCATTACAGTCTCAAGTATATGTCAGTGGCTACATAGGAGCTAGGCTTCTTAGTTCTTCATCGATTCTCCGCGAAGAAGGTCGTCCCCAGTCCCCGTTGAAGGTATTCTTTGACACCTTTAAGAGTGAAGTTAAGAAGTCAAACGAGTTAAAAGATAATATAAAAGCCTTACAAGATGAAACTGGCAGATTAGGTGAGAGTGACACATTCAAGAAAGCAAAAGAAGCTTACGATAGGGCCCAAAAGGGAAGTTCTGCTGCCGGAAAGTTTGCTTCCAAAGCTGCTGAGAATTTCGGTGATGCTGCCTATAAAGCATGGGAATCTGATGTTGGTAAAGGGGTTAGAAAAACAGTTCGTACTGGTGCCCTGGCTGCCGATAAGGCTTTCGAGCCAGTCAGAAAAACCCAGGTTTATAAGGATGTTTCTGATGTCATTGATGATGGAGCATCAACTGCATATGGAGGTTTTTTAACGAAAGAACAGCGTGAGAAATTACGTAAAAAAGAGTTACAGGAACGTTTAAAAAGCGGTAAAGTGTGGAGAGGCGTGACGGATGAAGAAAATACCAACACACAATTGGTTGCAACCGAGCATAAAGCTACAGGACCATCTGTAGGAGAGAAATGGGAAGATTTCAAATTAAAAAACCCAATAGGAAGAGCAATTGTAATTTTAAGAGAGAAGTGGGATGAAAGTGAAAACGGATTGATTTCATTAGTTCGTACTGTGATCGAAAAAGTCGTTGGATTTTTCGCTGAAACTGAACAAGCCAAAGTGGTTAAGCAGTTCAAACTTATGGATCCAAACTTCATGTTGACTGATTTCCAAAAGACTTTAACCAACTACATTGTTCCTGAATTATTGGATGCATATGTCAAAAATGATGAAGAAATATTAAAGAATTGGTTAAGTGAAGCACCATTCAATGTTTGGAAAGCTACCAACAAGCAATTTGTTCAGCAAGGAGTTTTCTCTGACCTGAAAATCTTGGACATCAGAGGAGTTGAAATTGTTACTTGTAAGCTTTTACAACCTAGTGATGTGCCAGTGATTGTAGTCAGTTGTCGTGCCCAAGAAATCCACCTTTACCGTAACATCAAGAGTGGAAAGGTGAGTGCTGGAACTGAAGATAACATTCAATTAAGTACGTATGCCTTGGTGTTGACAAGAAACCCAGAAGAGTTCCTGAACGAGGTGACGGATGGATGGAAGGTGTTAGAGTTTGCTAGGGGTGGCAGTCGTCCGTTCCATTAGTGTAAATAGATGTACATAGTTAATGATGGAGAAGATGCCTAGTAGAGGAACTGTGCCGAGTAAGGGCTGTGTAAGGGTGAACTTCGGTGAAAATGTCCCCTGAAGGAGTCAATGTTACTTGTGAGTATTTGTATGTCACGACACTAGTAGACTGGTATTCACATGGCGCGTGCGTGTTCGATAGGTTTACTCACCGGTTGTCTCTAATACGCCCCAAGTTCATGTGGCCAACGTACACTCAAACGTACGTTCTAACACATGTAAACCTCCTACAATATACAACACATAAGCACACATTCAAATGCACATCGGATAAACTTGCAGCCAAATCACAAATCTCAATACACAAATTCAAATCAATGAATTCGCGCAGTGAAAAATCAACATGAGCGACTCGTTTGCAAGCAAACAAGAGGCGGAAACGGTGTTTTCTCGCCTTAGACAGCACCCTTCTAACCAGGTTTGTTTTGATTGCGCCAACAGAAACCCCACATGGACTTCAGTGCCCTTCGGAGTGTTATTATGTCTTGAATGCTCGTCGGTCCACAGAAACCTTGGTGTCCATATATCATTTGTTAAATCGCTGAATTTGGACTCGTGGCAAAGAATCCAATTAAGAAACTTTAAGTTCGGAGGTAACGAAACTGCCAGAAACTTTTTCTTGAAGAATGGCGGCAGCCAATACTTGAACAAGTCAGTTGAAGCTGCCAGTAAATATGGCTCGCCAGTTGCTAAGAAATACAAGGAAAAGTTAAAGGCAAAGGCCCAGGAAGATGCCACTAAACACCCAGACTTGGTGACTCTTGAAGATGTTGATGATGTTGAAGAAAGTGGTAGCGAAAGTAGCACTGCTGGAAATGGCGGTGATTTTTTTAGTAACTGGAGTAAGCCTATTACCCTGACACCAAGTCCGTTAAACTCTGGTGCAAATACTCCATCCGCCCTGACTGACGATTTGCATAGTGCTAGTGCTAGTGCTAGTTCCAGAAAGCCAGCTGCACGGACCCGTGTGGCCCGTTCTGCTGCTGGAGCCAACGGTAAGAATGCTGTGAAGACCAGTCTTTTGTCTAAGAATGGGCCGCGTAGTTCTCGTTTACAGAGCAAGAGAATCAATAAAGACAAAGAGGAAGAGATCGATTTCGAAGAACTTGAAAGAAAAGCTAAATTAGAAGCCGAAGAAGCTAAGAAATTAGGTTATAAGCCTGAAGAAGAAGTTTCTGTTTCTGCTTCCGAAACTTCTCTTCCAAAAGCCGAGAAGACCAGTGGGTTATCTTTAGGTGGAAGCAAAAAGGAGAAAGAAAAATTGGCTCCAGCTCCAGTCAAAGAAACTGCCCAACAATTCCAAAGACTTGGATTTGGTATGACAGCTGGGAACAATAGTATACAAAGCGATAAGAAACAGTACAAGGATGTCAAGTACACTGGAGAAGTCAGCTCTAAATTTGGTCAACAAAAGGCCATTTCATCGGATGAGTTCTTCGGTAGGGGTCCTCGTTATGATGAAGAAGCTAAGAAGGAAGCCCAAGAGAAGTTACAGAATTTCTCCAACGCCCAGCTGATCAGTAGTTCTTCATACTTTGGTGAAGACGAACAGGCTGAACAACAAAGAGGTCGTTCAACTTCTGGTAATCTTGGAGATTTAGAGAACGCTGCCAGGGAATTTGCAAACAAGTTCACCGGTAATGCCAACCAGGATTTAGACGTATTGAAGGATGCTTTGGAAGGTGGTGCCAACAAGATGGGTGCGTACTTGAGAGACTTTTTGAGATAGTATAGGTGTAGGTTAATGTTGATTTAGTGTTTTATAGGTTTAATCAAACATCACATGATACAGCGTTAGTCGAGGCTATGTTGAGTGGATCCTATCAGACAATCCACGGCCCCGATGGTTGAAAACGAGCATTCAGAAATCAATGTGTGGAAGAACGGCATTGCGCTTGTGGCTAGTAATGGTTCTATTCGAGCTTCTATGACGTACACGATAGATGGGGTAAGTTTCGAGCTCCCCATGCCCCTGACAACCCCAATCCTATTGTGCTTCAACCTCGATTACGTAGTGGATTTGATCCGCCTTGAAACATGCATAATTCTCCATAAATTTCTCCAGGGGGAAAGGGTAAAACAATACAGGTTCAACCACAGGTTACGAGAGGAGAATTGATTAGGCCGAAAGTATCAGTTAGCGATGTAGATAAATCAGAGCAACCAAGTCTTGCTACTTGGCCGGACTTAAGTACGGCAAACCTCACGCGGGCGCTACTCTAAATCTATATTAAGACGAATACCAGTCGAGCGTCGCGACATAAAACCGATTTGACCATATAACCTGCTACAAACTTTACCCCATACAATTACAAGCACCGACGAGGTTTGCGGGCAGAAAGATCGGTTATGACTTCAGGGCTCGGATCACATTACCTTTAACAACAGGAAATAAAGCACCATCTAGATAAACGATCAATTCTCGGAGAAATCGCCAGGGTTTAAAGTTAGTTTGATGGCAATCTATGATGTAATGGCACAATTCAGTTAATTATTACGCATAACCCGCGACAGCCGTAGTGCCAAGATAGCCCTTTGAAGCATGCAGCAGCTTCCACCCCAGACCCGTCCCCGCTAAAGCTGGATTCTTTTGCGCAAGCTGGTAGGTACCTGCAGGAAGACACCTTCGAACGCGCCTTATGAAGAAATTCTCGGATAAATCAGTAGAACAGATAGGTTGATTCCTGTAAGATCCGTGTTAGAAAATTCGTGTTCGGAGAGTCTTCCGGCAGTGGTTGATATTATATCAGGTTGGAACAGGAAAATAATCATCCTAACAAAGGTTTTATAGCTTCCCGCCTTTCACAAACATAACGCAGCAGCAAGAAAAACTGCGGGTCCATCAAAGTTGCTACATTACTGTTTGAGGTCGAAGGGTGGGGGAGCGGTCATAGATTACTGTGGATGATTTACTACTTAATGATTGGGTCGGTGGGTAATGAGCTGAATCCGACCCGAGATTTGTTTATAGTATCTCGGTTTTGTGAGCTGCTACAAAGGTAAATCCAGAGTTTGTGTGGCCTCAGATATGAGGACTGTACTGAGTGTAATCAACGGTAACCAGGATAAAATACACCTGCATAGTTTTATTAGGAGATTGCCCATTTCTGCTAAATAGGACCTGCTCCAGCAGGATGACCGTGTAAATCGCATACGTCATAACTGGTATAGGTGCAGGACTTAGGCCGCAGATGGTTTGACTTCTGGTAAACCGGTAACAGCAGGCGGAATCCAGGGCCATATGCAGGAACTTACAGGTATTCTCCCGATCGTATGCCGAGCACCTACCCCATTGTCCCCTCGGAAATCAAATGCCAATGCTTGTGGTTAGAGCCGTACAGGCCGCCGTGGGAAGCGCCGCGGGATTTGTCGCGACCATCCGCCTGAGGCAGCAAAATTCCTGCTAAACGCGCACCAAATTACGCCCAGCCTTGAATCTGTAAGTAACTTTAACAGCTGCCCGGAACTCGAAATGGCTGCACCCTAAGCGCCCCTCTTCTCCACCTTTTTGGCTTCCTCCAAAATAATACTGTTAGGCTTATACCCGTCTTACCAGGAAATATGGCCCAAGAAACTCTTATCGTTGACAAGAAATTTTATCCCGAATCTCCACATATTGTCCGTCATAGCTTTTAGCAGCTTATGCCGTTGCCAAATACGTATAAATAGTCTCGTCCCTCCATTTTTCTCAATTTATCAGCCCTAATGAGTCAGGAACATAAAGAACCAATCGATACTAAACTCGCTCAAGAGGGATTGTTTGACAGCAACTCATCTTCTGTATCCGTGGAAGAGAAAAGCAAGGTCCCAGAAGACTTGGAAAGTATTCATTCCAAGTTAGCGGAACCCGGCCAAGGTGAAAGAGGAAACATTTTGAGCCAGTACTCTGAGAAGCAAGTGATGCAAATGGGTAGAAACTATGCCAGTAAACATGGTTTAGACCCCGACTTATTTGCTAGAGCGGCAGCCTTAGCCAGGATGCCAGCAGAGTTCAACTCAATGTCTTTCTTAACCGAAGAAGAAAAGGAAGGTCTTAATAAAGAAGCCACGAAGAAATGGCACGTCCCGTTCAAATTGTTCCAGGTAATTGCTTTAGGGTCCATGGCAGCTGCTGTGCAGGGTATGGATCAAAGTGTTATTAATGGTGCAACCATCTACTACCCAAAAAGGTTGGGAGTGGCCGATATGAAAAATGCCGATTTGGTTGAAGGTTTAGTCAACGGAGCTCCATATTTGGCAGCTTCCTGTATTGCTTGTTGGACCTCTGATTACTGGAACAGAAAGTTGGGTAGAAAATGGGTTATTTTCTGGACCTGTTTAATCTCGGGTGTTACTTGTGTTTGGCAAGGGTTTATTAATAACTGGTATCATTTGTTTATTGCTAGATTCTGTATGGGTTTCGGTGTGGGTATCAAGTCGGCCACTGTTCCACCTTATGCGGCTGAGTGTACTCCAAGACACATCAGAGGGGCTTTGGTTATGTTGTGGCAATTCTTCACGGCCGTGGGGATCATGTTTGGTTATGTTGCATCGTTAGCTTTCTACACGGTCCCAGATAGAGGTATCAGTTATGGATTGAACTGGAGATTAATGTTGGGTTCCGCAGGTATTCCAGCTTTCATTGTGCTCGTACAAGTACCCTTTGTTCCTGAATCGCCAAGATGGCTCATGGGTAAAGGAAGGCATGCTGATGCATTTGAATCGTTGGTGAAATTGAGACACGAGAAGATTGGTGCTGCCAGAGATTGTTTTTACCAGTATGTTTTATTGCAAGAAGAAGGAAGTTATGTCGGAGTTTCGTTCATAAAGAAGATCTGGGAAATGTTCACTGTCAGAAGAAACAGAAACGGTGCTTTGGGTGCCTGGATTGTTATGTTCATGCAACAGTTCTGTGGTATCAACGTTATTGCTTATTACTCATCTTCTATTTTCGTCGAGTCTGGTTTGGGTACAAGAGAAGCATTGATTGCTTCCTGGGGTTTCGGTATGATCAATTTCTTGTTCGCTATCCCGGCCTTCTACACCATTGATACTTTCGGTAGAAGAAACTTGTTGCTTGTGACGTTCCCATTGATGTCATTGTTCTTGTTGGTGACCATGTGTGGGTTCTGGATTGACTTAGATACCAATCCTGGAGGAAGAACTGGCCTTGTGGCTACGGGTATTTACATCTACGCATGTATCTATTCGTCTGGTGAAGGTCCCGTACCATTTACTTACTCTGCTGAGGCTTTCCCATTATATATCAGAGATTTGGGTATGGGTTTTGCAACTGCTACATGTTGGTTCTTCAACTTTATTTTGGCATTTACCTGGCCAAGATTAAGAAATGCTTTCACCCCACAGGGTGCGTTTGGATTCTACGCTGCCTGGAATATTGTTGGGTTCTTCTTGGTACTCTTGTTCTTGCCTGAAACCAAGGGATTGACCTTGGAAGAATTGGACGAAGTGTTCAGTGTTTCCTTGAGGAAACACTCCTGGTACAGAATTAGGGAATTCAACCATAACGTGATTCAAAAGGGTATTTTCAGAAGAAACGTTGCACCTTTGGAGCCATTATATGAGCACCAAAAGAGAATGGCTGTCACCAATCCTGAATGGAACGACAAGACTGAAATCAGTCATGTGGAATAGTGTAATTTATGGGATAATATATGATCTAGTAAGAATGTGTAGAAATAGGCACGTAGCTATTTAACAGTATCTCACATAAATGACTTGGGTGTTTTCGACTACGGCAAGGAATACCTCAAAAGTGATCATTCTACATATAGGAACCAGACAATTCAAGTACGAAACCTAGATGCCCATACCAGCCCGTCTTGGGGGACACACGGAAAACCACTGCCCCAAAATAGCCGAGAAACATGTTTTGACAGCTCGAATGATAGTAACGGTGCCCAGAAACTTACGAGGAAGTTCTAATAGGTAAGTCATCATATTAAAATATAGCAAAATGGTTTTTTCAACTTCCTTGAACCACACCGGTCAAGAGCCTAATAGCCCCAGTTTCCCAGTTCAATGTCAAGTAGAACGTTGTAGGTGGATGTGCAAACCAGCTCTCGCAAATCTGCGCCTTTTACTCCGATACATCTGAAACAATAATTCTCAAGCTTGGCAGCCTTGGCGACGCTGGAATTCTTAATTTGACAGCTGTCACACAGATGACATAAAAGTGAAGCCCAGGACCGCCTAAAACAGCCCCAGCAAACCAAACAGCCAGATTCTTCAAATCAGACCCAAGGCTCCCTTAATAGTGGGTGCAAAATCGTCTGTCCAGGTTTGAGAGGCTGGGTGGAGAACCTCCCACACCCGTCAAACCTGTCAAAAACCAGTCGCGGGTTTCAGCCTAATTGTTAATCGGGTGACAAACTCAAACAAGCTTTAGTCGGATTACACACCTGAGAAGCACGGCCGGAATATATCCGTTAACATCCCTGACAAGCGGAGGTAGCGTTATCAAAGGCAAAGCGCGTGAACTGTGTTCATCTCAAGATCTATCGATATACCTTTAGTATCAAGAGTCTCCACCTAACGTGCTGGAATCCATCTACCCCATGTATGCCCTCGAAAGTGATTAACATGTAAAACCGGAATACCCCCAAATACACTAGTTTTATTTTTTCCCGTCTACCCCCTCTTATACGTCCCCCCATGACGTTTACCCGCCTTTCTGTAAGCACAGGAGGCACACGCCCGTAACCAAACAAACTCCAGTTTACTCCAGTTTTCCTCCCCAGGACATTTTACTCCATACGGGCAGTAAACTCAAAACTATAAATACCACACAATCCCCCCGAGTTTCAGCATCGAAAACCATGAGCTCTGAAAAACCTACCGCTTCAGATAAAGCCGGTCATCCTGAACTAGACCCTGCTACACCCGCACACCACGAAGGTGGTTTGCTTGACCACTCATCCTCTGCCTCTTCAGAAAAACAAAAACTCCCGGATGACTTGGAAAGTATCCACTCCAAGATGGCTGAACCCGGCCAGGGCGAAAGAGGAAACATCTTGAGCCAGTACTCGGAAAAACAGGTGATGCAAATGGGTAGAAACTATGCCAGTAAACACGACTTAGACCCTGACTTGTTTGGCAGAGCGGCAGCCTTAGCCAGAATGCCCGCCGAGTTCAACTCCATGCCGTTCTTGACCGAAGACGAAAAGGTCGGCTTGAACTTGGAAGCCACCAAGAAATGGCACATTCCCTCCCGTTTGGTGCATGTCATCGCCTTGGGGTCGATGGCCGCTGCCGTCCAAGGTATGGACGAATCGGTCATCAACGGGGCCACCATCTACTACCCAAAAAGATTGGGGGTGGCCGACATGAAGAATGCGGATCTTCTTGAAGGATTGATCAATGGGGCTCCGTACTTGGCAGCCTCCTGTATTGCTTGCTGGTTGAGTGATTTCTTCAACAAAAGATTGGGAAGAAAATGGGTTATTTTCTGGACCTGTTTGATCTCGGCAATCACCTGTATCTGGCAGGGGTTCATCAACAACTGGTACCATTTGTTCATCGCCAGATTCTTCTTAGGTTTCGGGGTGGGGATCAAGTCTGCCACCGTTCCAGCCTATGCGGCTGAGTGTACTCCAAGACACATCAGAGGGGCTTTGGTCATGTTGTGGCAATTCTTCACGGCCGTGGGGATCATGTTTGGTTATGTTGCATCGTTGGCGTTCTACACCATCCCAGACAGAGGCATCCACTTTGGGTTGAACTGGAGATTGATGTTGGGAAGTGCGTGTATTCCAGCCATCATCGTTTTGTTCCAGATTCCGTTTGTGCCTGAATCTCCAAGATGGTTGATGGGTAAGGATAGACATAAAGATGCGTTTGAGTCGTTGGTGGCCTTGAGACACGAGCGAATCGCTGCCGCAAGAGACTGTTTCTACCAGTACGTGTTGTTGAGCGAAGAACACTCTTATGTTGGTATTCCTACCTGGAAGAGAATGGTGGAAATGTTTACCATCAGAAGAAACAGAAACGGGGCCTTGGGTGCCTGGATTGTCATGTTCATGCAGCAGTTCTGTGGTATTAACGTGATTGCTTATTATTCTTCCTCCATCTTTATTGAGTCTGGTTTGGGTGATAGAGAAGCGTTATTGGCTTCGTGGGGTTTTGGTATGATCAACTTCTTGTTCGCCATCCCGGCCTTCTACACCATCGATTCCTTCGGGAGAAGAAACTTGTTGCTTGTGACGTTCCCATTGATGGCCTTGTTCTTGTTGGTGACGATGTGTGGGTTCTGGGTTGATCTCGAAACACACAAAGACGGAAGAATCGGGCTTATTGCCTTTGGTATTTACATCTACGCATGTATCTATTCGTCTGGTGAAGGTCCCGTGCCATTTACCTATTCTGCTGAGGCTTTCCCATTATACATCAGAGACTTGGGTATGGGTTTTGCAACTGCTACATGTTGGTTCTTCAACTTTATTTTGGCATTTACCTGGCCAAGATTAAGAAATGCTTTCACCCCACAGGGTGCGTTTGGATTCTACGCTGCCTGGAATATTGTTGGGTTCTTCTTGGTACTCTTGTTCTTGCCTGAAACCAAGGGATTGACCTTGGAAGAATTGGACGAAGTGTTCAGTGTTTCCTTGAGGAAACATGCTTGGTACAGAACCAAAGAGTTGGGCCATAACTTCCAGAAATACGTGTTGAGAAGAGGCGTGCCAGACATGGAGCCATTGTACGAACATGAAAAGAGAATGGCCGTGACTAATCCAGAGTGGAACAACAAGACTGAAGTGAGTCACGTCGAGTAATGTATATTTAGTTATGATTAATATTGATATGTTCGTGAACGTAAAGGAGGTGGATTCTTCATTAGAAGTATTTCACGATGGGTAGTTTACTGTCAGTACAGCTGAATTGACATGGCTATGGCTTCAAGGACAGGACAGTTCCGGGCTGGGATATCTATATCATTCTGTCTGCTGAAGGTGAGTTTTGTTGAACAACAGCTGTAAACTTTTGTAATAGACTTTACCAAAGCTTCTGTAAATTTTTCTAATAGACTCTGCCAGCAGGTTCTTTCACTGTTTTCTAATAGACTCTACCAGCAGGTTCCACCGACTCTACAGTTGTGTGCCATTTACCTTATGAGATTTGTAACTACTATAACTAGCTATCGTTTTGAATCTACACTTAAAACTACTTCACTTATTATCAATGCATCTTGCTAGAGCTCCTTACCTCGAAGATTATACATTTTAACTTCCAGTTAATTACCATTATTAGCTAACCTTAGATATACTTAGAGCTATTCTGTCGGCTGTCATTCTGTGTTCATGTAATTAAACTTCAGGCTTTTAACAAATTCAACTCTGCTTCTATTCTTTACTAGGTCTTATCCGTACCGTAAGTATGATGCCTGCTATACCTTTAATTGTATCTATTGATCCTATACCATTTTACTATACATTATAAGCCATCTAATTATACATTATAAGCCATCTAGTTATACATTATAGTCCATCTAGTTATACATTATAGTCCATCTAGTTATACATTATTATGCCATCTAGTTATACATTATTACACCATTAATTATACCTTATATCACCATTAATTATATCTTATATCACCATTAATTATATATTATATCTACATAATCGTATCTTATATCCCACCATTAATTATATCTACGCCATTAATTATATCTGTACGCTTAAACAGCATACCCTTGCACCCAGTCCTTCCACCTATCAAACCCGTCTATCCCCAATTAACCTGCCGCTCACGTGAGACCCTTATCTCTCGGGTATCTGCGTATTTGCACCCGCATTATCTTTAAATAGGTAGATAAAGATCCAGTTGACTTTTGCTCTAATGTCAAAATCCTTGAACGCCACCTACCTCCACTATCTCGCCACCTATCCGTTGTTGACCAAGTCGGTCACGTCTGGCGTGCTAAACGGCTTGAACGAGCTCATCGCTTCGGTGGTGTCAAAAGACTACTCGTCGTTCGAGCTCAAGTTGAACACTAAAATCACTAAAATGATTGTGTATGGCTCGTTCATTCTAACGCCATTATCACATAACTTGTACGCTGTTCTCAATAAGGTGTTTTCCCAGGCGCCCAAAACAGGCTGGTTCAAATTGGCCCAGATTCTTACCAGTTTGGCAACCATAACCCCGATTCTTGCGGCGGTTTTCACAGCATGGATCTCTGTCATCAACAACTACCAGCACGAGAAAGACCAGGACTTGCAGCACGAATTGACCAAAATCAGGTCGATCATCGCCAAAGGCTTACGCCAAAGTTATCCTCGGATTCTAAAGACTTCACTCGTCACCAACGCCGTATGCTTGATGATTGCACAGAAGTATCTCCTGCCAGAGTTGTGGGTTGTGTTCTTCAACCTTGTTTATTTCGTGCTCAACACCTACCAGAACATCAAGCTCAAGAAGAAGAATAGAAAATAGTCACCAGAGTTATACAACAAAAACGTTTTGATAGATGATGGATAGATTTATTCTATATACACTATTTACCCTCTCTTTGGATTCTATCTATGTATGTTTTGGAGATCACGTTCCAAGATCTCATGTACTTCTGTAAGCACTGATCAATGCAGCCCGATTGCTGGGGAGTGAGAGATGGCTGGGGGGTGTCTATGCATTTCTGGAAGCAGTTCTCGGTGACCTTCTTGACCAACTCAGTGGCGTTGGCCACCGCGAGTTCCTGGGAGATCTGGGCCTGGATCTGGGCCTTCAAGTCTGGTTGTTCTGATTTAAAGAGTGCCATCGACAGCTGAAAACTTCGTGCGCGGCCGCTGAGATACTTCGGTGCGCGGCCTCGATACTTCTGCTCGCCGCACTGGCACCGTTAGACGCACGCTTGGGCACAGACGCAGCCGGGATGGCCTTCGCACTAGCCACCGTTTCCGAACAGACTGAGACACTGAATCCTCGAATCAGATGCGCCTATTGTTTAATTGTTTCACCGGATACACTTCCCGTCTCGTGCTGGGACTCGGCACCTTACAGCGCCTGCCTGTATGATGGTATCTTCTTGCTCTGCTCTGCCTTTCCTTTCTCCTTCCTCCCGTCTTTCCCTTCTCCCGTGTCCCTTTTCCCTCTTCCATCTCCATTGCTTCTCGCATAATTAGCACTCGCCACGCGCATTTCTTATCTCATTATCAGGTGAATTATTATCTGATTCAGGCCTAAATTCCCGGCGCCAACTCTTCCAGTTCCTACTGCAGAGACTTTTCCACATACTGGTACTACTCACTGGACAGCTCCACCGCCAGAAATCAAATCTACATGTCTTCTGATACTGAGGAATGCCACTTATTCGTGCTAGTGCACGGCCTTTGGGGTGGCCCCAACCACATGATTACTCTCGAAAAATGCATTAAAGAACTCTTGGGCAAAAAGTCAGACAAGAAGATTATTGTTCTTCGTCCTTCCAGCTTCAGGTTTTGGAAGACCTACGATGGGATCAAGATATGCGCCGAAAGAGTGCTTTTTGAAATGTTCTACGAGATAGAAACCTTGAAGAAAAACAACTCATTGGTCACAGATATCAGTATAGTGGGCTATTCCTTGGGGGGCCTTATAAGCCGGTATTTGATTGGAATTCTCGAAGAAATCAAATTCTTTGATTATGTCAAGCCCATGTTCTTCACTACGTTTGCAACTCCTCACGTGGGAGTAGAGTTTTTTAACGACAACTTGTTCGACAACACGGCAAATAAGGTGGGAAAGTATCTCTTTGGTAAAAGTGGTAGGGAATTGTTCATATCGGATACAGATTCACTTCTTGTCCAAATGGCCGACCCTAAATCAGTCTATTTCAAAGGGCTTGAAAGGTTCCAAAAGAAGATCCTTTTGGCCAATATCAAAAACGACCGTACCGTTCCCTTTTTCACCTCGTTTATAACGGAGTATTCCCCATTTGAAAAGTTCCATTTGGTCAAAGTGAAGTATTTGAAGGACTTGCCCAACATGAAGATTGGTGATGTGTACGTCAAGGGGAAGATTGTGGATTTAAGAAGAAGTGTTTTCAACCAGTCCACTGCTTCGAATGAGCAGGAACATACAAGTGTCACCAGAAAAAATAAGTTGTATAAGTTTGCAATTATCATTGTTGGATCGCTATTGATTCTTCCTGTCTGGGTTCCAACCATCATGACGGTTAGTTTTGTGGCCTCTATTTACAGTATGGTAAAAATTAGAGTCTTGCCTTACCCATCCTATGACAATCTTTGGGATAGAGTCAAGAACAGTGTTTATGGTTCCAAGCCTATCAACGAACAAGATTTAAAAATCGGGAACGATCAAAGAAACCAGAGAAAAACACTCAAACACCACGAGTCCTTCAAGGGAGATACTTCGAACATCACCGAAAGTGCCATGGAAAGAATGCTTTATGTTGAAGACAAGTACATCGGCAACAGAGATACGGCTTTGGAACAAGACGACCAGCACGACGACGAAGACGATAGTCCCGAACAAGGCCTTCAACCTCAAGTTACTCAAAACTCAACCTTCAACTTCAAGACCGATGAAGATAGCGATTATGAAGGCTACAGTTCTATGAATGAGAACATCACCACCACCAAGCACATTAATCTCATGTTCAGCCGCAAGAAGAAGCTATTTGAAATCGACCCCAAGCTCCACGACGAAGCAATCGACAAACATCTTGAACTGTTATCAACACAGGCTAATGAAAACTACCCATTATTTATTAAAGAGAGTAAGCTCCGCATCGACAACCACAAGCAGTTTATTATAGACAACTTGAACACGCTTGATTGGGTCAAGGTGCCGGTTTTTCTTGATGCATGGAACTCCCATGATGGTATCGTGGCAAGAAGAGGCCCTCGGACAAACCCTAAAGGTACTGCCAGTATTGCTTTATGGGTAAGTATCATGAGAGAGCACCTCGAGACCAATTGATACACCAACCATAATGCTATACCCGACTCATGCTTGGTTAATCATGATGTCTTCCATCCCCCGTCTCTACTCAAATCTACATAGTCTATACATATTCAATACATGTTTATAAATCTAGTCTAGTCCAGTCTGCAAATAAATCGCACTTTCGCATTTAGATCCCAGCAATTATGCTTCATAGACTACTAGCCCTCAAATCTCCAGGCTTGTCTTCCGCCAGACACATCCATGTGTCCCGGATTATGAGGCCCATGAGGTACACAAAGCATGGGTTTTTTTCAGGGGCAAAGCTCGCTCGATTTGGCCTCGTAGGGTTTGCTTGCATCCAAGTGTATAATGCTAAGTCCACCGTCATAAACAACAACGATTTAAAGGCAGACTCGGAGGCAGAAACCTTCGAAATGGGACTCTATTCTGCATCCCAGCATGAAGCAAATGAACTGCAGGAAGAGCACAGAGCGTCACTTTTAAAGGGATCTTTTTTCACCCGAATTTGGTACTATTTAAGGTTTGGAATTCATGATTACTTTATCGACCCGCTAATCACCTTCACCAGGTTTGTGGAGCTTGCTTGTATATTTCTACCCCTTTTGCTCTCGTATCCAATTTGTCTTTTTGACGGTAGAGGAAAAGGGGGGTCTAAATTATGGTACAGATATATAAGATGGTCGGCTGAGTTAGCTGGCGCTTCGTTCATTAAATTGGGTCAATGGGCAGCTACGAGAACTGATCTTTTGCCTAAAGAATTATGCGAAGAATTTAATAACCTACATTCCAATGCTAAGGCCCACAGCTTTAAAGATACAAAGAAAATTGTAAGTAAAAGTTTTGGAGACCATGATTTCGATGAAATCTTTGAGGAGTTTAGCGAAGAGCCAATTGGGGTGGGTGCCATAGCACAAGTGTACTTGGCAAAGATCAGGCAAGAGTTCATTGAAACCATTAGTGATGACGAGGATAAAATCACTCTGAGACTACTGTTCAGAAAGAATCCCGAAAACCAGAGCAGATATAAAACCATTGTAGATAAGTTCATTGTCACCGACGATCCATTGAAGTCTAATCAAAGAGTGGCGATAAAGGTTCTTCATCCTAACGCCGAAGTGAAGATCAATAGAGATTTGAAGTTGATGAGGTTCTTCGCCAACGTCATAAACGTCATTCCCACGATGGAGTGGCTTTCTTTACCTGATGAGGTGGACCAATTCGCTATTTTGATGAAACTACAATTGGATTTGAGAATAGAAGGTTTGAATCTTGCTAAATTCAGGTACAACTTCAAAGATAAGCCAGACATCCACTTTCCTAAACCATACTTGACATTCACAAGCAGAAAGGTTTTAGTGGAGGAGTTTTTACATGCCATTCCACTAGAACGAATTCTTTCTGTGCACGAGAATTTTGGAATGAACCTTTCCAAAGAAATCAGTGATAAAGGACTCGACTCGTTTTTGAAGATGTTAATTCTTGATAACTTCATTCACGCCGATTTACACCCTGGGAATATGATGGTCAAGTTTTATAAAAACACCCTATACCAACACGAAAAAGAGTACAAGATTATCAAGAGCAGTAATGAAGCAGAAACAAATAAGATCACAGATGAGTTTCTCAGCTTGCCCAATGATCAAGAAGCTTGGTGCAAGAAATTGAAGGAACTTTACGACAACGGATACCATGCTGAGATATGTTTTCTTGATGTGGGAATTGTCACTGAGTTGAACCATGTGGATAGAGTGAACTTCATTGATCTTTTCAAGGCATTATCGGAATTTGATGGCTACAAAGCAGGAGAATTAATGATCGAGAGATCTCGAACTCCAGACTCTGCTATTGATACTGAGTTATTTTCCTTCAAAGTAGAGAAATTGGTGGACAGAATGAAACAAAGAACATTTGCCTTGGGTAATTTAAGTGTTGGAGATTTATTGGAACAAGTGTTAACAATGGTAAGAAAACACCATGTAAGAATGGAAGGAGACTTCATCAGTATAGTGGTGGCAATATTGCTATTGGAAGGCATTGGAAGACAATTGGATCCTGAATTGGATTTGTTTGCAAGGTTCGTATATTCGATGATATTTGACTATGATGTAAAATACTAACAGCACCAGCTCATTACCAGTTTTAAGAGAACTAGGAGTTCTGAAAGAAGGTAGGGCCATATTGAAGAACGAGAACTCTTTAAGCATGATAAAGGTTTGGTTAGCTCTTGAGGTAAGACAGTTTATCCATGCATCTGTGCAAGACATTAATATTCTTGTAAAGAGTGATATGTTGAGTCCCAACGTGTAGAGAATTGGACTAGAGATTTAGCTAGAGAACGTAATGACAGGACAAAGTCCGTGATGATAGAATACATGATGAATATTTCTCTTTTGTGCGGTTTAAGCTTTCCAGTTTGTTCCTGACTACTGCATTGTTCTGTAACTTTGTTCTGTAACTTTGTTCTGTGTGTTCTGCAACTATTTTTCTGTACCTGTACTTAATTTTCTTGCTCTTTTGTTTCCTTGACCCTTTCTTCCTGCCTTCCGCCATCCTCAGGGGACATATGATCCCACCAATTAAACCTCACCATCCCCGTTATCAATCTCCATTTGTCCTAAATGCCTCTCTTCAGCGCGCGGATTTATCTCGCATATCGCCCTAGTTCCCGCACCATCTCTCGGCCTCCCGCACCAGTTCCCCCAGCCTCACTCGACTTCGCTATCTCCACCACCCGCGCCAGCCCCTCTCCCGCACAAGTCTTCAGCATCTCCAGATCTTCCTTATTCTGCAAGAGCCAACTCCATGCACTCGCCCGCTGCCTCACCTGGTAGCCCAGAACCTCAATCATCTCTGTCAAGCTCCCGCATAGACATCCCCAAAACCGCCGCAGAATGGCATCAAATCCACAAAAATGACTCTGCGTTCGTCACAGCAAACTCTTCACCACTTTGGACTCACGGGCCAAAACCCCCAATAGCAACCTTCAAGTACTTCCCCAGTAAAAGACTCATCAACAGAATCAATGTGGCGGCCTCTATGGGGTCTTTCTTCAAGCCAATGTCAGTCTTCAGTCCGCTAGAACATGATTCCATCCCCAGAGAACAATACAGCGAACTGGCTCCAAATACTCCTGAAAACGCCCAACTGTTGGAGTATCTTCATTCCACAGATGGCGATGTTCATCCGTTCTCAGGGTATTTCTGTATCCCCAAGATATCCTTAAATGTCGCCAATAGTCTGCCTCCGACTAACATGACTGGATACGTTTATCATAATCATATTTCTGCCAGTGAAACGGTTTACGTATTTGGTGGGCTTCTGAACGATGTCAACTGCCGTTTTAGTGATATGGGCATTCCAGATGGTACCGATCCCGCAAAAATCTCCGTCCACTTACCGGTGATTCTACCACCTCATATCGACAGAGATATATTATGCAGCCCCTTTCTACAACAGAATACCCAATTTCTTATTTTCAATCCCCAAAGAGGTTTGGCTACAGTGGTCACGCCTTTGGTATCAAATTTGCCCAGTGACTTGAACGCCGTCTCTTTTGCAAAAATATCTCCAAGACATATCTTCATTTTTGGCGGATTCAGATTATCTATAAAATCCACCACTTACAGACAAGACCTCGATAGGTGGATTATCGAAAAAGATATATCGGTCAACAATGATGCTTACATTTTGGATATACTTACATTGACGTTCACAAAGATCAATATTAACAAGTTTGTGGATGGTGATCTGACAAGCTCAGATTTTGAAATAGGAAGAATAGGTAATGCCCTCACTGCCAACGAGTATGAGAAGATCATCATTGATGACTCAATCGCAAGCTCTAGAGTTCCTACACCTAACTTCACTGACGCTACTCATTATAGTCCTTTCATTCCGACTGATAACTCCAAGCCTGATAGCTCCAAGTCTGCTGCCTCTAGTCCGGTGTTAAATCCTAAGACACACACCTCGCAGGCTGCTAAGACGGTCATCAACACCAAATTGCATTTAAGCTCAGAACCGTCCACACCCACTTCCAACAACAGCACCCACAGCTTTGTGAAAGTTCACATCAACAAAACTAACACAAACTCAAGTAGTGATTCCAACAAGCCTAAGAAAACAAAAAGCACTAGCTCAAAAGAGTCCAAAAAAAGTGGTAATACCCTTTCAAAAGCAATGGACAGAATACATCACGTCATCCCTTCAAGGCAAACAAGTCCGCAGCACGAGCCGACGCCTATCATATCCTCATATGCCAACCAAATGAAGCAGCATCGGTCTAACTCAGGAAGTGTGAAAAGCAGACCTGTGTCACCAAGTCCTCAGCTGCCCATGTTATCTCCTAAGCCAATATTGGGCTCTCTGAGAAATGATGGTAAACCTTCTGTGAGTATCAATGATGAGATATCAGTTGAAGAAGATGAGGAAAACTGCCAGTGCAAAACCACACAAAATGGCCTTGAGCTCTGCGATAACTGTATAAAGATGGGTGTAACCATCAAGAGTCCTCATGATCTATATGGAGACACTTTCATCAAACCCGGTTATGCTTTAACAAATGTATTTATATTTGGGGGGTTTGTTCTCAAAGAAGTTGATGGTGTAAAGAAATTTGTATCGACAAATGATTTCCTTCGGGTTGATTTGATGTGTGAAGGAGAATTCTTTTCCAACAATATTCAAAAGAACGCTCTTATTTACCAAGTCAAACTTGGTGATTCTGAGTCTATCCCAAGCCCTAGAGGGTATTTTGCAGCTGCACTTGTAGACAACAACAACGAGGAAGAACAGCAGTGTGACTGGAACCTGGTGACGAGACCTTGGTCTCCCCATTCGATATTCGATGACGATAGCAGTAGCACATCTATTCAAACGTCCAACAGCAGAAATGGTGGAAGAATCGAAAAGGTTAAACAACCTCAGGAATTCTTTGATAAAAAGGCATGGCTTATTCAAGGGGGATGTAATGATAAACATGAGACATTTCCTACCATGTATATGTTTTATTTTGACACAGGAAAGTTTCAAGAGATTAGTACATTTGCTTATAATTATTTTGATAAGCCAATTAAACCATACGAAGATGATTGCAGCAGTGTATTAACCAAAGACAAGGAAATCAAACACCCCGACTTGATTGAAGCGGAACTTAGAGCTTCTCACCATACGGCCCTTTACTACAATAAACTAGGAAGCGAGTTTGTATTTTTCGTCGGTGGATTCACCAACCATTATCTTCGTGATTTTGATCCTGTGCCATACGAGAGTGATAAATTTGACGTATCGAGACTTGCAAGATTCAGGCTATTCACTTCCAATAATGAAATATGCCGGTTATTGGTGTACAATATCAAAACACAAACTTGGGGGTTCTACAAGTATCATTATGATTTACGCCATAACATGCTGCAAGACAGTTTACAGAAGCTTGCGGAAAACAACGAACACCTTGATTGTAATCTTTATTATCATGGGTCCGGAATGTCGCTTGACGGTAAGAGTATAACCATTTGCCATGGCCTTCTAACACCTGTTGCAGAGAAATCAAAAGATTATGACAAGGTCAAGGGCCAGTTCCCAGGCCAACTGGCTCTTTTGGGAACATATGTACAAATCACGTTCCCTTCGTTATAAGCATGGGATTGTTTAGTAATTAGGTCAACCGTCAGTATATGTAATAATATAGTCAACTTGTACAGCAAATGTGGATCAGTAATTACAATAAAATAGCTAATGAAGGCTAGCGCCGCGTCGCAGCACCAGCGGCGATATCCTCACGGTGCCCCCGCGTACGCTCGCTAACATCTCTCCCCATACTTCGCACCTGCGCAACTGAAAATTTTTCATCATCAACATGTTTGGATTAGGAGGAGCCCCACAAGTTTCATCTCAACAGAAGTTACAAGCCGCCGAGGCTGAATTAGACATGGTCACCGGGATGTTCAACGCCTTGGTTTCCCAATGTCACACCAAATGTATCAACAAGCAATATCCTGACTCTGATATCAACAAACAAGAAGCTTTATGTTTAGACAGATGTGTTGCAAAGTACTTTGAAACCAACGTTCAAGTCGGAGATCACATGCAAAAGATGGGCCAAAGTGGTCAATTCATGGGTAGAAAGTAATGTATATAGAGCCCCAATAAACGTACATAGTCAGACGGTGTAGATTAAAAGTGTTTATTATGCCATATATACAAGGGTTATTTAGGGGTGTTAAAGCTCATCGGTCGGTGCAGCCATGTAGTGTCAATGATTAGGATGGATGATTGGTGTGATCAAAAAGGAATAAACAACAGCTTTAGATGAAACAGAAGTATCCTAATCGAAAAATGCTCTCCCAACACGTAGCTTGACACCCTCCCACGTATTCAACTTCGGCCTCACGTCCAAGAACACATCAGGACTCAGCTCGTTGCCAGGGTAAAAGTCTATCACGTAATCAACTTGGACCCCACACCTATCCACCACCCAGTCATGTCTATCAAAAGGCTTTTCCATTCCCAATATATTCGATCTAAACCATGCTCTGGGAGTTAATTTGTTAGGGTTCCCTTGAAAGCTTGTCAACTTGATACCTCCACATTTACGTAGACTATCTTCGTAAAATGGCTTTTCCCATGCCAATATATGTTTCCAAGTCCGCTCGTTAACCATGTTGTGAATAGGAACCACTGTCTTCATGTCATCAGCCTGTGGGTTCCATTTCTTCCTCATCATGGCATCGTAGAACTGTTTTTCCAGCGGGTAAATCCAGTTGGTATTGGCAGAAGTCCGTGGAATCGAACTTATTTCACGCTCTGTAGGTAAACTGACTCCAGACACATCATGAGAGGTAACATGGGCAGTACCTATTTTGTCGGAGGTGCACGTTAGGTCGTCTGTGGTTTCTATGGCGGTGGAATTTGTGGTGGTGGTGATAGACACCTTGTTCAACCAATCACTACGAGTGTTATGGTCAACAGGACATTTGGGTTGATCGGTGGAGTCTGGCGATTGTGGCAACTGTTCAGCGGGCACAGGACACGTTTCAGGAGCCTTCCGTGACCAGAGAAGCAGGCTCCAGGACGCACGAGTGGTGTGGTCTACGGGACACTGAGAGTCTTTACCGTTCATGAGATGAGATTTTGTGCGCACATTTGGATTTAGATGTGGATCAGTTGTGGCAGGGTCTTCAGGTACTAGTATAGAATCACTATATTATCTGCTCTAGCAGGGAACCCGTTTGTGAAGTGGCTCCTGTTGCCTGTCTAAGCTTGTTTGTCGGTATTCAATAACGAACAATAGTCTCTACTTTACACCACTTGATAGTTCTATGTATAGCTATATACCTGGCTATAACTATTCAAAGGGGCCACATGACCAATCAAAGATCAGTAGACTTTCTTCTTCTCATCAATACTCAACTCTCCGGCTCCAGCATTCACAATAATCAACAAGCCTCCAACAATGGATAAAGTTTGGAAAAACTCATACTTCAAGAAGTCTCTTGAAGAGTCTCCACTACTGTATCTCCAGAATTGGTTGGCAAACACATTGTAAACAAACAACATCACCGTCAAGGTGAAAGCAGCAAACTTGGTTTTGTAACCAACAATAATCAGCGCACAAGTAATGAACCCAATTAAAATCACCAACAACCTAGTGAATGACCAAGATGAAGAAAACACAAATCCCAAGAACAAAAATACTAATAATAAACGTCCGGCCAAAAGAAAGTATTTCTTGTTATCTTGGTTGTTTACCATTGGGATTCCTGGCACATTAAACAGTCTTTTATCTCTAACCAACGAATCAGAGAATGCTAAAATCAATCCTCCAACCACGGAAAGATTTCTTAATATAAATTGCCCATCAAAAATCAATCCATAAAACAAACCCTGTAAGACCACCACAGCAACCAAGGCACCGGTGGCGAGCTCATTTCTTTTTCTTAAAATCAATAATGTTGATGCTGATGTCATTAACAATATATTGGAAATTAAAAACAATACTGTCAACCATTTCCAAATATGTTTATAGTTGTGAAGGTAATAGACCTGCTCGTTCCACTGGGTGAAGATTCTTAACGAGTCTTCATAGAAGGTGGCGACAATGAAAAACCGGCCAATGCTGACCACATATGGTTTGAACGGTTTAGAGTAGTCGTCGATATAGTCTTCAATTTTCTTGGAAAACGCCTCGAACTGGTCCAAGGCGCTACCGGAAGAAGCTGGGGGTTGCGCAACGGGGGTTCCGCCAATAGGAGCATTGCCCGGGTTGAATTGCCTGTTGAATTGGTTTTGGGGTCCTCTGTAAGACATGATGGTGATCTGGCTTTTTGAAATTTCGCGCTGATTTTGGTGGCCGGTCAGCGTGGTGAAACAGGTGGGTGGCCAGGGGAAACAAATTGCGGGTGCACAAAAGAGGAGTTGAATTTCGGCAGCTGAAATACAGAGGATGGAAGAGCCAGGTGTAGAAACGTTTGTTTTTGGATATGTATACTGTAGAGGTTGAGTTGGGTATTTGTGTGTTAGTAGAACGTGATTTTGGTTGCGAATCTGTTGGCAACCGAGCGGGTTGTTTACAAATTGTATTTGAGTGCATAGCTCAGAATTGAGTGCTTGTACGAGTTATATGGCATTGCAATATAGTATATATTGGTGTAGGCTTAGAATAAAGTGTAGCAGAGGCTTAAGCAGGCTTGATCGGTAGGCTTTAATTAGCAGCCGTGCGATTTGTGATATTTGCATTTGTTGTATTTCCTATTTGAGTTTTGACAGAAACAAATGTATTAGAATTATAATTGGGTGTCAGGATAAGAGAAAGTTGGAGAAGAATCTGATGTTGTATATTATGGATTTTGGTGTCAAGCCATTCCACCACAGGCCCTATTTGTGAGCTATGTAAAAGATATTCATTTGTTTGTACTACCAGCTATCTTTGGAGAAGACCTGTACCCGTGATTTGTTCGCCACTAGCTGGGTGTCTATGTCTACTGGTTCTCAGCACGCTTCTCGCCGTGCCGACGCACCTCCTCGTCCATCAACTCACGGATTTGGTGTCCTCCCGCTATCGCCAACCCTAAAACACTATCTAGCCTATCCAACGGCATTTTATTCTCCAACATCAACATCGCCAACTTTTCACTCTTGCCAATTACCCCGATGGTCACATAACTCATATCATTTTCTTCCAACGTATTCAAGTCCAAGAGCGGATACTGATCGTACAACCCTGCTGACATGGCCGATACATAATCATACATAGAGATCCCGGCGTCGATAAGCGCCAACGTAGTGGCATTGGTGATACCCGCAAGAAGACCTCCATCCTGTGCCAAAACTTGAATGTTGACCTGGATCAAAGTACGTGGATACAACTTACTTATGACACTTTGTTGTAAGGTATTCTCGACTGCCGTTTTGAGTTCCACTATTCTCTTTTCGTTTTTGCCTCTTTTCTTTCTCTGGAAGGTGGCAAAGTTGGATACGCTGATGTTCACTTCGATATTTGCCTTCGTCACGTCGATTTGTGACCTTAGTTTGGGCTCCATAGGTCCTTGTACCATACAGATAATCTTTGAGTTTCCCTGCTCTACATATGCACTGCCATCGCAAGAATTCGGGTGGGTGTTGATCTTGCACTCGAACCGACGAAGCTCGTTCCATCGACGGCCGTCGACTCTCAATCCTTCAGGGGAATATAGTTCTAATGGAGGCATCGATGAGTAGAAAAGTTTGTGCGAAATGTTGATGGAGAAGCTGCAAATAATTAAATTTGCGAACGGTTTTGCAACTAATTTACATTTACTATCGTTACTTAATTAATCCTATGGAGTTCATATTGTCAACTCGTCCACGTCGGCGATGAAGACACTGAGAATCCAACAGTTGCAAATGAAAAAGGCACAGGCTGCAAACAATAATCCACCGTCAAATGAGCTGATTCCTAAGAATTCAAGCTGGTATGCGTAATAAAGCCATATGGCTTGTGTTAAAACCCACAGAGCCAACACGAAGACTCCTGTTAGCCACTTCTGTTTGGTGAGCGAAGACAGGGCTAGATAGTGTGGCAAGAAGATCAAAAACCATATGAAGTATTGGGAGGTGATCACCTTGTTAAAGGTGACAAACGCAAATGTTTGCATAAACAAACATGAAATAAAATCCCTCCTACTAAACCTGAGTGGAAGAACAATAGCAGACAATGCAAGTTGGGGAATGAATGAGAACTTTTCAATGCTGTTTAAAATCCCACTACTTTCGCCTTCGGCCAAACTCAGTTTATAGTATAAAACCACATTATACACAGAAAAGTTGTGTCTATGGTCCAAGCGAGAAAAGTGGTAAACATATGAGTGGTATAAGAACTCGTACCCGTAGATGTAGTACATGATTCCGTTAAGCAATGAGAGAGTTGCAATGGTAATCAAAGCATATTTCAAGTTAGTCATATTAACCCATCTCAATATGGGGAGATCAATGATAGGCTTACCAAAACGGGTGAGGAAAAGCATCACACTAGGCAAGTATATTACCGGGTATATTTTAAAATGGATGGCTAAGCCAAGCCAAATGGCAGACCAAACATGTTGTTTTCTCATTAACAGGTAGATAAACGCCGTGACTATAACCGTCAACACGCTCTCGCTGCTTCCCCGAGTACTGATGGTTATGACCATGGGATTCAAAAGCCAGAGCCCTGCGAGGATCAGGATCTTCAGCTGTTTTTGAGTGACGAGTTTCAAGAGCTTGATAATCAACAAACCAGTGACAATGTCACATAAAACAAAGAGCGCCTTACCAAAATGGTACCAGTGTCCACCCCAGCTGTTAGGAACTAGTATCCACGCCAAGAGCGGGGTGTACCGATAAGTTTCTCTTTGGTAAGGAGATACCCCGTTGTATACGTAGTTGGCGGCATCTGAGAACACCAAGTAGTCAATGTCCGTATATTTGACTGTCATGGTGGCGTCCTGGTAAAGGCCGTACGCGAAGAAGATAAGCCGCAACACAACGCCGGCGGCCACCACGCTGCTGACAGGAATGTTCATGGTTAAAGAGTGAATGGAGTGAGTGAATGGAGTGGGTATAATTATTTTTCGCGTTTTAGTGTGGGCTTTAAATGGAGAAAACATTTGAGAATTGATTGAGAATTGATTGAGAATTGATTATTGAATTGATTATTGAATTGAGTGAATACAATGTCGGAGGAAGTGTACAACGAATATATGAATTATGACTGGGATTCGTTCCAGGAGTTCCAGGACGGACTCAAAGAAATCTTGGACAATTACCTCAATACTCTCCGGGAGCAAGACCCTTCAATTACTACTGTTCCAGCTTTGGATAGACAGCAGTTGGTTGACCAAGCAAAGAGCTTTTTTTATTGCAGCCATACTGGAAATATCTTGAATTTGGACGATTACGAGGCCTGGAAGAGAAAGAAGTTGGGCGGTCCCGAGCAAAGTGGTGTTGGCTCTGACGAAACTGGCACGACGTTTGGAGCAGCTAGTAGTACTAGTGCAGGTACAACTGAACCTAAAGTGTATGAGATCGAAGAGGCCGACTCACAAAGCAAGTCAGACGATACAAGTCCCCCGTACTCTTCCAACTATCAGGAATTGGTGGAATTAATTGTTTCCGGAAAAGAAGTGCCTGGTATAAAGCAGATTCCTGATACAGTGCTTTCAAGTCAGAAGTCTACGTCTACGGCGGCAAAGAGGACCAAGCCCTGGGAGAAATAAATATGTGTATAATCTATGTTTGCCGAGGTGGACAATTAATAACTGGACAATCATGGTAGACTGGAGACTACTAGATGTTGGACTCAGATATTGGACCCAAATCCCCAAACCAGACCCCGAACCAGAGTCCATTCTAGTGCATGAACCGCATCACCGCCTCAAAAGCAGCTAGAGCAGCAGCATTGGCAGGAAACGATCTGAGAATAGAAGGCCCAAACCCTTTTGTGAACCCCCTAACTCCATATTCCCGATAAATATACTTGACTGCGTCGATCCAGCGTGGGAACTTCTTTTCGGCTCGTATAGGACTATCTGTCATGATTGTCTGCTTCACCACGTCCGCAGGATACGCAAAAATCCAAAACACTGTGGCACTCAACCCTCCTGACCAGAAGTTTATGGCGGGCTTAGAAAGATTAGTGTTGTTCTCAAAGTACTGCGTGAAGATCTCATATGATCCCCACCAAAATATAAAGTTTGTTCTGAATATCATGGTGGAAAGTAACCCACTATAAATACCTCTAATTCCACTGGTCTTGTATAACTTTTGTACCACATCAACAGGCCCATTATATATTTTTGTTTTGGCATCATATTGCACTTGGAGCCTAGCCTTGAACTGTTCAATTGGTGCTGCAACAAACGACACCGTCAAACCACTGCCGAGACCGGCAATAACGTGTCCAAGCAACGGGAGTTTTTGTTCTTGTGGATAGATATAATCTTTAACATACCTTCTATAAGCATGTAGGGACCCAAGCATCACCGAGTCCATAAGCACCCATCCGATCAACGGAGGAGTGAACCCTTTGTAGAAACCCGTCAATCCTTCTCTTTTGAATGTCTGTAAAACACAGTCCATTGGGCCTTTAAACTGGCCTCTAGGTGCCGTTTGCAATCTGACTTTAATGGTATCAAACGGGTGGCCTACGGCGTTCTTCATTACCCCTGAAAACATCCCTGCAACAAATCCCACGTACTTTGGTGGGGGAGGCTTGGCTGCATCTTTTTTGGCTAGCTCGTTGAGGTACTTATCCTCTTCATCAGCGACTGCAACAGACATGAAAAATTACCGTTGGTGATTTTACCGTTTTACCGTTACCGGTGCGGTCGCGATCGCGATCTCGAGGAAGATGTCGTGGTGGTTGCGGGTAGACCGTTCAGTCACAGTCCAGCCTGGCGTACTGTCAGAGATATATTTGCTACGGGTGGAAGTGAGGAGTCCATTTATAGGCTATATGGCAATCGGGGAGGTAATGGGGACTATATGAACATGCGACATTGCAACACACCGACATCGCTCATACAGGAACCAGTGTACTTTTGACTTGGGTTTAGTTCAAGTGTTACATAATCCTCCAAGTACTGTACTGAAAATTATACATGGTGTGGTACTCCAAAGCTGATAGGGGCCATGCTAGGATGTATACAGCCCAACAGAAACAACATGTAACAGGTTTAGCTAACCGGAGTCTTAGCAGGGCCAACAATAGAAAGGAGACGGAAAAAGTCGAACAAGTGTACTGAGATGGTACTTTATTAACACATTTCTCTACAGCTCAATACAATTATTCCTTGCTCCATATATGAATGTTTATCAATCTACAATGCTCGATGTCAATGGCTGCAATAGTTCAGCTCAAATAATACTGCCCGTTGATGACCGCCCTCGTTTCCCGGAAAAAAACCCTTGCAGGATAAATTACTCCCTCACAACTACTCTTATACCAACCCTTCCACCTTTCTTCCACCGACACTTCAGCCTTTTCCATCATATCCTTTATCCTCTCCTTCCAACTTGTGTCTCACGAGAAAAACTTTCGCGACTTTTCTTTTCAACTCCGCTATTACTAACCTATGAGCACCCCTAACAAGCTGCCAGCCAAGGCAACGCCTGAGTCGCTCACTCCCAGAACGGATCTGCCAGTCAAGACAGACCTGCCCAAAACAGAACAGGGCTGGCAAGACATTCCGTTGAAGTGCTACTCAGAAGATGATATAAAAGATAGGCGGTATCACATATCGAGGTTTACCAATAGAAATAATGTAGATATCCTTAAAGATTTCACGAAACCCGTCCGCCTCCACAGAAAGGATCCCAGAAACATCCAATTCCATTTGTCACGTAAAGATATAGATGTCAAGAAACGAGAAGAACAGCAAAAAGCTGCAGAAAAAGCCAGAAGAAAACAGCAAAGATTGGCAGGTATCCCTGTCGACGATGACGATGAAAGCGATGAAAACGACAATAAAGAGCAGTTGCAAAATGGAGAGAATGGACCCAAGAATCCGAACGAAATGGACCTCTCTCAAGTGGCACCGGAAGGTGGGGCTAGAAACTATAGAAAAAATATGTTCAAGCGTAAAACCAGACAAATCAATTTAATGGCAGACGAAAAAAGGAAATTAAGATACGAAGAATATTACCCTTGGGTCATGGAAGACTATGATGGTAAAAACGTCTATGTGGGAAACTATGAAGCCGGAGCTTCTGAAGCATCTCATGTATTATTCATTTTCGACAAAGACGGATTTAAAATGATCCCTGCTGAAAAAGTGTATAGGTTCAATCCTAGGAATAAGTATGCTACATTGACGTTAGAAGAAGCCGAAGCCAAAATGGAAAAGAAATCTGCAGTTCCAAGATGGTTAATGAAACATATGTCTGAAAAGGAAGATAAGGATTATAGATTTAGAAACTCTAGTCAAGCCGGTCCTGGTCAAGTTGTCCATAAGTCTGGAAACTCCAATAAGCTCAGAACTGTTAGTGGGGCTCCCCTGTTTAATGAACGAGATTCTGACCACGATGATATTGATTTTGATGAAGAGTTTGCAGACGATGAAGAAGCACCAATCATGGATGCAGATGAAGAAGAAAACAAATTGGCAGAGCACAAAATGAAGAAGGAAATGTTAAAGGCTTCTCACTTCGATGGGGGCTCTGATGCTGAAGGTGAAGACGATGATCTTGATGATTTGTTTGAGACCGAGAAGTCTAGAAAAATCGATAAAGAGGGTAAGAAGTTAAGAAAGGTCTTAAATAAAACTGAAGGTGGTGTATATGATAGTGAAGATGACGATCAATTGAACCCATATTTGTCCAAATCTGACTTGGAAAGCGACGAAGATAGTGATGACGAGTTCCAAGTCAAGCAGGAGCCAAACGAGGGTGATTCCTTGTTAAGGCCCCTCACGAGGCTGTTTACTGTACTGAGTGTTGGAGAAGGCTTTGTGGTAATCAAAGCTCCTTCTAAGTTTTTGGAAGGGTTCCCTAGAGGTGACTGGTTGCCTGGTGGTCGTAAGAGGCCTATTCCGCAAACTGATGTCGATTCAAGCCCAGCAAAGAAACAAAAACCAGTAGGTGATATCCCTGTGAGAGAGAAGAGCAATTCTCCAACACCTACCACTGCCAATATAGATTTGGACGATGCTGGTGCTGATGGTACGCTTGTTACTGTATCTGAGGTGTTAGACATTCTTAAGGGTAATCCGCTTACCACCAAGGAGCTATTGGTTAGATTGAGGAATAGGGTCAATTCCAATAAGGAGAATAAGCAACGTATTATTATGATTGTTAAGAAGAATTTGAAGTTGGAGAACGGTAAGTTAGTTCTTAGAGAGTAAGCATAAATAAAAAAATTGATTTTGTAGAACGTAAGATCGTGAATCAGAAGATGCCACAATTCATAATACAAGTGAAACCCATTTCGTAGTTCAGGTGCCGACCCAAATAGAAGACACCAACACTAAACGAAGGAACCCATGGAATTTGGCTTGGGTGCAAATTCGCATTTTGCAGCCAAGTTTACAAACATGCCTCCCCGGCGTAATAGGAGAAGTATCGCTCCAAGCCCCTTAGCTAAACAAACAAAAGAAGCAGCTCCATCTATGGATAACAAAAGGTCTGGGACGATTTTGGATATACTTTCCAATTATTGGGAAAGAAATGATCCTCCAAGACGTCAATCTGGCCAAGATGTCCAAGAGGTTCAATCTGGCCAACTTGAAGATGCTCAAGCTGTTGAAGGCGGAAGTGGTCAGGAGGATACAACTGAAGGGGCAGCCGTTCACCCAGAAGAGTACCAGCAAGAGCCTGAATACGAACGTGTAGGAATCACCGAACAAGAAGATACTAACCAATACTATGCCTCTCAAAGAGAATCCTATCAAGGACTTCAACAAGAACTTCCTCCACACCCAGAACAAGACGCCTATCACCAAAATAGTCAACAAGTGCAACAACCCTACCAAGAATACACTACCCAGGCAATGCCAGGACCCTTTGTACAACGGTCTGTTTCTCTTGGTGCACCAGCACCAGATTCAAGGGACACCGTTCAGCCATCAATCTTACTGACAGAGTTCCAGAGACCACACAAGCGAAGGGCAGAAAGCACGTCCGAACGAGATACCTCAAAGAGGCTCAGAACGATCCTAGAACTCCCTGAATCCGAAGACAAAATCCGCCGGAGCCAAACCTATCCATATCAGTACCACCCCAATCAAACCTTCCTGAACCAATACCAGATCCCACTGTCTTCATCGCTTCCCCAAGCCTTGCCTAGTCTCCCACTACAAGTAACGTCTGAGGTGATCGTTTCCCCTCCGCAACGGCCATTGGAGAATATCTTGACCCAAGGCTCAGTGGCACAGGTTTTATCAGGCTTGCCTGGTCCGATACACGGGCAGCTACAAATAGATACCCAAGGTTCCCAGACAGTGAACCGCCTGCCGAACACTGTGTCTATATTGGGTGATGAATCCCAAGAGCTCCCCACGCCAGCAGTAGAAGCACGCCAACCAATTCTTTTCCCGGCTCCTGATTTCACTGACGCTGAAAATGTCATGGCCTTAGAATGGGCATATGAACATGGACTATTACCACCGCTCGACTCCCAAACATTCTTCACGCAAGACGAATACACAGAGCTTAGAGAGCTTCTCGACTCTATGATTGAAATGCAATCAGAACAAGTTGCTGTAGAGTTTGTTGACTTTGCAGTTGAAATCAGAGAAGAATTTAACCTAGCGGAGTATGAGGAAGCCTTAAGACAGTTTGATGAAGTTAGCCAAATGTTGAACGAGACACGCGAGTGAAGAAGAAGAAGAACAAGAAGAACAAGAAGACAAGTAGAACAAGAAGATCGGACTGATATTCCTGTAACAGACGTTAACTAATCTCACATTTTAGGGAACTGCGATTTTGCTGCAAAAAGATACATACTTTCTTTATACATTAATGAAACACTCGGCTATAATTATCTTGAGCGAGTCACCTGAGCCAAGTAGTGATGGCTCATTGCACCACAATAAGGTTCTGTCTGTTTCCTATTCTTCAACTCCCAAGCGTGGCCCCCTGGAGTTTACCAGCCATTCTCTACAGAAAAAAAAGCCCCCTAAAAAACCTAAATCCAGCAAGAACTTAGCTGACACCTTGAAGAATAACAAGAGTAAGATAAAGAAGAAAAACATGACCGAACGCCTGAGGAATAATTTACCTGTTTCTGGCGGAAGTGGTACAATCGCTGCCAGAATCAAGCGCAGGAAAAGGCCAAGCATGGGCGGCTCTAGAGGAGCGCTTAGCACATCGGCAAACAAGCCGCCATCCAGAGCAAAGAACAAATAAGAAAAATGTAGGCAGTTCTGTGACAAAGAGAAAATTGTGAACAAGAGGCAGACCATTTGAATCTGAGTTCTGCCTTTAATGGCTGCTTCATTTAGCGTTGAAGAGGATTAACAAAACTTTCAAATGATCTGGAATGGCTCACACATCATCTTTATTTCTTTATATTGTTTAATAAATCGGCTGGTGACTGATTATGACCGCTTTTGATAAAATTACCCTTCTTTGACGGAAATTTCACACATGTCAAATGCAAAGCTCCAACTGTTGACTTCTAATTATAGAAAGCTGTCAACGGACTGTCAATGTCAACTTGTCCTCCGTTGATGCCATTGTTGACTGTATGCATGCGCTTGACGATGCCTTAACGGACCATGCGGAAGGTTTATTCCGAATGCAACGTAACATTTGCGGCAACTGGGATATATTGAGCGCCGTTGATGTTTAAGAAGTATTGGAGAAATTCCCTTTGTTTGGAACAGGTCGGCGGATAGTCTTGAAGTATACCCGTTCCAGCTTGATAAAACCCGGTGAATTTGCACCGGAGATGATACTTACCGTATACGCAACTTGTGCTGGTGTGGTGGTATTTCTTGAATCTACACTCTACTACGTGTTATTGAAAGGCATACATTTTAGCTATCAAGTTCATTCACTTACTAAGAAATTCCGAAAGACTTTTCTTATCGCTAACAAAGGAAAGCTCTTTACCTTCATCGTCGTAGAACTTACCGTTATCTTCCACGGTCAAGCCATTTATTAACTTCAAGGAATTGGAGACAGAGTCGGTAGCAGTCTTGAAATATTCTTCGGGAATTTCTCCTTTAAACTTAGAAGCAGCAGCAGTATCAACAACGCCCGGGTGCAACAAGATAGTGACCGAGTCTTTGTTTAGCTGGTTTGGTGAAGCATGATTCTCTATAGCGATTTGCGATCCAATGTAGTTGAGACCTGCTTTAGAGGCACCGTATGCATGGGAGTAGAAGGGATTGCCAATTACACCGGCACCACTTGTGATGAACACAATTTTTTTCTTCCCATCACCTTTGAAGATGTAGGGATACAATGCCTTATAAGCTTTTGCGGGGCCTCCAACATTAGTGGATAAAATGTATGGATACATATCGGGGTCGTATTCGGTGGAATTGGCCAAAAGCTTATAGAAGTCAACTACACCAGCACTGTGGATATAGACATCGATACCATGCGGTGCCAATTGTTCAAGTGGTCTAAAAGCTTCTTCAAACTTGGCATACTCATCTGTTGCATCAATGTAGAGGACCTTTATGTTGTCACGTTTTAAAGCGTCTAAAGCAGCCCGCTTGGTAGGGTTTCTGACAGTAACAATCACCGTGTTGTTACTGTTTGCTGATAACTGAGTAGCGTATTCAAGCCCAATTCCTCGGGAAGCACCGAATATGAAGAAAGTAGACATGTTATTCTAGTAAAAGAAAAAGGATTATCGTGTCCTTATATACCATTTTGTGAAGCTTCTGCAAGGGACAGCCTTTGGGCATGGCATTTGGAGTGCTGCTTTGCTTACGTTAAATTGAAAAGGTCGTGGATGGGTGGTGGTGATATTTGCGGGTTGGGGGTCTAATCTGTAATATTTCGGAGATCTATTACAGGTTGGTTTCTTCTCCGAAGCCAATTAATAAGAGTATCGCCATGCAGGAGGCTGCGAAAAGTAGTAACGGGCCATAGTGGTGAATGGGAGAAGCGGAGCCGTAGAGAAAATAGAAGAAGCGGAGCCATAGAGATAGATAGATAGAAGAAGTGGGGCCAATGAGAAGGAGGAGCGTAGAAAATGGCATTCTGTGGATCTAAAGGATGGCTGCTGAATAATCAACTGAGACGCAGCGAGTTGATGGCCGACAGCGGTAGAGGCTGCAGCAGACACCAATAGACAATGATACGAAACGATGGGCTTGCTGGATGTGCTGAGGGAAACTTTGGTAATAGTCAACATGTGTGATAAGGTAAGTGTGATGGTCACCATATGAGTTACTTGTAGCGTAGACATACAATCAATTTATATTAACTTGGTCAGATAGTCTATGGCTATATACCTACAACACCTCGACAATAGCATCGTCGTCACTGTCTTCCTCAACTTCCTCGACTTTGTCACCCTCTTCTGCTTCATCTCTCATCAACATGTTCACTAATCTATCACACAAATCCGTCACCTCGTCAACCTCGGAGTATGCTTTGTGAAGCTCACGAATGATAGCGTATACGGCCTTTTCTCTCAAATACTCCCTGGTTTCTCTGAGAGTACACAACAACAATAAAGACTCAAGATGGATGCAAATCAACCCGTTTAATGGATCTCTTTTTTTATCGCTAGGAAGAAGTTGTAATTCATCTGGTAAATCAAATGCATATGTTTCATCGATCTCTTCAGGGCCTGCAATAGGTAATAATATATATGGCAACAAATTAATCTTTTCATTGTTGAGCAATTCACTGTGTTTAGAAGCATCAAATAATGAGTTCTTAATGGTTGAAGCTACACCTTCTCTTCTGATCTTGGAATCGTACTTTTCAGTGAAAACCAACAATTTAGATATTGGAACCACCTCATCATACACTTGTTCGGTGACGAAATATTCTATCCCTTTAGTGAACCTGGAAATGTCTGCAAAGAAGTATGAAAGGTAGTCATAGTTTGCGTACTTATTAAGCGTTCTGTCGAAACCTTTAACAAAACAGTCCATTAAACAATCCATGGCCTTCTGGGACTTAAACACCTTCTTTTGTTCGGCATCGTGTTCGAGTTCAAAATCAAATACCTTGGTGATAGAATCATTCTTAGCTAAGTTGGTCAACAAAATACACATTAAATCGGCGTTGATGTTTGTGAGTCTGACAATTGACTTGATCAAGAATTTCAAGAACTCGGCATCTTCAACAATAAGGTCTCTAGCCTTTGTGTCGGTACATAAATTGGCTAAGATGGTAACTGATTGTGAGACGGTGGTTTTACCAGTGTCTTGTGCGAGCTTCTTTAAATCTTTAATGGCTTCATAATTGTCGTAGCTGAATACCAGTTGCTGTGGACCCTGTGAGTATCCCACCAAGTTGTCTAATGCTATTTGCACTACAGCCGGCTGAGGGGAGTGTAAAAATGTAACTAATTCTTCAAGTTCAGTAGGCATTGTAATTTTTTTGATTTTTCGATGAGCATCGAGTGAGAAGTGTAGCGACAGAGTGTGGGGGAAATAGAGAAGGACTTAGAGGAGTAGAGTTGGATATGGTTGTTGATCATGCTGTTGTTGAATTTGGAGGTAGCATTGGAGGCCGTGAGTTCCACATTGTTCCACCTCATTTAGTTTCTTTGCAGCTACTTGTAAGTAGTGGAACCAGATGGAACATCGCGAAAGAAAAGGTTGCAAATGGAATTGGACTAAGACGGCACTGGGTATTTCATGGTAACTGTAGTTTGATTTGTTTTCTCTACCTTGCTTCTGGATCTCTACCTAGCTTCAGGCCTACACGCTCTATGAAACAATTGAAAATCATATAATTGTATTTAGCGGAAAACATATTTAGCCTTGCTGACAAATCGTAATACGTTGGGCCAAAATATTTAATCTAGTAGCCTTTTATTCCTCAAGACTCTCTAACTACTGAAGCAGCTTGAAAAATGACAATTGGTCTGCAAGAGTTCTTTCTCTAGCATATTTAACTTGAGGATCTTTAACGTCACCTTTGACAGCAAAACCATGTTGAACGCCAGAGAAAAGATTGATTTCCCATTTCAAGCCTTCTTTCTTGGCGAAGATCTCTTCGGTCTTGTGCCTCAAATCAACAGTGAAGATTGGATCAACAATAGCAGCAGAGATAATAAAAGGCTTGACAACTGCTTCGGTTTCTGCAATCAGCACAAAGGATGGGTGAGCACCAGCTCCAGCGTCCAAAAGACCATCTTTGGTCAAGTTTCTTACAACGTATCTGGCACCAAAACAGTAGCCAATTCCAGCCAAGAACTCTGGCTTGAGTTCATTTCTAACCTTGGTCAAGAATCCATCCACAAGTGCCAGAGTTATCCCAGGAGTATGCTTAGGTAACCAGGTCTCGAATGGCTCGTTAATTGGATCATCATTCAAGATATCTGGGATGACCACTCTATAGCCACCTTGCTGGGCAAGATAATCAGCGATCAATAAAACATTGTTAAGCTTATTGCCAAAGACATCGGTGAGGATAACAATTATGTTGGAGTTCCCGTGAGAATCACCAGTTGAATAAGTATTCAAGCCACCAATGGTGCTGAACTTACCCACAGGGGTTCCCTCATGAAGGGTTACGTTTTTGCAGCATTCGCCTGGAGGATTCGAAGCCATTGTGAAATATAAAGTGATTCTTGGGATAAATGGGTTTATTTAAATGTCAAATGTGACGGATTCCGCGCCACAGCACGACCGCAAGGAGTTAATCGGCTATAAAATAGCGCGTGGGTTAGAGGTATAGCTTATGAAAATGTTGTTCCGCTTCCGCTCCAAATGCAACATGTATTAGCCATGGTAATGCTACATTTGACTTAGGGACGGGAATCTCCACCTCCATGTCATCCACCTTTCTACTTGTGTGGGCTTCTAATCAATCATACATTTTCTATAAATTATCCTATTAGTTTTCGGCATTAGCTTGAGCACTGTATTGTGCTTGCAATACCAAGTTTTGACTGGCGTCCATTCTTGGTAACATCACTTCAATCATTCTGATCTTATCGTTCTTGGAGAAGGCCTTAGAGGTGAATAAGTCTTCGGCTTCTCCAATTGTTGATACTCTGATAGCTTCGTAGTCTTTAGCGTTAAATAATGGTAATAATGCTAAGTTGTTCCATGGTTGGATATCGTTATAGCTGGCAAGTTCACCGTGAATCAATCTTTCGATGGTGTAACCGTCGTTGTTCAAAACGAAAAGGTATGGCTTGGTGTTCCATTTGACCATGGTGGAAATTTCTTGCACAGTCAATTGCAAAGAACCATCACCGATGAATAAAATGACTCTCTTGTTTGGGTCGATTTCTTCGGCAGCCATCACAGCACCTAAAGTGGCACCGGTGGTGAAACCAATGGATCCCCATAACACTTGGGAAATACCAATGGTGTTGTTAGGGAACTTTGATTGAACAATACCGAAAGCTGAGGTACCGGTTTCAGTAATGATGATGTCACCTTCTCTGAACCAAGAAGATACTCTAGTCCATAACCATTCTTGGGTTAACTTGGTTTCTCTGGATGCTGGAGTGTTGACCAATTTAACCTTTGGAACTGGTTGTGGGATGTAGTTGGCAGAAGCTTCACCGATTTGTTGTAACAAGTGGCCCAAACATTCCTTCATTTGAACACCTGGGAAGGTAGCTTGTCTGATTTTAGTGTAGTCAGAATGGAATTCGACCACGTTCTTGGTTCTGTAGGAGTAGGAGAAAGAACCAGTGTTGAAATCGGATAATAAGGCTCCTAAAGATAAGATCAAATCAGCACTTTCAACGGCTTCTTTGACTTGTGGGTCACTTAAAGTACCAACATAAACACCACCGAATCTGGAAGCAACAGTGTGTTCACCGTTTAATTTAGCATTCAATTTCTTGATCAAGTTTGGATCATTGTCGACCAATTCTCCACTGATTCCACCTTCATCGATGGTACCTTTACCCATTGGAGTGGTGTAAACGGGGAATTGGGTGATTTCAACCAATTTCTTAGCTTCTTGTTTACAGTCGTGTCTAGCAGCACAAGCATCCACCAAAATCACTGGGTTTTTAGCTTCACGAACTAAGGATAAAACACTTTCAATCACTTCAGCTTCTGCATCTGGGTCGTTTGGCTTCAAGCTTAAGTCAATTGGGGTGTCTAATAAGCTTGCTGGGACCTTCAAGTCAACCAAGTTAGCTGGTAAACCAACATAGACTGGTCTTTGGTAAATGTAAGCATCTCTGATACATCTGTCTAATTCTTCAGGGGCCGAATTGATATCTGAAATAAAGGCTGAGGTGTGGGAAATGTTGTTGGACATTCTGTGGAAAACAGTGAAGTCCCCGTTACCTAAAGTATGGTGCAATAACAATTGCTTTGCTTGGGAAGAAATGGATGGCACCCCAACAACGTGAATCAAACCAACGTGCTCAGCATAAGCACCACCTACCCCGTTCAAGGCAGACAATTCACCAACACCGAAGGTGGTAACCAAACAAGCCAATCTCTTGATTCTGGAGTAACCATCGGCGGCGTAGGCAGCATTCAATTCGTTGGCGTTACCAGCCCATCTCATTCCGTCGACCTCATAAATTTTATCCAAAAGAGAAAGATTGAAGTCACCTGGTAAACCAAAAATGGTTTGAACTTCTAATTGTCTTAATCTTTCGAAAAGGTATCTACCTAAAGTAATTTCTGTCATTGTAAATTGTCAAATTAAATTAATCTGTATTTGATGATAATCCTCCAAGGAAATCGATCCCTTTTATATTTTTGCACTTGTTATCATTAATGTCCGAGATTTTGGATTTAAGCGCATACCGGTTCTGTATATGCGCATTCTTGTCATCAACTGATTGACTAAGAGAATATTTTTCCGATCGGAATATCCCACGCGCATATACCGGATCTGCTCACATGGTTCCCTGAGAATCAGCTGGTCAATATGGTTCGGTGCAGATGGCACTCGAATGGTTTGGTATTGTGGATGTGGGTGTTTTCGGAGTATGTTCCTGTGTGGGCATCTGCCTGTTTCGTTCCACTTGTGCCCCTGCTGTTTGTGGTGTTGCGCTTCGGGTGGCATCAACCCACAACCCCACATAGCATAAGGTGATGTTGGCGCGGGATTGGAGGAGTCTGGTGCCAGCGGGGACCTGCGTGGCGACTGGTGTGGGTGCGACGGTGCCAGAGAAGGTCTCCGGGGTCGGTATGCGATGCGGACTTTAGGCATGTGGCTATACTGACTCGGATGCGTGGGCTCCATTTGAGGCTGGGGTTGTTCACCATTGGCTTTCGCTGCCATTCCTGAGTTCGGTCAGCTGGCTGGCAGCTTTTCTGGTCGGACTGGTGGTTTCACTCTACTCATCTTAAAGTATAAATAGAACACCCAGGGATAATAAGGCGTAAATAGCCGGTGATAAGTAATAGCCGTGGCCACAAATAGCCAAGCAGCATGAAAACTGACATCAAGTGAAAACTGACACATCAGAAGGAGAAAACTAGCATACCAGAGATATAAAAGAATCATATCTAATCGTTTATTCATTGTCTCATTAGTCAATACTTATCGTATCTGATTCCACTTTCTCTTCCTCCTCCTCCTTTCTCTGCCCAAAATACCTGGTATTCTGGACCAAAGGCTTGAGCCCTTTATTGAAGTTCACCATCAACATTATCTCTATTACTACAATGGCTGCCAAAATCACCAACGTGATCACTCCAAATGTGATTAACGAACTCTGCCCAGGGAAATAGTCACCCGGCACAAGAGTGGCCCCGTAAGCTGATGTATACTTGGTGTATAGCCTAACCATCTTGAAGATGACATAAGCAATACCTCCCAAATATACTAAAAGACACACGATAGCAGGATAAAGCCATTCTCTGGAAGCAGAAAAATCACTAGCTATTAATACAATTATAGTTAGTGGTAATACACATACTGTCAAGATGAACTCGGTGGATGTTTTGTCTCTCACCATAATGATGATGAATTGTATAGTGAACCCCAAAAAGAAGAAAAACCCGAACACCAAAAGCGACCGATGGATTTGGAATATATGATACATCCGTTTGACTCTTAGGTCACCTCCAATGGCCTTGAACCGAAACCAGTTGACGTGTGGTTTGAGGTGCCTGAAAAGAATGTACGCCTGTAGGATCATTGTCACGGCAAGCACACAAATGGCTGCAATATTGGTGGCTCTGGTTGCAGTCCGCCAATGGCCGGAAAGAATCACCCCGACAAACTTGTTGATTTCGTAATACTGAATCCCCGTATATACCAACATGCAAGCATAAAATAAGCATAGAAATAAAAGCACTAACATGTTCTTACTCGTAAGTGCAATTGAAGTTATTACCACCGAAAAAATGGCTGCAAAGATGAATAACGCCAAATAAATAGACATCTCTTCATACTTCAGTCTGGATCCTATCAAGTGTCGGTGGATATTTATCACCGCATACATATATGCTTCAAAAACAAGTATTAAAATAGCACTTACAAACGATACCATAAAGAAGATCTTGGAGGCATACTTATACCTTCTGAAAGACGGCGAGTTTGGGTTTTGTGGATCATCGACTATGGGTGAATTGGGTAGCACCGCTGGAATGGTGCTCTGGTCTGTGTTGTCTGTATTTACTGACGAGCTTCCGGGGTATATTGGCACTTGGTTGTAGCTGCCAACAGTTGAGTCGTCTCTAACGTTTGAGTATGCAAAGAAGTCTTCGTGCAGGCCAATTACAGCACCAGCTACTGGACGAGACGATGCCTCCGACTGGTCTGTGTGGGTTCGTATACTTAGTTTGGGTGGTGGTGGAAATTGGGAAGCCATGGTGAAAAGCGAGCTGTGATTTAGATATTTAAGTTATTGTTCGCGTGCTAACCGCGTTACACGAGTGACCGTTGTGCGCTACGCTAAGGCTGTGAGAATAAACCCGTCAGGTAATCGGCAGCGCGAGTGTGACGTTCTGGGAGGGGCTTAGAGCAACGGTTTATCAGATCCAGTGGAAATGGTTATCTCAGACATCTCATCTAAAAGTAGAACGATTCAGGCACCGAGCCATTCTGTGTTGATGGCTATGTTTAAACAGGTTTAGTTTATAAGTTAACAGGTTTAGTTTATAGGTTAACAGGTTTAGATTTATTTACAGGTTTAGTTTAGATTTATTTACAGATTTATTTTAGAGGTTAACAGGTTTGGTTTAGATTTATTAACAGGTTAAGTTCAGATTTGTTGAAGGTTATTTTATAAATTTATCAACAGGTTTAGCAATACACTTCGTTCTCTTTTAGCAGTAATCTGTGAATTTGACATAAGCTTAATTACACTGTGATTTGGCACGATTAATCCCTGACATCAGCATCACTCAAATACACCACTAGAGTCGATACAAACACTGGTGGTACACAATCCCTCGTACACAGTCACTGGAAGCGGGCCACAGCTGTCGCCCAATCTACCACCACAAACGGTTCCTCCACAAACGGTTCCTCCACGCTCGAGGTTATCTTCTCAGCACTCACGCTACGCGCTTTACCATCGATGACTGTACTCACAGGTGATGCGCTTACCAAGCTACAACAAACCAAAACAATTGGCCTTATAGGGCTCGGGGACATGGGGGCTATGTATGCTCGTAGTTTCAGCGAGGCCGGCTGGACTGTGGTGGGGTGTGATCGAGAAGACCTTTACGAGGCCACCGCTGAGAAGTTCAAAGACCTGAAGGTGACGGTGGTTAAAAATGGCCACTACGTCTCACGTATTAGTGACTACATTATCTACAGCGTGGAGGCGAAGTCCATCGCCAAGATCATCGGTCTTTACTCCCCCTCATCAAAGTTCGGCGCCATCTTAGGTGGCCAAACATCATGTAAAGAGCCTGAGGTTGAGGCGTTTGATGAGCTCGCCCCAAAAGATACAAAAATCATCACTGTTCATTCCCTCCACGGGCCTACAGTCAGTCCGGTGGGACAGCCACTTGTTTTGATACGCCACCGTGGTGAAGACGCCGATTTCGATTTCGTGGAGTCGGTGGTATCGTGTCTCAAGAGTAAGCATGTTTATCTCAGTGCCAAAGAGCACGACCAAATAACTGCTGATACCCAGGCGGTGACCCATGCCGCTTTCTTGACTATGGGAAGTGCCTGGAGGTCATCACATCAATACCCTTGGGAGACTCCTCGGTGGTCTGGTGGTATAGAGAATGCCAAAATGAATATCTCTATGCGGATTTTTTCCAACAAATGGCATGTTTATGCTGGGTTAGCCATCACGAACCCTTCAGCCCATATCCAGATCCTTCAGTATGCTAAAAGTGCATCTGAGTTGTTCACGTTGATGCTTCAAAACCGTAGAGATCAATTGGCCCAACGCCTTTTCAAAGCAAGGGATTTATTCAAGCATTTAGACCACAATAAACTTTTGCTTCACGACACATTACTTGAACAGTACTCGTTGAGCAAGATCCCTCCAGGAGGCCGTCAACCCAATTCCCATTTATCATTATTATCAATTGCAGATGTATGGGTACAACTTGGAATCAATCCATACGATCACATGATCTGTTCCACTCCATTATTCAGAATCTTTTTGGGAGTTACAGAGTATCTTTTCTGTACCCCAGGATTGCTTGAGGAAAGTATTGAAGTGGCATGTTCGGACCCAACTTTTAGAAGTGATGATCTTGAATTTGTTATAGCTGCCCGCCAATGGTCCGATCTAGTAACTTACGGAAATTATGATTTATATAGAAGGAAGTTTGAAGACGTGCAAGAATTTTTTGCACCCAAACTCAAAGAAGCCAATGCTATTGGAAATGAAATGATCAAAATCATTTTGGCCCGTGTGCATGAGGCCGACAAGAAAGAGGATAAGCAACGGGAATAACCAAGTAAATAATTAAAGCAGCGTATATAAATTAGCTCGTCCTATATATACATATAATGATTATTCTATCGACAACAATCAGCCATTGAACCACAGTTAATAAAGTCATAGAACTACAACTGTTCTTCTTTAATAACATCCATCAACCAATCTAACCCTTCAGTTAACCCTTCACCTTTTAAGGCACTAGATGCCACAATACTCCAACTTCTGTCCTTTAAATCAGTTAAGCTTAAAGCTTGAGATACCTCGGCAGCCGTCAAAGCCCCTGGTTGATCTTGCTTATTTGCAAATACTAATAATGCACTATCCAATAATTCTTCTTCTTTTAACATTAAGTGTAATTCTTTACTGGCAATATCGATTCTATCTTTATCAGTTGAGTCCACCACAAATATGACGGCTGCAGTATTATTATAGTAGCATCTCCAATATGGTCTTATAGATGTTTGACCACCTAGATCCCATATATTCAATGTCAAATTTTTATACTTCAATGTTTCAACATTAAATCCAATAGTAGGTTTAGTGGTGACAACTTCTCCCATTTGCAATCGGTACAAAATGGTGGTTTTCCCAGCCCCATCAAGACCCAAGATAAGGATTCTTATTTCCTTTTGTGCCCCAAAGACTTTACCAAATATATTGGCGAAACTGAATGCTTGACCCATTATTGATTAATAAGCCGTGGATATTTGGGATATTGTATATCTATGTATCACGTCTAGTTGGACAGGTTCAATCCCAATGACGTGTATTGGTACAGGCGGGTGTATATAATATATCACAGACGTTTAACTGTGAAGATGCGTTGGCTTGAAGTAGATGTTGTTGGCAAAACTGAATCGACAAGATGCGCGCCTATTGTGAATAGAGTTGTTTGTAGGAGACTTATATTACGGGTATCGTGGAGTGGTGAAAAGACAAGAGAGAAAAAGGGGATGATCTAGTTGGAGAGGCTGGGTGTATGGGAATCCATAGGGCTGGCAAGCCGGTCGTTCCATGGTCGAAGGTGGTGTGCATAACAAACACAAGGGTTCAGGCATTTGGTTTAACTTCCGCGATTTAGCGGTGATAGTGACCGCTGGACAAGCCTCTAGTGCGACTAAGCCCTATTTACCACCGAGCATTCCGATGAGCAACGGGTCAGAAATGAAGCCAGGCTATCGCTTGATTACGAGTGTGCAACTGGAATTTCTTTTTGCAGTTTAGCCGTTTTCATTTCGCTTTACCCTAGGAAGTTCTTTATTCGCTGAGTAAATTCGATTTGATTCATGAGCAAGATCGATTTGCACCACCAGAAAAGATAACACCAGAATGTTTTTAAGCTCGCGCCAACTATAGCTCGTGGAATTACTAATATACTTGCACCAATGATAGAACTGATTCACACCGTTCATAAAACATGTTCTTGAAGAATTGTAATTGTACCTACCTTCTTTCTTTATTGGACT
>JAJMJO010000015.1:0-283791 GCA_030563605.1 Yamadazyma paraphyllophila
TCTTGGCGTTATTAGCACCACGCCTTAACCAACTGGGCCAAGGGACCATTTCTGAAATTCTCAGATTGTATCATGTTTCACCTTTTTTTGTTACTGCATGGAATCCTGTCTTAGTATCTTATGTCGGTATCTTGGTATCATTTTACGGTCCTCGGAGTATAAAGAAATACTAATGAATCCTTATGCTTTCATAGAGGATTTCTTTCTTAGAATTTCGACAATAATGGGATGAACGAGTCAATGAGAGACTAATAAATTCCTGAATTACAGTTAAGATAACTTGTGAGTGAGAGCTCAGATAAACCAGTCTTGCAATTTTATTTAACTAATCGTAAGGGCAACAAGAGTTCATTTGCATATTCATATTCGAGTAGACTTCCTTTGAACTCGATCAATCATAAGTAGGAGAATCCAAAAAATAATATGATGTTAGCTTCTCAATAGTGAGATACACAAAAATAGTGACATGAGGATTTTGCAACCACTTCACTAGAATTAATTTGCAAGGTCCCTTGCTCAGGAAGAATGAGTTGAATGACTCTGCAGTTACATGTTTGTGTTATCAGAGACTTTCAAAGACAATTCTCCGGCGTAAAATAAGCAGTCTTTGGTAGTGCTCTTCTAGTGAGGTTAGCATATCGACAGCTCAGACGGTACAAAATACCACCGTCTTCGAAGCACAGTCCCTAACAGATCCCATTACATCATCGGCATCGCCGGTTCACAGAACTTATCTTAGAAGTTGTTGAGGAGCAAATGTTACGCGCTGGGATATCGACCGCATTTTCATAGCTAAAATAGTTGAAGGTTCCAGATTATGTAAATACCTTTAATGTTTGCAAAAACCAGTTAAAAATAATAAGGATATTACTTGTTGCCGGTTTTACGTTATCCAGGTATTTTACTTCGAATTTATATTTGTTTACAATATTTAACTGAATGAGTCAAAATAATAAAGCTGTGAAAATTACAAAAAGTGTAAGATATGCATGCATTCTTAATCGACCTAAAACAATAACTATATACTCAATGCCACCAAGACATAATCATTTTAACCTAAAGGTACTTAACATGCACCTCTGTATGATTTTTTGGTTTCTTTAGATTGGTTCTGCTTCTCTTCGTGGAGTTTGGTTTGAATTTCCTTGAGTTCTTCAACACCATTAGAAGCAATTGACACTAATAAGTCGTATACCAACCTCTTGTCTACAGCTTCCGAGTTCTTGATTTGGATCAAGTCCTTGACCGAATCACAAGAAGAAACCAATAACTCAGCAGAGGTAAGAATATCTTGCATGAGCTTTTCCAATAAGTTCAAACTAAGAGATTGCCTTACAACAACCCTTAGAATCTCCTTATCCAGCTCATTAGGTGGGAGATGATAGTTTGGAACAATATAACCTTTATTTCTTAACAATAAAGAAAATATGCTTTGAGGAATTTCAGGATACTTTTCTCTGAATTCTTTGGAGAATCTAAAGGCAACAACAGGCAATCCTGGCTGATATTTTTCGTGGTAGTTGGAGTCACCAACCTTATCCGTAGTGTAGATACCGGGGGTAATAGGTTTGTGAATGATGGATAAGACTTCGAAATAGGTAGATTCTTCTAAAAAGAAAGACAACAATCTTGCATTATTCATACAGTTGTCGAACACTTTAGTATAACCTTCTCTACCCAAAGATAAAAAGTTATAGTACTGGTGAATAACAGGGAATCCAGCCCTTGAAAAGTTCAAATTGAAAGTCTCTTCAATTCCACCTAAGTAGTCTAATTTGAATCTCAATTCAGAAGGTAAATGGTCAATGCTTTTCCAAAGAACCCAACCCAAACCGGCAGTTGTTAAACCAAACTTATGGCCTGAGGTGTTGATAGAAACGACCCTGTCAATTTGAAAATCCCACTTCAAATTAGGGAATACAAATGGAGCAACAAAACCACCACTAGCACCATCAACATGGATCTTGATATCAAGGCCTTTTTCCTCTTGGATTTCATCTAAGATCTTGCTGACCTCAGTAACAGATTCAAAAGCACCTGTGAAAGTTGATCCCAAGATTACAAATATACCTATGGTGTTTTCATCGACGTTTTCCTTGATCTTACTCAAGTCAAGCAAATGCCCACTTTTTTCTGTGATATCAATTAACCTATCCTCAACATCGAAATATCTGGCAAATTTCTCCAAAGCAACTTGGGCACAAGAAGCCATCAAGATATTTGGCTTTTCAGTAGACTTTCCTTCTTTTCTACGTTGGGCTTGCCATTGCTTTTTTAAAGCCAAGCCTGCCAACATAATAGCTTCTGAAGACCCTGTGGTAGCAGTACCGATCGAAAGTGGTAGATGTTTACCTAACCCCTTATCATACTTCGTTGGAGCATGCCATAAGGACCCGAGCATGTTGATACATCTTGTTTGGAATTCAAGCAAGCTTGGATACTCATCGTTATCTGCTAAATTCTTTACCAAGTTATCATTAATGAGAAGCTTAGCATTATCTGAGAGTTCAGTATTAACAAAGGACGCCAAATTCAAAGTGGGGTTTCCATCCAAAGACAATTCTTCACTCAAGTATTTATAGATCAAACGGGAGTCGCTTGACTTAGAAGGGATGTGGTAATGAGGAATCAACTTATTGGAATCGTAAGATGAAACAAATTCTTCCCTTGAGTTAAGGGGAGTCTTGTGAACTTTTCCTACTACAGATCTAGTAATCTCTTCAGAGTTAACAACTTTAGATAAGGTCATTTTAGTATAAAGCACCTGAGCTGAGTCAATTGAGTTTTATAATTGGGGGTTAATAATAATAATTAAACCAAGAAAACTGCATTAATTTATACGCCGCAAGTTGACACATTTTTGTATCCACGCACGCAACGCGGGATATAAAATTATATATCCGAGCGGCTCGTAAATTAGGTTCAAATGGTAATAAACAATATCAAGTTACAAATAGCAATTGAGTTAGTTGATTAATTAAACTATATATACAATTTCACCTAAAAAGTCCTTTCTTCTTCTTTTTGTTCGCTTTCTCATCAGTTTTATTGGATCCAGACACTCCCCCCAATGGCTTGGCATTCGCATCTGGTACTGGCACTTGAATACTGATCCCGTTGGGGTTCAGCCCATTATCTGATGATTTGGACAGACTGCTGGAGTTTTCATATGATTGTGGAGGCTTGAGATGTGTACCTTGATTAGGCTTATCGATCAAGTTCCCGGTACTCATCGACTTGTTATGTCTGGAATCAGGCTCAATCTTGGTATGTTGCTGGTTATATTGATGGCTGTTGCCATTACCATTCAACATGGGAATACCACCTGTAGATTTACGTGATCCTTTATTGCCTGGCATTGGCATACCTCCTCTACCTCCCATATCAATTACGGCTAGGTTCTCTCCAACTGCGGGATAGGCAGACCTACGGTTAGCATTCCTAGGTCTTTGTTGATAAGACATTTGATTCATTTGCATTTGGTTTGGCATCATCTGATTAGGCATCATGTTATTTTGCATCATTTGATTAGGCATCATTTGCATTTGATTCTGCATCATTTGCATTTGCATAGGATTCATTCCCATGCCATTATCGTAATAATTACTCGATTGTAATGAGTTGAGTCTACTTCTGGATGATCCACCATTACCACCACCATAACGTTGTTGGCCCATTTGCATTTGGTTCATTTGCATATTGTTCATAGGCATCTGGTTCATTTGGTTCATCTGGTTCATTTGATTCATTTGCATTTGATTATGGCCCTGTTGTTGAGGAGGAGCATTTTGAGGTAAGTATTGATTGTTGTTCATAGGATAATTTTGAGGTGATACACCATTGGCTTGGTTATAGTTGGTTGGATGTTGTTGACCTTGTGGGTTAAAGTTGGATTGACCATTGCTGAAACCTTGAACTTGTTGTCCGGAGAATTGCTGATCGTCTTTTTCACCATTAATAGAATCTACCTGAGGATTGGCCTGTTGATAAGATTGCTGATTTTGTGGTGGTTGGCGAGGCGTAGGTTGTTTTGAAGTTGAAGGACTATTAGGATCAAAACCTTCACCGTTCAAAGAAGCACCATACATGGCGATGTCGGTGAGATCAGCCAAGTTGGCAGTAGTCATCATTGAGTCTCTTGTAGGTGGCTCACTACTTTTATTTTTTGGTGGTCTTGGACTCTCATCAATATTGCTATTGGATTGTTCATTCAAGGCACTAGCTTGAGAAAACTCTCTGACCTTTTTGTTTGGAATAGCTTTGGAGGATTCGAGTGATTCCGTTTGCTTCTGATTTTCCCTTTGAATATTCAATGCCTCGAAATCTTTCATCAAGCTATTGTAAGCTTCTTGGTTTTGGTTAAACTTATCTTGTTGTTTATTTAAGTTTGTAGTCAATGTATTAATCATAGACTTCTTACCGTCAATATCACCAGTCAATTGATTTTTAAAGATTTCTTTCTCCTTTATGTTTGAGTTCAAATTATTGTACCTTATCTCTAACTCACCAACATCCTTGGTCAAAAGATTGAGTTGATTCATTCTTTCATCAATCTCTTGCTTGAGCTTATCACTCTCTTCATATTGGTGAGACAACCCATTGCCATTAGTTAAATGAGGATTTTGTTGACCTATTCTTTGGAAGAATATAGATGCTTGGCTTGGATCATTGATTTTTATGAGTTGACACATCATAGAATACAAATTTTCGAGGTAAGGGGTTCTCACACCATTATCATCACCCAATAAAATCGGTTGCAAGAGAAGTAGATCGATTTCGAGATTATTTTGGTGGAAGTAATTGTAAAATAAACCTGGGCTATTAATAAACTCCACATCAAGCTCTTTCTGACTAACCTCATGGTATAACGAGCTCCAATAGTTTGTCAAGTTGGTTTCATTTTCATAACCCTTAACCAATTTACAGTCCATTTTCTTTATTATCTTCAAAAGTTCATTCAAAATACCTGTAACCAAAGGTTTACACAAGATTTGTTGGGATAACATTTCTGGGTACTCGATTTCGAAGATTATCAACAATGGATTGAACACAATACGAGACAATGCCAATTTCCATTGATAAGTCATGAACTCCTTAGGTAGTACCGACTTTAAAAGAGATAACCTGTTCCCACTATCTTCGGTGACCATTTGAAATAACTTAAAAGTTTTTATGAAACTGGCGTGGTTGTTTAAATTGTAAGGGTACTCCACTGAAGAACCGATATAAACTCTGTTGTCATTATTTCTAATTTTATGGATGAACCTATTAGAATTCTTACTAGGTAATTGTCTTATATCCGTTTCATTCATAATCGAACCCACCACCAAATCGGGCCAGTTTTCAGCGAAGTTCAATCTCAAGAAAGGCTCTAGGTTGATATAACCGGTACTTTCAATCAAAATAACTGAATCAGGGTGGATATGATTTGCCAAATCATTAGAGACCAATTGGAAATCTTGCAAAGAATTTGAACTGAGAATCACGATATCGTAACGGGAGCTAGAACTTATTTGGTCGATTGAGTTGACGGTTTTGTTGGGGGAAAACTTGGCTGAGTTCAACAGGTTGGAGGAGATTTCAAGTGGATATTTGGGGATCAAAAGTGGGTTCACCACCGTAACATCACAGGCATTGGTTTCCACCAAGCGCCAGGCGTAGAATGCAAGGTTTGGATTGGATCCAACTAAATTGGTTAGTATGACCGATAGCAGATCACAGACATCACACGAATCACAGCAATCACACCGGATCACCGCTGATGTCAAAACCCGAAACGAAATGAAAACACATACTCGTCAAGACTTGAAGGTTATTGGACATAGTATCTACTTTACCACAGGAGCATATACGGTGAAGAATCTACTGGTAATAAACAGGTAAAAAACCTTTAGTATAAGAGTGGAATTTTTCTCAAAGTAAAAAACTGGATCAGAATTTCAAAGGAGGCGTTTGTTTATGCGCAGAAGCCAGGAATTAGAATGGACAATGAGAAGTGGGACAGTATAGCGGGCGGTGCTCGTTCCGGGCCGGGATACCGCGGAAGGTGATGGAGAGGGTGGAGGGGTTGTAACGGGCTAGGGGAGACAGAGGTGGAAGGGAGTGGGTCTACATGGTGTAGGGATGGAGTTATTTTGCAGCTGCAGGTGTGAGTGGAATCATCGCGCTAATGGAACGATTGATCGCGGCGGAGCAAATAAGCTCTTGCAAATACGGGGAAGCTTACTGCGGGAGCGGGTGAAGAAAGTCCCTGGTTGTTGTGTTTTTGGGGCACAAGTGAGACAAGCAACCTGGCCGGCACGTTGGCATTGACAGGACAATGACACCCAGACGCGGCACGGCTACCACCAGATATGGGCCCTTCGCCAGCCAGGCAGTGTTGGTAACGAGCACCGGATTACTTGTGATGCAAGGCGCGGGGGTCGCAGCCTGGTGCGACACCGAGACACAGCGGGACAAGGCGCGCGTATGAGACATCCAACAAGACGCGGTTACCGATGAGAGGTCAACTTATACTAATTGAGGGCCTAGACAGGTCAGGGAAGTCGACGCAGGTGGCAAAACTACAACAGGCGCTTGAGAATAACGGCCAGCCTGCCAAAACCTTGAAATTCCCCGACAGATCAACTCACATTGGAAAGATCATTAATGAATACTTAACCAACCCAGACTTTTCACTCCCAGACCAGTCAATCCACCTTCTTTTTTCTGCCAACAGATGGGAGTTGTTTGACCAGATAATCAAGGATCTCAACGATGGAGTATCTATCATACTTGACCGGTACATTTATTCTGGAATTGCCTACTCTTTGGCCAAGCTGCAGTTGAGTAAGGTACACAACCAAATGTCATCTATAGACTGGCTTTATAGTCCCGACAAAGGGCTACCTAAACCGGACGTGACGATATTTTTGACTCTTAGTTTGGACGAGATCGATAAGAGAGCCGACTTCGGTGCTGAAAGGTACGAGAAGCGCCAATTCCAGGAGATTGTCAAGAGTAAGTTTCTTGAGGTATTGGACGTGAAAGACCCTTCAATTAGAGTTCTTGACGTGAACAGTAAGCTGATAGACGAGGTATCAAAGAACGTCTGGGAGCTTATAGATACGGGATCTTTCAATAAGTTGACTAGTTCAGAAATCAGGTATTTAAGTTAGTGTACATTAATCTATATCATTTGTCTGTTTTGGTGCATATGTTTCTTTTCCTACTCGAGCCGGTCCACCGCCTGGAGCCTCGATAGCACCTGTGGCTTCAGTATCTCGTGGATCTCTCCTCCCAAATATATCTCGTCTAGTATAGCGTATAACTTGTAGAAGTTGAATACTAAATCTAACTCACAGACATTATCGAAATACACATCTAGGATTTCAACAAAGAAATGCAACAGCTCCAAATATGCCAATTCACTATCGGTCAAGTCTATTGACATGATGAAGTACAACCCAGCGTAACGCCTATATACCAACTTTCTCTCTTGGTATTCAATGAAGTTTGACTGGTATTTCAGGTCTCGAGAAGACACGAGTCTATGGATTTCGGCTATGCTCTTGTTCTGCTTTTCTCTGCTGTAGGTGTTATCGTACCATTTGCTCAATCTTGTCTTTCCTTGCCTATTTAATATAAGAATATAGTGGATAGACATGATGGAGGCTGGAGATTTGATTTGGTGCAATCTCACAATTAGCGCGACTTGATGCAAAATCCTTGTTTCTAACCCACATGAGCTACAATTATCACGATATTCTTGATCTCGAAGACGAAGACAACGATAGGAGATACAAGCAGTATTCTGTCCGAGATGGGAACATTTTTTTGATCGAGGTCAATGACGACATGTACACGCCTTTAAAAGATTTAGGTGGTAAATCTCGTATATTTGAAATTCTTTCAAGCATAAACCAATTGGCCCAGGATTTGGTCATTTCCGCCCCAAATACCGGAATAGGAATCTTTTTCTACCACTGTGCTAACACCGCCCGTTGCATGCCCAAAGACTCGAAAATAGATCGGTTGTTCAGACTAAAAGAGTTGAACATGGATGACATGCAGAAGTTGAACTTTTCCATTCAAGACGAATTGCTGGATTTCAAGCTCATCCAGGATAAATTCCCTCCCGCTGAGACAGGTCTGTGGTTGGACTTGAATGGGGTGCTCAATGCCATCATGGACGAATTTAAGACCCCCAAGGCTAGTAAATTCAACCGTAGAAGGCTCTTATGGTTCACTAATGATGATAACCCATACGGCCTCGAAGACCCCAATGATGACGAAGAATTGATGGTGAAGTTGAGAGACACCACGTCGAACTTCTTCAATGAAAAAATCCCCATTGTTCCATTTTTCTTGAACAAACAAGACAACAGTGAGTTTAAAATGAAGTTTTTTGAAGAGATGTTCTTGAACACCAACTTCTTGACTTTCCAGGATAAATACGAAGAAACACCCCTGAACAAAACTGTTGTTTCCGACCAGATTAGGTCGAATATCTTGAGATTGAAACAGGTCAATAGGATCCAAATCGGCTGCAATATTATCCTCAGTGATGGCAAAGCTGGTGGTAAGGTGGGGTGTTCTGTGAGAGGGTATACTCTTTACAGTCCCGAGAGGCCACGCAAAACAAACCATATCTACACCAAAGGAGAAAACATCACTGTAGTGGAAACTGATGGTCATATTGTTAAGAAAGAAACAAATGAGCCGGTAGATATTCCTGAGGACAAAAATCTCAGTTATATTGAAAGGAGAGAAAAAGCTGGGATATTTAGAGGATTTGAGTTCAAGTATAAGGAAGACGGCGAGCCACGCCTGGATTCTTTTTATTTGAATAACAAGCAAGTAGAGTTTCTCAAGCAGTATACTTTTGATCACAACCCAAGTTCTGCAGTCAAAGAAGAGGAAGAAGAAGACGAAGACGAATTAGGGGACGACGAAGGGAATATTGACGTTCCCTATGTATCGATTTCCCATTCTCCTTACCTCAAACTCTTGGGATTCAGGCACATATCAAAGTTTCAACCATACTATAATATGCAAGCACCTATATTCTTAACTTATGATCCTTCCAATGGCTCCAATCTGCCTATAGGTTATAAGAACCTGGATAGCACCTTCAAGAACTTATATAGAGCCTGTGTCAAGTTACAGAGGTTTGCTATAGTATTTGGTTGCACCCGGAAGAATGCTTTCCCTGCAACATATGCGTTATATCCTACAAATGTTTCCAAGTCACGGAAACCTGACCCATTTCCAGACGGGTTCTTATTGCTAAGATTGCCATGGGTGGATGATATTAGGTGTATACCTCCTCACATCATCAAAAACCCACAGGCTCAGTTCGATAAGGGTGGCAGCTTTGTTCCTAGTACTTTGGTAGATAAGTATGAGCTATTGATCCGAAACTTCTCGTTGAAAAGCTACGAACCATACCAATTCCCCAACCCCAGCTTGAACTACTTGTATGAGTATCTTAAAAGGGATATATTGCAAGAGGAGCATTCAGACGACATTGATGTTGAGAGGTTTGATAAAAGTCTTGACAGATTGAATCTGATAGCGAGCCAATTCAAAGAAGGAGACATTTTGGAGGTGGTCAAAAGTATAGCTAATGAAGTGGGGTCTGCCAGTGTCGACCTTGTAGGTGAAGCACCAGAAGCACCAGCAAAAAAGAAGCAAAAGCCAAGCGTTGAAATTGGTGAAAAAGATATCTTGAGTGCATGGAAGTCAGATACGTTGAGTTCATTCACCATACCCCAGTTAAGGGCGTTTGTGACTCAATATAAAGGTAAGATTAAAAGTGCTACTAAGAAGCAGGACTTGATTGATAATATAGTTTCATTTTTGGAGTCAAGAAGGGTTTAGGTACTATTGATAGGCAAGCACAGAGGCAAGCAAGGTAACTATTCTAAGGCTATTAGCCATTATTTAAGACCAAGCTTGTAAGCCAAGCTCGAGCATGCTCGGAGTTCAGCCGCAAGCATGAAACAGTCGCAAAGTATACAAATAGCTAATTGAACTCTACACCACCGATACCCAGCTCTACACCACGGCCATCTAACCCACCTGACCACGCGGTACACTCATACCACTGTCACACTATCATACCACCAAATAAGCACTGTTATCGAATGCGAAAATTTTCCCAAAACCCTCTAAGCGCATACGAGTTGAGAAGGTGAGATAAATAGATGGCTAAAGCTAGCTTAAAACTTTTCAATCATAATGGCTCAAATATCATCGCAGGGTAACAATGCCATCATATACTTAACGTATGCGTTTCTTTTGGCCACAGGGTTGTATTTGGCGTTCAAGCATTCCAAGTCCAACAGCTTTATCTCCTCAAATGGTACTCAAAGAACCCTTCCGTTGATCTTAAATTTCGTGGCTTCAGGTACGTTCAAATAACTAACATCACCAGTCTAAACTACATTTATTCAACTTGCAGGCCTTAAAGGTTCTTCATGGCCAGTCTCCAATAAGAAAACGGGTGCAATATGCTGAGATTAAACCGTTCACTCGATCAAGTTAGTACTTGCGTGAGGATGTTCTTATTGACTATTACTAACCTTCCAGCCATGGGATGTGGTATTTTAAACACCTATGCCCAAATAGCAAACATCGCCGGTTTACATGGCTTGCTTGTGTATACGATTTGTGGGGCCTTACCAATTGCAGCATTTGGTGTATTTGGCCCCATAATTAGAAAAAAATGCCCCGATGGTTTCATTTTATCCGAGTGGGTCAGGCAAAGATACGGAGTGGTGGCCGCCATGTACTTGTCGTTTTTCACCGGCTTGACCATGTTCTTATATATGGTGGCCGAGTTGTCTGCCGTAAGAAGTGCCATTGAAACCTTGACTGGATTGAATGCTTTGGGAGCGGTTATCGTTCAATGTGTGGTCACCACCATCTACACATCGATTGGAGGATTCAAGGTCAGTTTCATCACTGATAATTTCCAGGGGGCTTTGGTGTTGGTTCTTATTGTGATCTGTGCTTGTGGGATGGGTTCAAATATTAATATTGATACCTCCAAAATCGGGCCCTCCCATCTTCTTGACGCCAACAAATTGGGCTGGCAATTGATCTATATCTTGTTTGTGGCCATTGGAACCAATGCGTTCTTCTTAAACTCGTTCTGGTTAAGAACTTTTGCAAGTAAATCAGATAGAGGTTTGGCCATCAGTACATCTATTTCCGCTGGTATTGTGTTTGTTATCTGCACATTAGCAGGGGTTCCTGGTTTTTTGGCTGTTTGGTCGGGGGATTTGGAAGTTGGTGATGAAAGTGGTGCTATTGCATTTTTCATCTTACTTGCCAAAATGCCAAGATGGGTCATTGCATTTGTATTGATCTTCACCATCACCATCTCAACGTGTACGTTTGATTCATTACAATCTGCCTTTATTTCCCAGATTTCAAATGATATCTTCAGAAATAAGTTGAAGCTTATCTATATTAGAGCCATGGTGGTGGTAATTATTGTACCAGTTGTGGTATTGGCAGTTAAAGTGGCAGATAATATTTTACAAATTTACTTGATTGCAGATTTGATTTCAAGTTCGATTATCCCAGTCATCTTCCTAGGCTTGAGTGATACTTACTTTTGGTTCTTAAGAGGTATGGATATCATGGCCGGAGGCCTTGGTGCATTACTTGCAGTGTTTATCTTTGGAACCGTCTACTATGGATCTGCTAAAGAGGGAGGCAAATTACTCATGATATGGAATGGCTTATATGACTCATCAGATTGGGGTCCATTTGGGGCATTTGTGATTGCACCTTTAGGAGGTATTTTATTTGCATTTGTTTCAGTTGCAGCCAGATGTTTATTCCTCTGGGGTTATAGTAAGGTTAAAGGAGTGCCGTTTACAGCCTTGGATAGGCCAGAAAGAGTCGAGTCCGACTCCCAAGAGTACAACTCTGAGTACGGGTCTGTGACAAACAAATCAGACGACTAGCGTCATAAATCAGTACAGTATAGTTAATATAAATAATTCGGTTCCACACTACCATGTTTTAAAAATTTTCAGTCGCATTTTTAGGTGAAAAATTTAGACAGATATCCAATATGTTCAGTGGGATAACCTCGAGGATAGCACGGGTTGGGCTTTTCAACTTTAACAGCATACGTCAGAGCAGTTCCTTCTTGGGTAACTTGTCTCCAAATGAGGGATCGGTGGTGAGTTATAAAAGATTAGGAAGAGGTCAAGCATCAGGTAAAGGTAAAACTGCCGGTAGAGGTCAAAAGGGTCAAAAGGCTAGAGGTAAGGTCCCCAGATGGTTCGAAGGTGGTCAGACGCCTTTCTATAAGAGATTCCCAATCATAGGCTTCAAAAGACCCCATAAAAGAATCTATAAACAATTGAACTTGGAAAGAATTCAAGAATTTTGGGATAACAAAAGAATTGATTTACAACCAGGTGAATTATTGACCATACAGAAAATGAGACAGGTGGGTTTGATTACCGGATCCATAAAAGACGGAGTTAAAATCTTAGGTAACGGTAAAGAAGCTTACAATGTACCTATTAGCATTGAGGCATCAAGGGCGTCAAGTGGAGCCATAAGATCAATTGAAAGTGTCGGCCAAAAGTTCACTGCCAAGTATTTCACCAAGTTAAACTTAAAGACTCATATCAACCCTAATAGATTCATTTTAAAGAAAGGATATTTACCGTTGCCAGCCAGACCAACTCATAGAAGAGATATTGAATATTATTCCAACCCAGAAAAAAGAGGATACCTTTTACAAGATCCTTCTATCTTGTTAGACCATAGAAAACAGGGTCAAACAGCTAAGAAGTCTGTGCGTAAGAGTCACCTCATAAAGCTGTTGGAAGCAGCCTCAGATGTTAAGGTGAAAGATTTCCTTTCCAATAATATAGTCAAGCTCTCAGACTTGTAACCTTGTACATAATAAACACATCATGGTATTTCTAACTCTATTATACATCATGGGATTTCTATTCTCTTCATGGTATTTCTAACTCTATTATACATCATGGGATTTCTATTCTCTTCATGGTATTTCTAACTCTATTATACATCATGGGATTTCTATTCTCTTCATGGTATTTCTAACTCTATTATACATCATGGGATTTCTATTCTCTTCATGGTATTTCTAACTCTATTATACATCATGGGATTTCTATTCTCTTCATGGTATTTCTAACTCTATTATACATCATGGTATTTCTATACTCTTCATGGGATTTCTATACTCTTCATGGTATTTCTATACTCTTCATGGTATCTCTATACTCTTACACATCACCGTATCTATCCTCTTACACATCACCGTATCTATCCTCTTACTCACTCGATGAACGGGTTATCTGGCTCCTTACCCACATCAATATATACCTGCAACAACTTTTCCACTATATCTTGCACATCCGTCAAGTTCACCGACTGAGTCCCAAACTTTCGAAGAGCAAAAAGAGTCGACTTATAAGTCATCAGGTACAACTCTTTTACTCTTATTTTGGTGTTCTTATTGGCTGTGTTAGTCGACAACCCTCGGAGTCTTAAACCAGAAGACACCACTTTGGAAACCATGCTATTGATTTGCTCCTGGGTATTTTTAGTGGTCAATGGAGTAGATAGAGGGGTGGACAGCTTCGACCGTTTTTTCTTCTCCAACACCTTATCTATGGCTTCTATGTTATTATTTCTTGTCTTCAAATCCACCACGTAATTGTCATTGGATTCACTATAGAGTTCACTTGACTCCTGGATCTTCCCAAGTATAGTGAAGTCAAGCACCAAGGCCTTGACCTTCATTTCATGGAGAAACAAAATGATGTACACGTTTTCGTTGGAAGCATTCTTCCAAAGCATCCCGATTTTCAGGTCTTGAACGGCGTGTTTCACTAACGTTTCCTTGACATAGTCCTCGCTCTGTTTCAGATTCGTATACACATCAATGGTGTTGGACTGTAGTAGGTAGACCGGCGTTAGTAGATAGTTCACATAGCTGATTCTCTCGAACACATCACGGGACCGGATAGGTAGTGGGTGCTTACAATGTAGCTGTATACCCTCCGCAGTGGAGTGGGTGTCTTTTAGCACTACGCTCAAGCTCATAGTGCGGGAGAAATTGTTTATGATGGCATTGTCTACGGTTGTCACTATACATATTTTTCCATGTATACATGGCTACAACAAGTATATATACTGGCGGATGTTTGTGTCCGATCGACTTCTATTCCTACATTTACCCCTACAAATAGGCTATCACGCCTCCCCTCTAGTATCAAAGTCCTCTTACAACACCTGACCTGCGCGCGAAGTTCGCCTCAGCAAAAACCATCTCATCATGAGCGTCAGTGCAGTACTGAATGTATATTCTGTTGCCCGAGTGTATTCGGACGTCAACAAACAGAAACCGAAGGAGTACTGGGACTACGAGAACCACAAGATCATTTGGGGTGATATAAAGCACTACGAGATCATCAGCAAAATCGGTAGAGGGAAGTACAGTGAAGTATTTGAAGGGGTCAATGTTTTAAACGATGAGCCATGCGTGATCAAAGTTTTGAAGCCGGTAAAGATGAAAAAGATATACAGAGAGGTGAAGATCTTGAAAAACTTGACTGGCGGGCCAAATGTGGTTGGTTTATTAGATATTGTTAGAGATGAGCAAAGCAAGATACCTGCCTTGGTTTTTGAGCGGATTGAAAACGTCGATTTCAGAGTGTTGTACCCCAAATTTGGAATTAAAGATATCCAGTATTACATGACCCAGCTTCTTATTGCATTAGACTACTGTCATTCTATGGGGATTATTCATAGAGATGTTAAACCACAAAATATTATGATTGACCCATTAAAGAAAAAATTAAGATTGATTGATTGGGGGTTGGCTGAGTTTTATCACAAAGGAATGGACTACAATGTCAGGGTGGCGCTGAGGTATCATAAGGGGCCCGAACTATTAATAAACTTGCAGCAGTATGATTATTCTTTAGATTTATGGTCAGTTGGGTGTATATTTGCTGGGATTATATTCCGTAAAGACCCATTCTTTAGAGGCGATTCAAACAATGACCAGCTTGTGCAAATTGCAAAAGTGTTGGGGACAAAACCATTAATGGAATATGCCAACAAGTACGGCATAAAGCTTAGTTCAGATTATGATAACATTTTGGGTAACTACCCTAGAAAACCATGGTCGGCTTTTATCAATAAGACCAACGAGCACTTGATTAATGACGAGGTGCTTGATTTGACAGAAAGGTTATTGACGTTTGATCATCAATTACGGCCTACGGCTCAAGAGGCTATGGATCATCCATTCTTTAAAATTTGATGTATTATAGAGTATGAGATATGACTAGTAGTAATGGAGTTTGCAGATTTGTAACCGTAGCTTAGGAGAGATGGGGGGGAGAGCCGAGGAGAAGGCGTGATGGGAGGATTGGATCCATACTGTCTCAATCAATCGGGACCTATAGATACAGAGGCATAATTACAGCCATTGATCACCAGCGGGACTTAATTACACCGCATAATCTCACCCCTACACAACCCAATTACACGTCTAAGCTGCATTTGTATTCAAAATGAACAGAATCAGAAGTGAACTTAAATTGTACATAAACTGTATACAGAATTAGACAATAGTGTATGCCCTGCATGAACGTCACAAGTACACCGCGTAGACAGCAGGAACCGTGATGGTGTACAAGCACCCGACCATCTGCTGCCCTATATACCTTCCATGGACATGCTATAGACCACCAATGATCTCGGTTCCGGGCGTAGATAACATCTCTTTTGGCTAGACCCCGTAAATTAACGCGACAGGCTTTATTTGCAGAAAATAAACGCGCGCATTGTGGTTTGTTTCAAATCGTGTTTCATCAAAATAGACGACTATCAGTTTCTTTATAAACACTCGGTGGGCCCCTTTTCAACTCAAGCCATGAGCAGTATAGTCAGGCGTAACCATGCTACCCCGGAGTGGGTACAGCAGCAACACAAAACCATGCTAAGGTGGATAAATGCTAAGCTAAACCTGCAACTCTCAGATTTATCTAAAGACTTATCGGATGGGTTGATCCTTATCCAACTTATCAATAAGATCATCACAGAAATGGACTTGGAACGAACAGACTTGAAGCTTTACTTGTTGAAGCCATTATATGCCAAGCCCAAGCTACCCATCCAGAAAATGGAGAACATCAATGACTTCCTTGAGTTCATAAGAATCGTGCTTAAAATTAATACCACAGGGATAAATTCTGATAGTATAATGGAAGGGAATCTCAAGTTGATCTTGGGATTGACCTGGTCGCTTTTTATCTTCTCCACCTCCAATTCAATAGGGATATATAATGATGGTAACTCAGTAACTCAAATCAAGAGGATCGTTTTAGAGTGGGTAAACTCGATGTACAAATTAAAGCCAATAACAAATTTTGACAGAGATTGGTCTTTGGAGGTCAACTCACCGGACTGTATCTTCCACACTATTCTTCGGTACTATCTTCCATCATCTAAGGTGCCTAAACTAACAGATTCTCAACTACAGAACATGAAGTTGATTCTTCATTTTTCAGAGGATTTAGGGATACCCAAGTTGGCGGACGTGGAGGATTTCAAATCCTTGGTTCCTGACGGTAAATGTATATTGTTTTATACTATTGAGTGGTATAAATTCTTTGAGTTGGGTGATTTTGAACAGCTTCGTGAAGGTGAAGAAGAAGATGAAGAGCAGATTTCGGAAGGTCTTGTGTATGATGATGTTATAATCAGGATGTCAGACATCATCAAGAGCAAGTTTGAGTATGAAACCAAATCACTCAGGTTTTCTAATAAGATCGTTACCATTAGTAAGATATATGAGAAGATTATAACCAGTCTAGACAATGAGCTTTTTGAATTATTGAGGCAATGGGACAAAGAAGTAACACAGATATTTGCAGCGGATGATTACAGACAGTTTCTGCAGAATTTCAATTTCACCCAGTTGACTAAACTTTTACACGAGAAGATGAACTTTATACTTTGTTATTTGAAGGACTACGAGGAAACGAACCATGAGTTATCGAAATTGACATATGGTGATTTCAAGAGACTCGAGTTCTTGAACAAGGAGGTCAACACCAACCTACAGCTTATGAACGAAGATTTCAGGTTTGACACTATGAAAGGCTTACAGTTCAATACGCTTGAAAATAAGTTCTCTAAATTGGCGAATCTGCAAAAAGCTAATAACGTCAAGGTTGAAGAATTCATCAAACAAATCCTCAAGAACGAAGTTATAAGCAAGATCAATCCTTATTTATTAAAGATCGAAAACCACTTATTAACCAAGAAAGATGATTTGAATGAGCTTTTGGATGATTTTGATGTGATGATTAAATTCATTCATAAAGTCGACTACTATTTGCGGAACTTAGATTATGCTGTGTCGCCTTCAAATCTCAAATTCATCCAAGCGTTTGATAATAAGGTGGATACGGATATCCGCAAGAAGTATAGCCAATTTAAAAACGAACTCTGCAAGTTTGATTCTAAACTAATTACCAACGAACGGGAGTTCAAGATGATATTGGAGGAATTGACTTCCTCTAATCTCAATAGCTCCTATACGAAGTTCTTTATAAGATCAGTACCCATTAGGCTTGTAAATTTGAGCTTTAATGATAGCGATTTTAGTCTTGTGCTAGAATCTGATGACGACGATAGTGAAATAGATAACTCCAAATTGATTTTCGAACAGCAAAGGAAAAAAGTTGGAAGTCAGCTTGGCAATGATAAGATTTATGATATCGAAGACTTCTTCCACAAATTTGAAGATGGTTTGAAAATATAAATAGCTGCAAAATATTTATTCAATGAGTACACGAATTAATTTTTCTCACACTTCGCATCTCTTTAAACCATCCATGAACACAGAAGAGCCATTAACGTCCAATGTACGTCCTGCAACCGATGCTGTGTTGACCATACGTATCATCAAATCGTTTCCTTATAGGAACGTAAAGAATTATATAATTCATTCCATCAATTTAAAGGAGACCACTCCTCAGAAATTATTCGACCAGATCAACCAGACTATTGCTACAACAGGTGGGTTGAGACCTTATAGAAATGTTGCATACGATGCGTTGAAGTTGTATGCCAAAGCTCATGGAACCAAGAGCATGAACTTGGTTATCAATTTCGAAAACGACGAAGAGTTTATCATTTTTTCGCCCGAAAAAAGACCTGAACAGTCATTGCATGATTTAGGAATAGAGAATGAGACTGAAATCAGTTTGTTCAAGTTGGAAGACTACTTGGCCTTCAAGGAGAATCCCGAAGAAAAGTGGTGATCACATATAGAACTGTGATAGTATAAAGTGGTGATGGCCTATATATTATATACACTGAACGCATGACGAGAAAATGGGTAGGTTTGAGATCGTTTGTATAATATATGTTTAACATGAGTGAACGTGAACGAGGGAGTAATAGAAGTAAAAATTGGAGGAGTGTGTGAAGAGATTAGGGAAGGAGCAAGAGGCTCATGAACCCCCAAAAAAATGTATTTTTCGGGGCACATATTGTTGCTGCTAAGCAGGGGAACACCTCTAGTATACCCAAACACATTTTAGGAAGCAGAAGAGGGCACAATTAGGACTTCAGTCATATTTTAGAGTATGGGAAATTTCCTCGTTCGAGTGATCATAATTGGCCTGGCTAGCTCAATCGGCTAGAGCGTGTGACTTTTAATCACAAGGTTGCGGGTTCGAGTCCCGCGTCGGGCTTTTCTTTTTTGGCTAGTTTTGATGCCAGAAACGTTCGTTCCAGCACCTCTGTGTGTTTGTACTCTTGGAAATGGTGTAGAGCTCCTTTCCCAATGTTTTGTGTCCCCAACCCGCTGTGGATCAGAGCGCAATTTTGCAGCCAATGGGAGAAGGTGTTTTAGAGTGGGTGGAGGAATTGATAGTTCATACGGGTATAAGCTAGAGATGGTATATACAGAGCATAGATGGTTTATATCTTAGCTATAGATAGCAAAAGCAAACTGGGGAGAGCTGATTTGCTAATGAGGCTTACCGGTGTTACGAGACAGGAAAACGGGCAACAGTTTAGCACGACGCCTACAAGCAGTATACCGTCGCCGTTCCCGAGGGCCAAGCAGAGCATACCTATGCGAATCCATTGGTCGTACAAGGGCTGTAGCACCCGGGCATGGCAACAGGACAAGCGCCAGGCGAATGTGAAGCTCCTCCAATCGTAAATCAAAAGTCGCATAAACCTCACACCATAAAACGGTAGGCGCACTACAACCTTGAGAATTTCATCCAATCAATGAAAACCTTTTGTTCATTAGAAAGGCTCAATTTTTTCAAGAGTGAAAGATTTATTTATTGAATTGAAAGCTTTTTCTTTGAACAAAATCTTTTAAATAATTTGATCAACAATACACCGATCTCATATTTTGCATATTTTCTGAATTGTGAATCACCTTAATCATTTATTATAAGGGCCCCAAGAGTTTTTTTACCATTTATTGCATTTAAATATTCTCTTGAAATCTTTATTGATACACAATTAATTATTTATTAAGGAAGATCAGATCGTCAACTTTTTGTCAAATTACTCCCCAGAAGAAACGATTCAATATTCACCATGTTTAGAGCCACTTCCAAAGCTTCAAATTCAATTTTTCAAAAAGCCATTTATGGTTCAGTTGGATTAACTGGGTTAACTGCTTCATATTTATTGTACAAAGACTCTATGACCGCCAGTGCCATGACCGCCGCTGAGCACGGGTTACACCCCCCAAGTTACGACTGGCCCCACAATGGTATGTTTTCTACATTTGACCATGCCTCAATTAGAAGAGGTTACCAAGTTTATAAAGAAGTTTGTGCAGCTTGTCATTCGTTGGATAGAATTGCCTGGAGAAACTTGGTAGGGGTTTCCCATAACACCAGTGAAGCCAAGGCATTTGCCGAAGAATTAGAATATGATGATGAACCAGATGATGAAGGTAACCCAAGAAAGAGACCAGGTAAATTGGCCGATTATCTCCAAGGTCCTTATGAAAACGAACAAGCTGCTAGAGCTGCCAACCAAGGGGCTTTACCACCAGACTTGTCTTTGATCGTGAAAGCCAGACACGGAGGGGCCGATTATATCTTCTCATTATTGACCGGTTACCCAGATGAACCTCCAGCAGGGGTTGTTTTACCACCAGGTTCCAACTACAATCCTTATTTCCCAGGTGGCTCTATTGCTATGGGTAGAGTTTTATTCGATGACTTAGTTGAATACGAAGATGGTACTCCAGCTTCCACTTCTCAAATGGCCAAAGATGTTAGTACTTTCTTGAACTGGGCTTCCGAACCTGAACATGACGACAGAAAGAGATTAGGGTTGAAGGCTATCATAGTTCTTTCATCCTTATACTTTTTATCCCTCTGGGTGAAGAAGTTCAAGTGGCAACCAATCAAGAACAGAAAGATTAAATTCACTCCACCAAAAAAGTAACTAGGTAAATATAGATAACTTGTTTAATTTATAACTACGCAATGTAAGTAGATGGACCAGCACGAGGACGGTGAATCGAGTGACGTGAATCGAGTGACGTGAATCGAATGAAGGGTGTAGAAACTGCAAGAATGTTTGAAGAAACGTAATCAATGGTTTAGAAACGGAAAGAAACGTAATTAATGGTTCAGGTACTTCGGGAAGCGACGAGGGGGGACACATGCCGTGGAAAACCACATCCCGACTCAACGAAGCCATATCCTTTGGTAGAGATGTGCATGAACCATCATCCAACGCCTGACAATCCACGTCTCAATTATGAGCTTGGCGATTGATGGATGGGGTAGAACAATAGGCAACATTGCAGACACCACTTGGAGCGAGGGCATGGGCAGATCCTGGGGATACGCCTACTGTGGGCGTGGTAACGTACTTCTGGCAAACCCTTTATACCCCTAGTGGTGCCGGTGTTGGTTGTGGCCATCGATTCGGCGAATTACATTTAATATCTCTGGGTTACGCAGCACGGGCGCGCGAATTTCGCCGAATGCCCCCAAAATTTCTCACTATAAAAACATCTTAATTCCCAGATCTTTTTATTGAAGTTTTGCTAAATAAAAAGTTTATCCTCAACAAGAAAAGTCGCTCGAAATGTCCAAGCCAGTAGAAGATTCCAACTCTTCTAACATAGAGGTTTCAAGTGAGGTGTCATCTTCTCAAAACCTAGTAAGAGGAAACGAGTCTGTATTGACTGATAGGTTTAAAACCAAGCCTAGTAGATTGGTTATTCTTTTGACGTTGGCATCCTCCTTTTCAGGGTTTATGTTCGGGTACGATACTGGTTATATATCCGGCGCCTTGATCAGTATCAATAAAGATTTGTCCAATAAGATATTATCTGCCGGGGAAAAAGAATTAATCACAAGTGCAACTTCACTTGGGGCGTTAATTGGCGCTATCATCGGGGGTATTTTGGCCAACATCTTGGGAAGAAGAGTGGTTTTGTTAGGGTCCAATGTGGTTTTTGTCGTGGGTACAATCATCCAGTTAGCTGCCAAGACGGTATGGACCATGATCGTGGGAAGATTTGTGTTGGGTTGGGGTGTGGGTATTGCTTCATTGATATCTCCCTTGATGATTTCCGAGTTGGCTCCTTCTCGCTATAGAGGTAGATTGATTGTTACCAATAGTGCTCTCATCACTTTTGGTCAGTTAGTTGCTTATTTCATTAATTGGGCTTTGACCAGCATGGATCACGGGTGGAGAGTTTCGGTTGGTTTATGTATGGTGCCGGCTGTTATCCAGTTCGCTCTTTTCTGGTTCTTGCCAGACACTCCAAGATACTATGTGATTAATGACGATATCACCAGCGCCAAAAAGGTGTTGAGAAAGGTCTACAAGCACGCAGACGATGCGTTTATCAATGCAGAGGTGGCCGAAATGGTGGCATCCAATTCAAAGGTTCCTGGAAATGGCCCATTATCAACCATTTGGAATTCGCTCAAATTGATCCACTCAACCCCTGCAAACTTTAGAGCTTTGATCTTGGCATGTGGTTTACAAGGTATTCAACAGTTTACTGGTTTCAATTCTTTGATGTACTTTAGTGCTACGATTTTCGAAACTTGTGGATTCAATAATCCTACTGCAGTGTCTATTATTATTGCTGCTACCAATTTCGTGTTTTCAAGTACTTCATTCTTAATCATTGATAAGGTGGGTAGAAGAAGAATTCTATGCTTTGCCGTTCCGTGTATGTGTGCTGCTTTAGTGGTATGTGCCATAGGGTTCCACTTCTTGGATATCAAGTTTGGAAGCTCCGATGAAGTGATTGTTAAGACGACAGGAATCACAGGTTGGGGGATTGTGGTGATTCTTTCCATGGTCTGGTACGTTGCAAGTTATGCCATCGGTATTGGTACTTCAGCCTGGACAGGTGTCGAGTTGTTTTCCGATGTTAATGTTAGAGCAGTTGGCGGTATGTTTGCTGCTGGTACTAACTGGGCTGGGTCTTTAACTATTGCTTCTTCATTCTTGACCATGTTGGAAAACATCACACCAACCGGAACATTCTCCCTTTTTGCAGGGCTCTGTGTGGTTTCATTCATATTCATCTATTTCTTATACCCTGAAGTTAGTGGGTTAGAATTAGAAGAAACCAGTGCCTTATTAGAAGATGGGTTTAATGTTAGGAAGGCCGCCCAACTTTCAAAAGAGCGGAAAAGAGCTTCAAAGTTTGCCGCCGTCAATAACGACCCAGACCACTCCCAAGCCTAGATTATTCATGTATTTATTTAATTAGCATTTAATAGTAACGACAGTATTTATATTCATGATGTAATTTTGCTTTCATTTTGATGGCTGAAATCAAAAAAAAGTGCGACTCCAAACTTCACCTTATCGATTGTCTTCAAATGTCATCTCAGTCTGTCAGCCCAGGGCCTAAGACCCAGAGAATCGACAGGTTCAAGGATATGAACAAGATGAAGCACTTCGAGGTTCTAAAAAAGCTTGGAAGAGGAACGTTTGGTGTAGTTCAAAAGGCCAAAAACACCAAGACTGGTCAGGTGGTAGCTTTGAAACAGCTATTGAACCATTCGGCAAAAGAAGGATTCCCCATCACCGCCATGAGGGAAATCACCATCATGAAGAAGCTAGACCATAAAAACGTTTTAAAGATTATAGATATGATATATGAAGAGCCTAAAGTTAGCAACACTCGAGATGCAATAAGGGAACGAGGATGCTTTCATACAGTAACCAGTTTCATGTCATCCGATCTCGTTGGGATTTTGCTGAACCCCAACATCACTCTCAAGTTGCTGGAAATGAAGTGTGTGATGCTTCAGTTGCTTGAAGGAGTCCAGTATATTCATGAGCAGAAGTACCTTCATAGAGACGTGAAGGCTGCCAATATTCTTATAGACGACAAAGGGATCGTTAAAATAGCGGACTTTGGGTTGGCCAGAGTGTACCACGGGAGTGTGCCGACGGCTGGGAACGGGCCTGGGGGCGGTGAAAAATCATATACCAGTTTGGTGGTGACTAGATGGTATAGGCCTCCGGAGATTTTACTAGGCGAGAGAAAGTATACCACCGCCGTGGATATGTGGGGGGTTGGCTGTGTGTTTGGAGAGCTATTCACCCGTAAGCCTATCATGAGTGGTAAAACCGATTCCCACCAGTGCCAATTAATATTTCAGCTTATGGGATCGCCTAATAGAGACTGGCCTGATGTGATGGAGTTGCCCAATAAGACCGAGTTGAATATAGGCTTAACGTGCAAGAGGACTTTTGAAGAAGTATTTGGGCCTTTGATCAATGATCCTTCCGGGCTTGATTTGCTTGACCATCTCTTGACATTGAACCCATACAAACGATACAATGCTCTTGATGCATTGAAACATGAGTTCTTCACGCTGGAACCGCTCCCGGTATCGCCTGGTGAAATGAAGTTTGAAGAGTGTCACGAAATAGATAGAGAGAAGTTTTTGAAAATGGCAGAGAATAGACCGTTGCCTCCACATATTGGTCAGAAACGACCATTGCATGAAGCCCAAAAGGCCGACCCGGACTTATCAAGGCAAGATATCAAAAGAAAGCAGGTGAATGTAAAACAGGTGGAACCCACTGGTACAAAACGACTGGCTCCCAAGCCCTCACCACTTGAAGCGATGAAAAATGATCCAGGAAATGACTCAAAAGAGTTTGTAAAGCCAAAGCCCGATATCAACTTAGAGCCCAAGCCTTCGCCAAAGGATCCAGGTAAGATGAGCAGCAGCATATTCATGCCCAAAAGGAAGAAGCCCCGAGCCACCGAGGTGAGCAAAACAGGTTCGAACGAGTCTACGAATGGCAGCGAGCCTTCAACTCGGAACGATCGAGGCGACTTTGAAAGCGATCTTACCGACTTTGAAGAAGATGTAAGCGACCATAAGCTTCGGGTTTTAGATCTAGATCGGTACACGGTCCGAAAAACCGGCACGGGCCAGCTGTGAGACCCTGTCCCTAACCTGTAAATACTGTACATAATAGATGCCAGGGAGCCGTGTGGCACATTGCAAACCATGCATAATGTAGGAGTTAAACCTTATGTTTTAGTGGAAGCACGGACCGGGATATGGAACAAGGTCGTTCAGCTGTTGGTGAGTGGACTGAGCGGGAGTGGTGGGTAGAGGGTAGACAGAGAGTGCTTGAATGGCCAGTTCTTGAGCCATGACAATTGGCAGGTTCATTTTTGTCTTCTCAGATTTGCATTGTCTTCAGCACTTGTGCATCTGCAGCACGCTAAGATCCCAGTCTTGTAGTCATGTTCAGATATTATTCCGATATACCTGGAATTGTCTCCAGAATGCCAGATAAAATTGACAGATTCTGATTTCCTGTTGTTGAGAGTGAAGTTATGTCATTCAGTGAACTACTTCTACTGTGTTTTGGTTACTAGACTCTTTGTTGTATAGCCTGGCACCCAAAACTGACAATTCAATAGAACATGCTACACTCGTAGAATCACACCAATAGACTATGTTATCACCAATAGACACTGTCATCACTAATAGACACTGTCATCACTAATAGACACTGTCATCACTAATAGACACTGTCATCACTAATAGACACTGTCACACTAATAGACTCTATCACACTAATAGACACTGTAGTCACTCATAGACACTGTAGTCACTCATAGACACTGTAGTCACTCATAGACTCTATCACACTAATAGACTCTATCACACTAATAGACACTGTTATCACTCATAGACACTAGTCACTCATACACCATCACACCAATAGACGCTCTTATCACTTATAGACACTGTTACCACTGACAGATCTGTCTACTAATAGACAATGTTACCACTGACAGATCTTGTCTATAGATCTGGCCCTAGGCAATCTGGTTACGTCTTCTGCCCGTCATTCCTGTCCCCTGACTCGTCCTTACGCGCGTCCGAAAAGACACCCACATACGAAGCTGGGCCGATGGCGGAGAGCCAAGCCAAACGAGTTCCGGGGGTGCGATGAAAAAGATAATTTGCCCTGCCAACATAAACGGCACCTTATAATCTGGCCAGATCTTGAATTAAAATTCAACAATTTTTACACAGAGCGTCATGGCAGGCATAGAAGATTATTTCTCGTTCCAGGTGTTTCTTATCGTGTTGCGAGAGACACTCGAGCTGGCAATTATCGTGTCGGTGCTTTTAGCATTTTTGCACCAAACCTTTTCGTCTTCACCGTCCAAACAGGGCTACTCAAACTTACCGAATGAGGACACTGGACCTGAAGAAGGGTCAAGTAATTTGCTCGTGGAACCAAATGAGATCCCAGACGACCAAAAGGCTACCTACAACTATTTACGTCTCCAGGTTTGGGTTGGCGGGTTGTTGGGGTTGGTGTGCTGTTTGGTATTAGGGGCGGTGATTTTGAGTGTGTTTTACATCATCGGGAGTGATCTCTGGGCGGTGACCGAGCACTATTGGGAGGGAGCCTTCTCGATCATCGCCAGCGTGATCATCTCGGTGATGGGGGTGAAGATTCTCCGTGTCAATAAGATGCAAGAGAAGTGGAAGGCCAAGTTGACCACCATTCTCAAGCAGTCCAATTACATCAACAAGGCGGTGGGCCACCACTCCACCACGTCGAGCTTGTGGCAGCTGTTTGAAAACTTCAGCGAAAAGTACTCGATGTTTGTGTTGCCGTTCATCACCACCTTGAGAGAGGGCATGGAAGCCATTGTGTTCATTGGGGGAATAGGCATCAACGAGAACACCCTGATCCAGGCGATACTCATCTCCACCGTCACGGCTATAGTGATCGGGGTGGTGGTCGGGGCCGCGTTGTACAAGACCGGGAACTCGTTGTCGTTGCGGTTGTTCTTGTTGGTGTCGACCGGGTTTCTCTACTTGATTGCCGCCGGGTTGTTTTCCAAAGGAGTGTGGAACTTCGAGTTGCAGCGGTTCATTGACTTGTGCGACGGGTTTGACGTGAGCGAGACCGGCCACGGCCCCGGGTCCTATGACATTGCCCAAAGCGTGTGGCATGTCAACTGCTGCAACGGCGAGCTCCAGGAGGACGGGGCCTTCTGGATGATCATGACCGCCATCTTGGGATGGACCAACAGCGCCACGTACGGAAGCGTGGCCAGCTACCTCGTGTACTGGGCGGCGGTGATCTACATGTTCAGCGCGTTGCTCTTCGAGGAGCAGCACGGATACTTGCCGTTGATACCCATCAAGATGCAAAAGAGGCGGATGAAGAAACGGTTATTGGCGACCCAGTTGATTCGTGGAGCGGCCAGCGGGAACAGAGACAGCGTGGATTCCACCACTCCCTTGACGGGGCGAACGGCTGGGGAATCGTAACCATTTACTAACGTGCTATTGCACTCGTAATTAGAGCGTTGGATTAATGTACACCTCTTGATTGGCTTCTTGTAAATCTCAGTTATGTCGCGCCTGCACATACAATCGCGTAAAAAATAAACCTCATCTTGAAGTTATCTGATTGGATCTGTGGGTCCCATTGTATCAGATGTTTTTTGAGCACCCCCGCCTTGGCTCGCCAGGTTTCCACAGAGACTACGCACGCTTTACTTGGGGTTGTTTTCTTGTTTAGCCCTGTTGTGCTGGCCCCGTACACCCTCTACCCCGCCACATCAATCAAACGTCAAATCTGTCAAGCCATGGCATTTTTCTTGGTACTCGCAAATCGCCTCCGAACATTCTGCTGGTGTGCCCATGCGGCTTCCTGCCCGTACGTTTTCAGCCAGAAGCACAATTACTTAATGTATTCCATGATCGAAAATTTTTTGCTGTAAAGAGGCATCTTCCAAAGGGGTGGACACTTGGGTATAAAACTGACTAATCCCCGACCATTTCAGCCAGTAGGTTCTCTATGAAGTTTGTATTTCTTTTGGCGTTTGCCAATGCTGTGCTTGCAAAAGCTGCTGCCTATGAAACTCCCAATCTTGGCGAATGGACCGCCTATGCCTGTGGAGATTATGTCAATGGGATGGCCATTTTTTGTGACCCTCTAGCCCTTGATGCTTATACTTGTTTCTGCACCAACGAGTACTCCAGGGCCACGTTTGTGGGATGCCTTGAGTCCATTGGAAGAAACAACGTAGAAACCCTCGAGGGTATTGTTCTTGCCTGTGAAGAGTTGGGAGGCCCCACCACTGTTGAGGAGCTCCAAAAGTCCTATGATGTGTATAAGGCCGATGCCATTACCCTCGAGGAATACGAAGGCTTGCCTGGTTACAATGCCACTGCTTATGTGACGGTTCCCCTTATTGTTAACGATACTATTTGTCACGACTGGAAGGTGTCGTACGATAACTTCTTTTATGCTTATTCTGATTCTCCATGGTATGGGTTGGGATGCTTTGTGTTCTGGCCCTTCATCATGCTTTTCTCGGCCGTGTCCCACTGGTCCAGGTACATATTCCCTTCTTTTGTCAACAAACAGACCGGTGCTTTAACGAACTGGGTAAGATCAAATATCGTTTTACCAGCAGTACACAGAAGAAAAACATCCGTCAAGCCGTTTGGAAAAGTGTTGGACTTCCTTGTTCCTTCTAGATTAGAAACATTGGTTCTTGTGGTCTACACCTTGATTCTGATTGCCTTTTCGGGGGCCAATATCAGAACCTACGACCGTGATACTATCTTTGCGACCAAAATGCTTGCATTATCAAGGTATGTCGCTGTTAGACAGGGTATTCTTGCCACTTATTCTGCTCCGTTATTGATCTTGTTTGCCGGCCGTAACAACTTCTTGCAGTGGATCACCGGATGGAACTTTGCTACCTTCATCACCTACCACAGATGGATTGGCAGAATGGTATTTATCTGGGCAATGAACCATTCTATTGGCTACTCTGTTGCTTTCAAGGACAACTACCTTCTTTACATGAAAGACACATATGTCATTTGGGGGATGATTGCCACTGTTGCTGGAGGGTTCATCATGGTTCAAGGGTTACTCTTCTTCAGAAGAAAGTCGTACGAGTTGTTCTTGGCTTTCCACATTATCTTGGCTGCGTTGTTTGTGGTTGGTTCTTGGTACCATGTGTACGAGTTGGGATACATCTACTGGTACTATGCAGCAGTGGCGGTGTGGGCCTTTGACAGGTTGATTAGGTTTATCAGGTTGTTCCTTTTTGGATTCCCGGTTGCAAAAGTTCAGTTGGTGGGAGAAGAGACCATCAAAGTCATCATTCCTAAACCTTCTTACTGGAAGGCCATCCCGGGAGGCTATGCATTCATTCACTTCCTTAGACCAAGCTGTTTCTGGCAGTCCCACCCGTTCACGTTCACCGAAGCTGTCGAGACCAAGGGACAAATCGTCTTGTACTGTAAGGTTAAAGGTGGTGTGACCCATGGATTACACAAGTATCTTGTCAACCAACCAGACAGATCAGCCAGTATCAGGGTCGGTGTTGAAGGACCTTACGGCCAAGCATCCTTGGCTAGGAAGTCTGACACTGCTGTTTATATTGCTGGTGGTAACGGTATTCCAGGTATCTACAGTGAAGCCTATGATGTTGCCAGGAGAGGAGCCAAGACGGTTGTGAAATTGATCTGGATCGTCAAGGACCACGACTCTCTCAAGTGGTTCCATGACGAGTTGAAGTACCTCAAGGGAACCAACGTGCAAGCCACCATATACATCACAAGACCTGCCATTGAAAGCCCAGATAACAGCGACTCCGAAAAGAAGACAGATGAAACGTCCAGTGAAAAAGAAAAGGCGTCCAGCATCGAAGGCGAATTGTCCCATGTTGAAATCAAATACGGTAGACCTAATGTCGAGGCATTGGTCAAGAGTGAAATCGAAGAAAGCAATGGTTCTATTGCTTTTGTCACCTGTGGCCACCCTGCCCAAGTTGATGAATTAAGATACCATGTCAGCCGTAACCTTGTTCCTAGTAAAAGAGTAGACTTTTACGAACAGTTACAAGTCTGGGCATAGATTGGGTATTTGTTCGACCTTTAATTAGATTAATTTATACTGATAGTACCAGCCGTAGTCGTCCGTACAATCTGCTTGTCCATGGCGTTGGAATTAGGCAGTGTGGACAGAACCAGTAGCAGCTAAGTTATTGGTGTTCTGCACTTACCTGAATTACATGGAGATATATAGAGAAATCTTCAGAGAGAAATTTCCAACAAACTCGACAGCGATGGCTATAAAGCGGACTCTATTGGTGGATTTCGTTCCGTTGTCACAAGTTACGAAGTTTCATTTAAACGCAATTCAAACCGATCAAGAGAGCTCCAAACAACAATGAGCCGGAAACCCCCTGATGCATAGATTGTGGGGCCATAAACCTCAAATAAAGGGCGACATGTATATAGACCATAATTATATAAAACGAGCCAATTGACAATTGCTGATGAAACCCGAAAAGTAGCATAACCATCGAATTAAGGTGAGTGCAACCAATGAGTGGAACCGTATATCGGATGCTTTAAATAGAGGAACAAGAGCCGTTGATATGATTGTTTGCTAAGCCAGGATCGCCTGCTAACCTGTAAATCATCTGTGGGTTTGACGTGACATGATTGGCTATGGGATTGCGAGCATTGTCTGATCCCCCTAGATTAATGGCACATCCTGCACACAGCCATAATAAAGATTTGACCCTCACAATATATTCTAATTTGGCAAAAAATATCCATGCCAAAATTATCTGATGGGATCATTGTGCATGAAACGCCTTAAACTGTAAATTACCCGGGATGCGGGAATATGCTTGAAGGAAGCCATCATGTGAATAGCCTCGGACAGCTAATGTTAACTCTGGTGTTAATTATTGCCGAGCTGGCGGATTGCCGTTCAAAGTATTTCCACCCCAAATATTGATCCTGTCAGATAAGAAAATCCCAAGCCATCTTTTGGCATATTTTTGACAATCTGTTGCTTGGCAAACCCGTAGATACATCGCTAACAATTTATCGCACAGCCGCCCAGCTTTTTACCACTATGGCCTGTTACGGTCTACTGACAATCGCTAGATGCCTGCATTCTTTTGTCTTCGACGTCAGGGCGTTTACGAAAGTTTAAACCGGAACGAAGCCATGGGATTCGTTAACTCCTAGTTTGAGATTGGCAGTAGTAAAAAAATAAAAAAAAAAATATGAAAAATGAAAAATGAAAAATCTACGAGTTGTAAAGTTGCAAACCTGTTCTACATCGCCCAACAATAGGTGATATATATAACCGAATGATTCCCAGATATTTGCCCTCTTATTATACATACCTTCTTAGTTACAAGCTTTCATGATGTTGGCTTGTTTTTTGCTCCCGGTGTTATACTTGATCACCACCGCCCGTGCTGGTGGTGCACCCTACGAGGGTTATACCGAAGGTAAAATGGTTGCTTACACCTGTAGTGGTGTCATCAGGATGGCCGGTACCTTTTGTGACATGGACGATCCAAACTATTATTCCTGTTACTGTGCCAATGAGAACCTGAGAGCCACTTTCATGGGATGTGTGGACGCTCTTGGGCAGACCAGCGATAAAATCTTGGAGCAAATAGCTGACTTGTGTGTTGAACAGTATATGGCAACCAATGCCACCGTTGAAGCTTTCCAGGAGAGTCTTGAGCTCTACAAGTCGAGTGCCGTCAACAGTTCTACTATAGAAGGATTTAACATCAGTATTCCGGTCGACCAGCCCCTTCTTGTCGACACAGCCTACTGTAAGGACTATAAGATTTCGTACGACAACTTCTTGGGGACCTACCTGAACTCCACATGGTACGGGTTAGGGTGCTTTGTATACTGGCCATTCGTGATGCTTTTTGCAACCGTCACCCACTGGCTTAAATTCATAGCTCCTTCTTTCATGAAGAAGAGAACCGGCAAGGTCACAAACTGGGTCAGAGCCAACATAATTTTACCTGCTGTTCACAGAAGGAAAACCGACGCAAAACCCTTTTTGAAGTTCTTGGATCTTCTTGTACCATCGAGACTCGAAACAATCATTTTGTCGGCCTACTTGATACTTGTGATCGTTCTTTCCGGCTGCAACATTAGGTGGTACCCGAAGGATACCATCTTCGAATCCAAAACCCTTGGTTTGGCTAGATACATTGCCGTCAGACAAGGTATCCTTGCCACATACTCTGCTCCGTTATTGATCTTGTTTGCCGGCCGTAACAACTTCTTGCAGTGGATCACCGGATGGAACTTTGCTACCTTCATCACCTACCATAGATGGGTGGGAAGAGTGGTGTTCACCTGGGTGATGATCCATAGTATTTGCTATTCGATTGCGTTCATGGAAAACTACCTTCTTTATATGAAAGACACATACGTTATTTGGGGTATGATTGGAACTGTCTCCGGAGGCTTGATCATGGTCCAGGGGCTACTTTTCTTCAGAAGAAAGTCGTACGAGTTGTTCTTGGCTTTCCACATCATCCTAGCAGCATTGTTCGTGGTTGGTGCTTGGTACCATGTGTACGAGTTGGGCTACGTCTACTGGTACTACTCGGTGGTTGCGGTGTGGGTTCTCGACAGGGCCGTCAGGTTCTGTAGACTATTCCTTTTCGGGTTCCCAGTGTCTCACATCGAGCTTGTTGCTGATGAAACCATTAAGGTGACGGTCCCCAAACCGTCATACTGGAAGTCAATCCCTGGTGGCCATGCTTTCATTCATTTCATAAGACCCAGCTGTTTCTGGCAGTCACACCCGTTCACGTTCACCGAGGCAGTGGAAAACAACGACAAGATCGTTATCTACGCCAAGGTCAAGGGTGGCATCACCCATGGTTTATATAAGTACTTAGCCAACCAACCAGGCAAGGCTGCGAAGATGAGAGTGGGTATCGAAGGTCCTTACGGCGAAGCTACTCCCGCAAAGACCTCCGACACGGCTGTGTTCATTGCTGGTGGTAACGGTATCCCCGGGATCTATAGTGAGGCCTATGACATCGCCAAGAAGAACACCAAGACGGTGGTCAAGTTGATCTGGGTCATCAGAGAGTACCGTTCTTTGGAATGGTTCTACGAAGAACTCATGTATCTTAAGAACGTCAACATACAAACCATCGTCTACGTCACCAGACCATCGCTCAACAGCTCTGACTCGAGTGATAACGAGAAGAAGAAGGGAGACGATTCCAGTGAGAGAGAAAAGAGCTCTGTTTTGCAGGAAGAGTTGTCCCATATAGAATTTAGACACGGAAGACCAAACATGGAGGAACTCTTGAAAGATGAAATAGAAGAAAGTGACGGATCGATTTCCTTCGTCACTTGCGGACACCCAGCCCAAGTGGATGACATGAGATACTTCATAAGTAACAATCTTCCTGATGATAAAAGAGTAGACTTCTATGAGCAATTGCAAGTTTGGTCATGAGCTGATAATATTTAATACACATCTAAGTTATTTCTGTTAATCTAGTTATTGTGGTGTTGTTACCGTGTAGTTGGCATTGATATTTCTTTATAGTGGAAACTCTGGTCTCGTTAGTGGACTGGAACTCATTCAAACATTTTGTACTCATTCAAACATTTTGTACTCATTCAAACATTCGTACTCATTCAAACATTCGTACTCATTCAAACATTTTGTACTCATTCAAACATCTCGTACTCATTCAAACATTTCGTCAACTGATCCACCCAAGTAAAGCTTGAGGGTCTTCCTTGTAGCAGGTAACAACCTACACCTGACAAGAACCTGCTTCCCGTCTTTGGCAGCAATTCGGTCGTACGCCTGGAATCTGTGACAGCCGCCGAACGCAAAGTAATAATCTTTTCCCTGCTCCCTGACTCGAAATACATCAATAGGAGGCAACTCGCCTGCTTCGATGTTCTCTAGCTCGCAGGTGGCAGAGGCCATTGGAGCACCGTTTAATGTCGACACCATCGCGTCAATCTTTTGGTGATCGAGCACAGGAGGAATAGGTCTCCGTATTTGGTCGAGCGGCACCTCGCTGATATTTACTTGACTGGTTTGAATAGACATGGTTTGCAAATTTCGCAACTATCACTCTTTATATAAAACGCGAAACCATTTCTGGCCATCCTAAATTATTAAGCGACAAGCCGATGATTAATAAGACAATGACCAGGTATTTGGCGAATCACAGAGGCAGTGTTTGGAATTCCAGGAAGGTTCGAGAACTTCTCCAACAATGCGGATGGCTTCTTGAGGGCAGAACACAAACAATATGTATCTACATCTAATTATCATCGACATAATTACATTCACCAGACCGGGCCGCGCACTACTGATGCTTTAGATACGGCACCGAAGTATAAACCTTGGCGACGACTTCCGAGGGGCTGGGCGCGCATAAACGGTCGCATCCAGAAACACAACATCGATATCGGAGACTCCACAGTCCGTCCCTACAAGCACAACCAGAGTCGCCGCACAGGATGGCGGCCCGCAGGTGACGGTCTGGGCCCTACACGTTAACGTGCCCAAAGCCTGACCAACGTTTGTCTTCCCGATCGCCGGCCCGTCCATATTTAAAGTTTATCTGAAAAATCATTGGATCCCCGAGACCGAAAATTATCAAATCGATCAGCTCTGCAGTTGCGCCATTGGCTGTATTTACCTTTTCACTTCCCCGGCCCTCCCTGGCTTGCTTTGAAGCATGGATGCCACACCGCCAGCCCCCGGCCCTCCCTAAGCCTGGCCTCTCCGTAAAACATATATATATCCCTGCCTATCTCTCGAGCGGGTGTTTTCAATCCTGATCGCAAACGGTTCCATTTACGATCGGCCCTCGAATCTCATTTGTCGCTCGCAAAAAAAATCTGCAAGCTTGACAACCAATAATTTTGTTTCTCGTACCAGTTCATTCACCAGTTTCCTTTCCAGTGTACTGTACTCCCGGCTTGCAAAGACATAGCCACGGCGGTTGACTTCTATCCTCACCTCCGGTCCCTACCCGCAAAAACCATCTGTTTTGTTTGAGATCAACAGCTTGTTGGAATGTACACCTCGGGAATATACGTCACCATAGGGTTTTTGGTGGCGCTTTGTCCGTTCTGTATCCCCATCAACCTCAAGAGCAGAGCCTTGCGTGCCATACGGGCGTTCTTGGTTCTCGGGTTCATCACTTCCACCCTTATCACTTTCACGCCTGATCCAGCGGTTAATGGTGCTCCTATCCACAAATATGAACAGAGCAAAATAGCATTCTTCAGTTGCAGTCACCAGCTACGATCCACCATGGCCACCTTCTGTAACCCAGAGACCGAGGACCAGTTTTCCTGTCCTTGTACGAACACATATGCCTTGGCGTCGATGGCCTATTGTTATTACTATGGCTACAACGATATCAAATACGAGCTTATAGATAGATGTCAGAGCGACTTCAACATCACCTTAACAAGGGAACAGTTCGACGAGGCCGTCGATGCTTATTTCCGGTCGTCCAGGAATATCCTGGGCATGGATGACTTTAAAAATGGTAAACAGGTGACGTTTCCTGTTAAACTTGATGACTCAAGCATCGTAATGTATGGGAATTCCTACGGCCAGTTTTTGGGAAACTTCAACACCTCTATATATTACGGGGGCATCCTAGTGCTCTACTGGCTTGTGTTTTTCGCCTTACTTTCATTGGTTAACTGGGCCAAAATAGTGTTTCCTAAAACAAATAAGGTCATGGTGGACCCAGTCACCAACTGGTTTAGAAAGCATGTTACTGTCCCCGCCACCAGGGGCTCAAGAAAAACCAATGAACAGCCGTTCTTTTATTTCTTGGACTTCTTGGTGCCCACAAGACTTGAAACGGTGTCATTGGTTGGATTTTTTGGACTCTCTGCATATTTCTTCGTAAAAGGAGTTTACATAGCACCCAATGATCCTCTATTCCCAGAGAGACTTAGAGGCTATTTGAGAGTGTTTGCAGTCAGAGCTAGTATTTTGACTAGCTCCATGATGCCCTTACTAATTCTTTTTGGTGGAAGAAACAATTTTCTTCAATGGGCAACTCGGTGGGACTATTCTTCATTCATTACTTTACACAGGTGGATTTCAAGAGTGTTGGTGGTATTAATCATTATCCATACTCTCTTCTATTCATTTTATGCTGCTAGCTTCAGAATTTTATTGACCCATAGGTATATTCAATGGGGGATCTTGGGAACAGGTTCTGGTATCGCCATATTGGTTCAAGGACTATTGGTATTGAGAAGAAAGTATTATGAAGTGTTTCTTTTGTTGCATATTGTGTTGGCCCTTGGATTTATAGGCGGTGCATATGTGCATGTTTATGACCTTTATTGTTTGTGGTTTTATCATTTCACTTTTGCAGTGTGGATCATCGATAGGGTGGTCAGAATAGGCCGGTTATACTCTTTTGGATTTCCTAAAGCAAAGGTGATGTTATTAGCAGACGAAGCATTGAAAGTAGTCATACCTAAACCTGCTCATTGGGAAGCAGTGCCCGGAGGGCATGTATTTATTCATTTCTTGAAGCCATATTGCTTTTGGCAGTCACACCCGTTCACCTATACCTTACCCATTGAGAACAACAATGAAATCATCATATTCATCAAGGTCAAGAAGGGGGTGACCCAGCAGCTTTATGAGTACCTTAAGACGCATCCATTCAAATCCACTGAAATAAGAGTGGCAGTCGAAGGTTCTTATGGGGAATCTACCCCAGCAAGTAGATATAACACGGCTGTATTTGTTGCAGGAGGGAACGGTATTCCAGGTATCTATGCCGAAGCCTACGAGCTCTCCAAGAGGTTCATCAACCAACAGATCAAGCTCGTATGGGTGATAAGGGAATACAGATCGTTATATTGGTTTTATGAAGAGCTCCTATCGTTGAGAAACACAAAGATCGAAACAACCATCTATGTGACCAGACCCGACATCTACACTAATATCGAAGAGTTTGATATAAGGATTCCTGACGCAGCTGAAGTTAGTGAGACAACTAACCTCAAAGATGCAGCACCCGTGAACACCTACGAAAGCTCCGACAATAACAGCCCGCAACAAATAATAGCACATATCAAACGAGAACTTTCCTTCATTACTTTCAAAGAGGGTAGACCCTCTATGGACGCGATTGTGCAACAATCTATTAAAGAGTCAGGAGGCTCTGCAGCATACATCACCTGCGGGCACCCCGTCATGGTGGACGATTTGAGAGCAGCAGTAGTTGCCAACATCGATAACGAAGAACATAAACGTGTTGACTATTACGAACAACTCCAGGTTTGGGCTTGATTTATTTATCTTATTTATATATTTACTAATATACCTAATAGTTTTTTGCAAGCTAGTCGCATTTGAACCTCATCGCGATCGAATTTAATTTTTTTTCATACCGATATAGCAGGCCTGATGATTAGAACTATTAAGCCTAAAAACGCTCGTTCCAAGAGAGCTTTGGCCAAGAAGGAAGCCAAGTTCGTCGAGAACACCAAGTCTGCATTGTTTGTTCCTGGATCCACCGGTAACAAGTTCTTACACGATGCCATGTGTGATATAATGGCATTCAAGAAACCACACGCTAAACGGTTTTCAAAAAAGAATGAAATCAGACCTTTTGAAGATGCCAGTACTCTTGAGTTCTACAGTGAAAAGAACGACGCTTCATTAATGGTTTTGTCCACCCATAACAAAAAAAGACCAAATACCTTGATTTTTTCAAGGTTTTTCAACCATAAGGTCTATGATATGATTGAATTATCTATCCAAGAAAACCCTAAATTATTGCAAGACTTCAAGAAGCTCACTTTCACTGTCGGCTTGAAGCCAATGTTTGTCTTCAATGGGCCTGCATTTGACGTGGTACCAGCATTCCAACATGTCAAGTCTTTATTCATGGATTTCTTCAGAGGTGAAGAAACCGATTTACAAGATGTTGCTGGTTTGCAATATGTCATTGCTGTATCTACAGGAGAAATAGAAGACCCAAACTCTACAAAATTGCCATTAGTCAACTTTAGAGTTTATAAGTTAAAGAGTTATAGATCAGGTCAAAAGCTTCCTAGAATAGAGCTCGATGAAATCGGACCAAGGTTCGACTTTAAGATCGGTAGAAGAACTGGACCAGCACCAGAAGTTGAAAAGGAAGCTCTTAGAAAACCAAAGGAATTACAAGTTAAAGAAAAGAAGAACGTTAAGGTTGATTTCATGGGTGACAAGGTTGCACAAATCCATGTTGGTAACCAAGACTTGAGCAGATTACAGACCAGAAAGATGAAGGGTTTGAAGTCTAAGTACGATCAATTATCAAGTGGTGAAGAAAATGACTTCGAAGAAGACGATGAGATTGAGTATGATGATGAGGATGAGGGCATTGAAGACGATATTGAAGACGAACCAACCCCAAAGAAACAAAGAGTCTAACTTGTTTTTGTTTAGTTATATTATCTACAGCATAACCACCTTGTATATTAAATTAATGAAGTTTGTTCAATGTAAATGCCTTTAAAGTCGTGTATAGAGAAGATAAATTTTCACTTGAATGCGAACTTGTAGTGAAGTTTGTTGATAATTAGAACCACAAATGGCTCTGCAAACACAATCACTTTTCAGGCCCAGGAAGATCCACAAGCCTGACTCACATAGACCAGACCATATTGAACCAGTAACGTTTCAAGGCTCGTCTCAAATCCAAGAATTGACCAAGAATGATCAATATTGTATATCAAGACTTCCTGCGCTTCCAAGTGTATTGAACAACAACAAGAAAGTTATTAACGGATACACCGACGGCAACTCAAATTACTCCGTCGTCGTATCTGAAGATGGGATATTTGTGTGGTGCTATAACTCCACCGATGCATCTCCTTTGACCATAGAATTCCCCATTGAAGAGTCTCCTCTTCTTGCTTTGGCAATACTAACCAACCCATCGGGTGGTTCCATAACGGATCCTGGGATTGTCATAATAAACAGCTCTAGCGGATTGGTCAAGTTCTATGAAAGCGTTCAGCATTCTCCAGCGTTGGGGTTGATAGGCAATAAGAACCTTGAAATCTCAGTCCCTTTAGATACCGAGAAAGGAGAGTTTATATCGTTTGCTGAAAACGTGGAACCCGCCGGTATAGTGGTGGTGACTTCTTGGAAAAGAGTAGTGTTGGTGAACATTAGAAACTTCAAAGGCCAGCCGTCTTTATCGCTCATCTCAGTAATGAAACCAGCTTCCAATTTGTTTGCCAGGTTCTTGAACATCAACGAAGTCAACAACGATATTGTAAGTGTCAGATCAGGCAAATTGAGCCCGCAAGGCACTGAACAAGAATTGATAATACAAGAACAATCGGGTCTTATCCATTTGATCTCCATTAAATTATCTTCGGGAGCTCCATTCATTGAGTCGTCTCAGTCTTTCACTCATAACTTGAATACTTACGTTGAAAGCAGCGTGGATGGATATCATAAACTTTCAAGCCATAACATACAATACCTTGATGCTTGGAGAGTGAACTCCTTAAACGTGGAAAACACCTATTTGATCTTGTGTTTGATCAAAGATCAATTCTTCGATATAGACAACACTGCTAACAATTTGGTGCTTGTTACTGCCAAAATCGAAAAAAGTGGAGTGTTGGTTTACGGATCACATAGATCAAACAGATTTGATAGCCCAATTGGCGACTTTAAGCCCAAATTGTTTGTCCCATATCCCGAAAACACTGCATTCATCGTGATTAACAACTCGATCATTTTGACTGACCTTGACTACTCATACATTCTGTCTAAGGGAACAGTGCTGTATTACAAACCCCGGTGGGAAGACATTATAAAAATCAGTTCCTCGGTTGGAGTCATTGGATATGGTTACGAAAACCAAGTCGACAATTCGAACCCAACTTTAATCCTATTGACAAACAATTCGGGTGTGTTAAGAATTGAACGGTTTGCTGGAAAACACTCTGTATCAAGCGAAGGTTCTTATGATCCTAAGACGTTGGTCAAATCGCATATCGAACAAGCAATTTTTTACTCCATCAACTCGTCCATTGATTTCAGTTTATCGGGAAGCTTTTCTGACGAAACCATCAACGAAGCTGTCACGCAAATAGTGCAAGAAATCTTGACCTCAAAGTCTCAATACCTTCCAAGCTTTTCTCCCACAGTCAGTGTTATACTAGAGAAAAAGCTCAGCTTGTTCAATAATTTGATTGAATACTGCAACGAGAATATCCCACAGCTAAGTCATACAGTGAAAACACAAGTCATACATGCGTTGGAGAAGACCCAGGCTTCTCTCAGTTTATGGAAACTAGTCGATTCCAACGACAAACCACAACTCAAATTAAAAGACCATCTTAAAAGCGTTGTTTCGGATCATGTGCTGGCTCAAGGAGAAAGCGACGATGAGCTAAGGAAATTCTTCAACAACCACATAGAAAACTTTCATGTTGTATTCACCGAGTTTTTGAATAAGGCGATAGAACTTGAACTATCTCCAAACTACTTATTGGAAGTGATAACCAAGGTTCTTTTCGACTCGGTATTGAAAAATGAGTTGGAATACGCTCAGGATATCTCAAACAGGAAGTCGTGGTTATTTGATACTGATTTGTTGATCAACGTAGAAGCTTTCTTCCAATCTAAGTTCTGTGATGACTCCATCAACTCGGCATACACCAACCCTCAAACCATCAGAGAATATATTGGTGAGCTATGTGATGTGTTGTATTACTTTATAAATGAAGCAATAGACTACATGAACATTGAATCAAACGAGAATTTGAAAACTTACGTCAAGTGGTATAACAGAAATAAAGTCAAGTGGATTCAGTGCTTATTAGCCAACAATCTTAGTGAGAATGCCATTCTGCTTGTGGAAAGATATAGGGATTTCACCTCTTTAGCTTCTATCATAGAAGACGAGCGGGAAAGAATCATCGAGCAGTTTGGTATAGGAAGTACCCAATACGAAACTCTTCTTACCAAGTACTACGTTTATTTTGAAAAGTATCAAGTTGAGTTTGCCGATGCTTTGTTTGACTACTATGTCAAGAATGATAAGGTCCAGATGCTCTTGACTGGTTTCCCGAGGTATAAGCGTCTTTTAGACCAATACTTGTCCAAAGAGTATAACAAAGTATCTAATATTGCTTGGATAGGTAAACTATTAGATGGCCACTATGGAGAAGCATCTGAATACTTATTGAATTCGGCTGAAACTAGTAGTGGTGAATCCCAGAGTAACCAAGAACTCAAATACTCTTTGGCAAAGTTAAGTGCCATAGCCTCAAAGAATAACCAATCAGGGGATGCTTTGGTTGATTCTAAGTTGTTTAAAATCGAAACCAAACTCATCCATTCAAGGATACAAAAATCCCTATACGATTACATCAACGAGGCATTAGTCAAAGCTGAAGGGGGAGAAAGCACCAAGTTCACGGCCTTTCTTAAGTTCATCAATGAGGATATCGATCAGAATGCCGCCACTGCCATATTTCAAGACTCATTCTCTAGTTTCATAAATGATAAAAGCCTCAGCGAAAAAGACTTGATTGACTATTTGACGTTTGTGAAGCCGTCCACCAAGTTCAATAATGGCTTCTCCAACGCCTTTAGAATTGCATCTTTACTCCCCGATGAAGTCACATACAAAGTCACCACGAAGAAGATCTGGTCAAGGCTATTAGCCATCACAGAAGACTGGACAGAGCTTAATAACATTTCGCAGAAAACAGACGAATTCATAAAGAGGAAGTTCCAGAACTCAATTCTCTACAAAACTGTTCGTTTGATCAACCACAAGGAAATCGACATCCTCAAAGAGATGCTTGAAGAAGATGCTATTGACTTCAGTGACCTGAATGTTCTACTTTCACAGTTGAACGAGAGCTTCTTTAACAGATCCTTAAATTACGCCAAAGAGTACGGCTTGTTGAATTGGGTCATCTCGATCAAATCCGAAGCAGAAATGAATCTCCAAACACTATAATACACGTGTATACATCCTGTAAACCCTATACTAATATACATTATTATAACGACCCTTCGCGTCTAGTCGCTTTTACCTTCGTCATCATCCTCTGCCTCTTCCTCATCCTCCTCATCTTCGTCCTTGAGTCTTATCCTCAATAATCCTTCCGGCAACGGCCTCAGGTTCTCGTAGTCGCCCTGTGAGTATTTGTACAAGCCAAGAGAGGCCAATGAAATAGATCTGACCACATTCTGCCAAGTCGATAATACTAAATTCACACTCTCTGCTCCGTCCACCATATCGCCGAGCTTCGACTCTAGCACCTCAAGTTGGTGAGTCAAGTTCTCTGTGTATTCCTTGATCTCCACCAAGCAGGCCAACTCGGCCGACTTCTCCTCGAGCTTCTGGTATATCTGGTTCAGCTTCTGCATAGCTCTGGAAGAATATCGCGAATTTGTTTTTGTAAACAAACCTCATTTAATATCGGAATGGCTAGGCCATCATCCAGCTCATTTTCTTTTGTGCAGATTGCAAGGGAGAAAGCCAGAGACAGAGGCGATCAGGGTGAAGATGGTGATACTCAGACCTCCGAAAATGTGGCAGAGAAATATGAATTATTAAACAAAAGTCTCAAACACAACAATGAAGTGATGATGGAGAAAGTGGCTGATCTCGAGAAGAAGCTTGCCAATTTGATTGCTGAAAACATGACCTTGAGGAGCGATAGGTCCTTTGGCTCTAAGAAGGATTTGGAAAGAAAAGTAGATGAGTTGGAGGGAATTCTTTCTGACAAAGTCAGTGAGATCTTTCTTACAATCAAGAGATTTAGACAGCGTGAAGGATTGGCTACTCCCAAGCCTCCGTCTTTCAACGGTAGAACTGAAAGTGACAATCCTGTGAACGTTCCAGTCAGGCGAGATTTGAGTATACTGAGCCAGCCAACAAATGATAATGCAACAAGTGATGTGGATGTGAGGTCCCAACCTCCCAGAAAGCGGTACAGTTTCAGCATAAGAAGACAGAGCAACATACGGCAAATTCCTATTTTTCAAGACACACCTGAGGATAGTGAAGCTGGGCCTATTGTTGAGAGTGGGCCAGCAGTCCAGCCTGTTTCAGCCACAAGTGATAAGGAGAATACATCAGAAGTACCGCCTGCTCCAACCACAAGCGATAAGGAGAATACGTCAGAAGTACCGCCTGCTCAGAACGCAAGTGATAAAGAAAATGAACCTCCTATTGCTGGCAAGGGAGATCAAGGTGGATATGGCTATAAAGAGAATAGCCTACCTGTTGATGCAAGCACCTCCAGTAAAAGTGAAAGCCCTACTCCAACGCCTATGCCAAAACCTAAAGGTGTTAAAAACCCCCTGAGAAAAACATACACCGGCAATTTGAAGCGGTCCAGATCAACTTCGGTTCCAGTAGCAGAACCAACTCTTGCAACAGAAAGCCCTCAAGAGCCAATACAGAAAAGACCAAGGAGGAGTAGAAACCCTGTTTCATATAAGGAGCCTTCCTTGGGGGCCAAATTGAGAAGACAGTCTGAAAATCTAGTGGATGCTGTCACGGATGAGTTCTTCAGGCCAATCAAGCAGGAAAAGGAAGAAAGGATACCAATGGCAGTAGTTGACCACAACAAGGTCAAGCAGGAATCCATCAAAGGAAAAGGAAAAGGGAAAGGGAATAACAACAAACTCTTAAAGGCACAATCATCTGTCGTCAGAAATGACGACCCAGCCGTATTTGACTTTGTTGAAAATGTTAAGAGAACTAGTAGAAGATATACTATTAACAACTAATATACATAAGAGGATTTCTAAACACTCATTTTCATCTTGATAGGAGGATAAGGCTTATATTCCTTAATCTCAAAGTCTTCGTATTTGAAGTCATCGATACTTTCGATGGCATCCTTTCTGTCGCTCTTAATGACCAATTTTGGGAAGTCTCTAGGGACTCTTTCAATTTGCTCTTTCAAAGCATCAATATGGTCCAAATATACGTGACAGTCTCCCATGGTATGAATGAATTCACCACAGTCCATATCCACTATATGAGCTATCATTTTAGTCAATAAAGCATAAGAGGCAATATTGAAAGGCACACCTAATCCCATATCACAAGAACGTTGGTACATTTGGCATGACAATTTTGGTTTCTGACCTTCTGGGAAGTTAACATAGAATTGACAGAATACGTGACATGGAGGTAATGCCATTTTACCAAAGTCGGAAGGATTCCATGCAGACATGATGATTCTTCTATCATATGGGTTAGTTTTCAACTTCTTGATGATTTCCTGCAACTGATCAATACCTTGTCCTGAATAGTCAGCGTCACAGTCTGTGTACTTGGCGCCAAAATGTCTCCATTGAAACCCATACACGGGACCCAAATCACCTTCTCTTCTATCTGTCAATCCCAAAGAGTCCAAGTATTCACGGGACCCGTTGCCTTCCCAAATCTTAACTCCAAGGTCACTCAACTTCTTGCCATCGGTGCAACCAGCCACAAACCAAAGTAATTCGTGGATGATAGCCTTGGTGAACACCTTCTTGGTAGTTAAGAGCGGGAAGTTGTCGCCAGAGATATCGAACCTCAACTGTGGTGGGGCAAAGATGGAACGAGTACCGGTTCCGGTTCTGTCGGGGCGATTCTCTCCCTCCTCGATGATACGTTTACACAAGTCAAGGTACGCCTGTTCAGCGATATTGGCACTAACAGTCATAATCTGAATATTTACCAAACGCGTACCGCGATATTTGATCTCAGAGGTCGTTTTGATCTCAGAGGTCGTGCGCGCGCTTTGGGGTCAAAGTTGCAAAATTACTACGGTACGAAAGCTGGTGTTGATCAATACATTATCTAGCTACTATTTATTTGCTAATGCTTACTTCTTGTCACCAAAAACAGCGTCACTGGCTTGTTGGGTCCATGACTTACCGTCACCAGAGGTGTTACCACCAACGGCGTCGTCAACAGCATCGGTCACCTTGTCCTTTGCTTGTTCAAAGGTGTTCTTTTGGGAGTCTGGAGTGACTTTAGATTCAATTTTATCGGAAATATCTTTTCTACCTACGTCTGACATGTTGCTTTAGATGCTAATAGTGAGACAGTTCGAAGGCTATTTATACAAGTTTCGAATAGCAACCCACAAGTTCGCATTAGCAACCAGCCCTAAATAAGCTTTGATTTCCTGTGGAGTTACTTAAGTAGTGTGGAGTTGCTAACCTCTCAAAGTTAGCAATCATATGAACAGAAGCCACGAGAAATACTTGAACCATTTAGGCTCGACTAGAATACAATTGGCCGAGGCGATTTTCATTGGCTGGTCGCTTAAGGTTTCCAAATGACCATCAATCACCACTTTCCTTCCCTTGTGTTCGGTAACATACGCTTTCAAAACAACAATCGAGTTTGCTGGCGCCTGGTTATGGTAGGTCAATGACAACTTCGCAGTCACTCCTTTTTTGGAGGGCAAGAGCGGGAATCCCGCCCCACACAATCCTTCATCTAAGAGGGTTGAGGTCACCCCGTTATGTATTTTACCATCTTCACTCACCAATTTGTTACCGAGATAATGGAAGCTGATGAGTCCTCCTTGGGGCTTGGCGAAAATCACCGGGTCGATTTCGAACAAGTCGTCGCCGTAAAGCAACCCAAATGTCACGAGATTGGTGTGGTGCTGTTTGGGGAACTGGGAGCGGCCGGTGACTTTTTCGTATGTCTCATCGTTATCTAATTGTTGGTAGAGCGGGCTTTGTTTCAATTGGTTTAATATGGATTCATTGCCGGGGTGGTGAGGAGGATCAAAGTAGCTCTTCCGAAGAGGGAACAATCCAAACGCTAGTACTCCTGCCGCCAAAGGGGTGGTGACTCTAGTGAATGTTCTGAACATGTTGGGAGAAATTGAGTTGGATTTTCGCGTGAAGTTGATGGACCTGTATTGTGGACCTGAATATATTATTGTAGCTGATAGTGGATGTGGATATCGTGGATATTGTAGATATCGTGTGTAGTTTCGGGAGTGTAGACTCTTGAAGGTTGATAGCAAAAATCTTTGGTATGATTATCAATTTGCAATTATCACAATTTGTATGATTAATTCGAGATGGTGATGTTTTTAAGAGGGAAATAGTTCTTGAAAAGCTAATCATCTAGGTGTTGCTCCAAAATACTATGAGAGCTGTCGCCAGAAAATATTCCTACAAATAAAGTACTCCTACAAATAAAATACTCCTACAAATAAAATACTCCTACAGAGAAAGTACTCCTACAGAGAAATACACCCAGAGTTTAATCACCCACTTAATTGAATCAGTCCGCTTAACGCCTAAAATCTACTCAAAGAATTAATCCTCTATCTGGAAGGTCCTCTAGAACTCAACGCGTCCGTCTTTAGGCTTTAAGAAATTCCTTGGTACAGCAGTCTAGAAGCGACGCCAAAACTGGTTCGCATACATCAATCATCCTCGTAATTGGATCTATTCATTAGAGTTACCCTTTGCCGATAAAGATTGGCAAATGCGTGCTGGATCCATGCCAGATTGCGCATGCAGCTAGGCCAGAAAATAATTGAATCGGGCAGAGTTAACACTGCAATAGACTTACTCCGGCAGAGTTAACACTGCAATAGACTAACTCCAACGCCCAAGCTCCGCAGTAATATACCATGCAAACCAATTGTCTAAACTCCCCAAGCTCCCCTTTCCGTTAATATACCAATTGACCTCTCTTGACACATGCAAGTGACAGACATTGTGTCACTGGCTTGGCCAATACTGCAACACTAAAGTATGCGCGAATTCTTGTAATTAAGGCACGCTATTAATGTTGGGGCCTAAGCCACAGCGTCTGACCACAGCCTCTTGACTGAGGTCAACATGCTCCTAACAAGGTAAATACCTGTCAAAATCGAGGTTCATGTTGCTCGTCTATTCAACACGTTGTTCGTGTCTACAAGACCCCATTTGTATACGAGAATCCATCTTCCGCGTCCGCCATCATTTCGCAGCCATTTAGGTTTACCCAAACCTTAATGGGTGAATGTGAAATATGGTGGCACGAGAATATACTGCAAACAGGGGGCGACATCAGAGGCGTAGATTAGGTTTAAATGGAATCGATTGATAGGCCTGACGGGGCAAATTACAGTATTCAAAGTAGAAAACATCATTTTATTACAGCAGCTATGGCTAATTATCTAAACTAACAAAGCACCGGCAACGATAGCAGCAACGGATAATCCATATCCAACGTTGGTAACTTGGGCACCAGAGCCAGATGATTCAGAAGATTCACCGGAGCTGTCACTAGATTCAGAAGAGTCAGAACCAGATTCTTCGGAACCAGAAGAGCCAGAAGCTTCAGATTCATCAGAAGAACCAGAAGAGCCAGAAGAACCAGAACCGGATTCTTCAGCTTCATCAGAAGAACCAGAAGAGCCGGATTCTTCAGACTCTTCGGAGGAACCAGATTCTTCAGCATCACCAGATTCTTCAGAAGCACCAGACTCTTCAGAGGCAGAACCAGATTCTTCAGCTTCACCGGATTCTTCAGAGGCAGAACCAGATTCTTCAGAACCAGAAGCACCAGATTCTTCAGCTTCAGCACCAGAACCAGAAGAACCGGTTTCAGCAGCATCAGTGGATTCTTCATCGGCTCTAACGGCGAACAACTTGGCGTTGACAGACAAAGTAGCAGTAGCAAGGACTAATAAGGTGGAGAACTTCATATCTAATGTATAAGGGAATTAATCGATAAAGAATAGACAAATTCAAACACTAATCCAAAAGCCAATGCTAGGGGTCTTTATAGTTTTTTCTAAATATAAAGGTTGCTAAACCCGTAAGACGAAATAGGGTAATTTTTTACTTCGTCAGCCATAGTGTCGTTCTGACCACTTGCCCAATTTGTCTCCAGGGCATTGCTGAAATCGGTTACCCCTTAAGAAACGTGCCTCGTGTTTGCACGTTTTTGCAATCGAGACATTAAACTACCATCAAGGAAGCAACACTGCCCCATTTCTTTCAGGTTATGAAGATCTAAGCTGACACGGCAATACCCGACACGACACCCATAGCTAATAATCGGCTTGAATAAGTCAATTTCAAATTGTGAAACAGTAATTTCTATTTTAGCTGTTATGGCTTATTGTGTAGGCAGTTGCTAAATAATAAAGTTGTATTATGTGGAGTAGTTGTTGCACACACGACTGGTCCCTAAACTTAGACTTGCAGCCAGATGGTGTGCATCTACAAGGTTGAATCGGTGACCGCGAAATCGACTATCGTTATCCTCTACGACTACTAGTGATGCAGTTATTGGTAGATAAGCACGTCAAGTTCTTTAGCCTTTGTCTCAATTTATTACCGTCCAAGCACCAGGATAATGCTGGTAATAGATTGCCGTTGATGAGCTTTTGTCTTCAAGGATTGGAATTGTTGGGCGCACTAGCTTTCACCAGCGACGAAAAGGCTGAGTTGATTGATTTCATCTACAATGGATATTATATCGGCGGTGGGTTCCGCCCTATAATGGCAGACCAGGGTCGGTACGAAACTCCAACAATAGCGGCTACGTTTTTCGGGTTGATTAACTTGGTTATCCTAGGTGACCCAATTGGCGATAAGATTGACCGACACGAGATTATGAAGTTTATCACCGCGTGTCAATTCAAAGCCTCAGATGAGAAGGGTAACTTCGCCCCCATGTTGAACCCTGATGGCACGCCACTGGTGGCAGATTCTGACTTGAGAATATGTTATATGGCCCTTGGCATTCGTAATATGTTAAAATACCATGAGCTCCCATCTGAACAACGCGTTAATGATATTGATGTTGACGCGACAAGGGCTTATATTATTAGCCGCCGCTCTGTAACAGGTGGGTTCTCAAGTAGTCCGTTAAGCGAGAGCCATTTAGGTTACACGTTTTGTGGCATTGCAGCCTTGAAGTTATTGGATTATAAATGGCCTCAGAAAGATTTGGCCGTCACTTTGGATTGGATTGCACATAGGCAAGTCAATTATCCGGAAGTTGTATTTGGCGATGGAGACGATGTTGACCATGCAGACTATGGAGGGTTTAATGGTCGTGAAAATAAGGCGAGTGATACTTGTTACAGCTGGTGGGCACTCGGATCTTTAGCTATTCTAGATAAGCTACCGGTTGCTAGTTTACCCGAAGCCGCCAAGTTCATCTTAGATAACCAGGACGCTCGTGTCGGTGGGATTTCCAAGTTTGCAGACGCTCTGCCAGATCCGTACCATACATTTTTGGCCATTTCAACTTTAGCGTTAATTAAACAAAAAGTCGAGTTTGAAAACAATCATACATTGGCTGATATATCTCCACTATTAACAATTCCATCTTCAATTCAACACCGGTTCAATGCTATCCAATGGCATTGATTTACCGTTATTACATCAATTGTACTCCCAGACACTACCGGAAAGTTCGCACTTAATCAGGCCAATTGTATGTGCATTTTTGTCATCGAATTATGCCAAATGAACTTTCAAACAGAAAGTCACTTGCTGCAGGTGGAGTGGCCGGCCTAACACTGTCGGTTATACTTCAGCCATTAGATTTACTTAAAACAAGATTACAACAACAGAAACAGCATAATACCTCATATAACACTACGTTAATCAAAGAAATAGGTAAATTGAAAAACATCAATGAGTTATGGAGAGGAGTCCTTCCATCCTGCTTAAGAACCTCTATTGGTCTGGCCATATATTTAACAATGTTGTCCAAGTCGAGGTTTTATCTACTGGCCTACAAAACCAAGCCGGAGATTGCCAATTCTTCGAGTGTTCTCCCCAAATTATCCCATCTAGAAAACCTATCGGTTGGCTTCGTGGTAAGAGCAATCGCAGGATATATAACTATGCCCATTACTATTGTAAAGACAAGATTCGAGCTGAATCTTTACAGTTATAACTCAATGTATGAGAGCGTAGAGAATATCTACTTCGATGGCAAAAAAGGGGGGTCATTAAAGAATTTTTTTAAAGGAAGCTTTGTCACATTACTGAGAGATTGTCCTTATGCTGGCCTTTACATTCTTTTCTATGAAAATTTCAAGTCAACTTTGGGCCAGAACTCGACAACTGCATCCTTCATCAATTCATCTCAGCTCATAAACTCCGCATCTGCTGTGATGGCCTCGTCGATGGCCACCACCGTCACCGCTCCGTTTGACCTGCTTAAGACAAGAATGCAACTCTCGACTTCAAAGCTGACAATCAGCCAGACATTAAGAAGTATCATTTCAGAGCCAGGCGGGGTAAGAAATCTTTTCAAAGGTTTAAGCTTAAGATTAAGTAGAAAAGGCTTAAGTGCTGGTATCAGCTGGTGTATCTATGAGGAGTTATTGAAACAATTGTAAATAGTTATTAACATGCATATCTTTGACAATACCTCTTGCCTATGGCCGCAAATATTGGGTCAACTCTCACAGTCATTTTTCAGTCGCGGCACACTCACTCTGAAGCCGCGGAGGAAACTTGAGTCAGGTCAAATCTCCAGAAACCAACTGACGAATATGAATGAAGACTTGATTCAAAGCGCCGTGAGTTTCTTAAAAGACCCGAACGTTTCTTCGTCTCCGTTGAACAAGAAGGTCGAGTTTTTGCAGTCAAAGGGTCTTAACGAACAGGAAATAGAGGAAGCTTTAAAGAGAGCCAATTCCCCATCAACTGTTACCACTCAAGAACCGGCTCCATCAGCTTCGCCTGCTCCATCCAATCATGGTCCTCCAATAGACTACTATAATGTTGCGCCACCGGTGCCAGAGAGAGGCTGGAAGGACTATTTCATTATGGCCACTGCCACCGTGGGGGTGACTTACGGACTCTATCAAGTGGTGAGTAAATACGTCATTCCAAGTCTTGTACCTCCCACCCAAAGCAGTATTGATGACGACAAAAAACAAATAGATGAAGAGTTCACCAAGATCGATAAATTATTAGAACAGTTGGCCACGGAACAGAAGGAAATCAAACAAAGTAACGAAGAGAAGTTGCTGGAAATCGACGACGTGATCAATAACGTTAACGACTTCTTAACCAAATATAATAAGGACAAGTTGACTTTTGATGATGACTTGAGGTTGATGAAGTTAGAAATCGACAGCTTAAAGAATTCGGTCGAAAAGAATTTAAACTTGACAAAAGACAATTTGAAGGACGATTTAGGAGGAATTAACGAAGAGTTGGCTAGTTTGAAGAATCTTATTAAGTTACGTTCTTCCAAGGATTCAGAGAGGAAAATCACCCCCGTTAGTTCTATCCCTTCAGCATCTGAGATCTTGAAGAAGGCAAAGAAACCAGTGTCCCCATCTGAACAGTCGTCGGAAACCAGTCCTAAGCCAACTGCCCACAACACACCACAGCCAGCACAAGCCTCCGTTAATAAAGACACAACGCAGGCACCAACGTCTCCGGCCTCCTCAGAACCAGCACCAGCACCATCCCAGGCCCCAGCTCCCAAAGAAAACGGGGTAAGGTTTTCAGGTATCTCCGATGCCACCACCTTCAACGGAGTAACAGCTGGAGGTATACCAGAATGGCAATTGAAACATAAGAGAAAGGAGGAAGAAGAAAAGCAAAAGAGTGAAAAGACTGTTAACGATGCTATTGAGAAGGTTGGAGTTCCTGCCTGGCAATTAAACCAGGCTTCTTAAGTAGTGAGTGTAGTAATGCTAATAATCTATGATGCAGTGTAGTGACATTGAGCCAATCAGACAGAGAGTCAGAACCAAATATATACTCAGTAAGAAGTGCACAACTAATCTCATGCATCGAATACTAATTTACCGCGTTATGGACGAACCAAGTTAAAGATTTTTCAAATCGTACAAAATTATTTTGAATTTGTGCAAGTTTTTATAGACGTTTTTGGTAACTAATATTGCATATCACCAATACGCTTGACCCTGTTGTTGACACACACTCGTTTATTCGTCAACCACAACGTGCATCCCAAAGCCTTTCTGGATCAACTCATTCCCATCATATTGTCATTCGTTTAATACTAGCATTTATGTTCTACCATGTATCCTAAAAGAGAGCTAGACCTCATACCTTTCAACCACCAGTTGGAAATGGTGGATATTCTCACCGTCACAAACACAAGCTATAACCACACAAGCATTCCCCAGGCCTATAAACATCAATATTACCAGACTCACGATAAATATACTTTGGCCACTATAGCTGCAGCGGCGGCAGTGAAACAACAACAACAACACCAGCACCACACACAGTCGCTGCTGTCTTTACCTGCTCACACCCAACTCGCCCAGCTCCCCCAGTCCCAATCCAACCAAGGCCAAAGCCAGTATCCCAACCCTCATCTTAACCAGTACCAAACTAATCAATACGCTTACCAGCCGTACTTCCAACAGCCTCAATCGTCGCCTCCTTCTCAGGGAGCTATGCAAAGAGCAGACTCCCAACCTCAACAGTTGCCTCAATCGTTACAGGGAAGCTTATTACAAGGATCCTTACCCAACAGCTCTTTGCATGCTGCATCGCTCCAAAACAACGTATACGGTATAGGCAGTACGCCACTTCAAACCCTGGTTTCTTTGCAATCACAGCCGAATCCACGGGGCCAAGAGTCGAGCCAATTGAGTGCTTCAGGCCCAATCCAGTCAATTCAACTGCAGATTCTTCAACCCCAACAAATTCAACCCCAACTGACGGAACATACTAATATGGGATTACAGAATCTCTCGCAGACACAGAAGCTGCTTTTGACAACGTTCCAGTCTCCACAATTAACGGGCACAGCTACCTCATTGTACGATGACGAGCTTAATATTAGTAACCACTCGTTACCTTCTAGCCTCAAGCACCTGTTGGATCTTGACCCCAGCAAGGTCAAGTGGGACTGGAATGAAAAGTCTATTTGGAACAAAGACGATAGGAGCATTTGGTGAGCCATATTCAATTGGTACTTGAGTATTTGACGATGCGTTTATAGACCGGGTGGAGGAGTTCTTTGGGATTTTAAGGATATTTTATGTAACTATGTGCAATCCGGATTGGGTAGGAGTTCAATATACATTATTAATCATAGCTTTCTCTAGCTGTCATATCTTCGTCTCTCGTTAATATTCCACTGGTTCGCGATTTGAAAATTCACCAATGCGTCCTGCTCAACGGTTGTTGCACTTGGCTAACAAACGGAAAGTATCCGATACTCAATTCTGCAAGCTCTACACCCAGCTTGAAAAGACGACTCCGGTTCCGCCTAGCGAATTTCTCGAACTATTGGAAGATGCCAGTAATGAGAACTATTTGATCGCTGCGTCGTTAGCCAGAATAGACTTATTCTGGTCCACTATTCCCAAATTGCCTCTCAATCAACAAATACGGTTGCTTAAGAAGTTCAGACCGAAAATAAACCTCATTAAAGATGTGGAGTCATTTTTAAAGGTGTTTTTGGAGTACGCTGAGTTGGTACTTAAAGAGAACAATGAAGAGCTAATCAATGAGCTCATTTTCAATTTGGATACACTAATGGTTAAGTTTTCGCTTAAAGATAACGACATGATTAAGAAGTTTGTACCGAGACTATTGACTTTTTTCAGCTCCAACAATTATTCAAAACAGTTGGAATACTGTAGCGTCAAACTTGCCAGCGGGAAGCAGAACATGGTTCTTCAGCCTAGATTGAACAATTTGAATTTGAATGTCAACTCCAAGAACTATCTGACGTTTGAAAACATCAAGATCTTTTATTACTTCAACGAGATGTTTAGAACTTACCAAGTCCCTAGTAATGAAATACTATTACAGAACTTCAACAAGACATTCAACGGGGACGCATATAAGTTATTCCATGCTGTGTTTAATGGGATATACCTTTCTGAGAAAACCAAACAACCTTCCTACATCAAAAACAACTGGTTGAATTTCTTAAGCTCCCGACTTCCCAAATTAATATTATTGTATAAGACAGAGAACTTGGAAGATACTATTAACAAGTTATTTGAAAGCTTTGAAGGTTACGAAGTTATAGGCTCGAATTTGAAGCAGTATTTCATCAAATCGTTGTTTTTCAACAAAATTCTTACCATCAAATCGTTTCATAAGTTCTTTCCCAACGAGGTCAAAGTAAACCAGCAGACACTCATCCATGAGATGTCCAATATGAACTCAATCGAGAACTTCAATGATATCTTGAGTGATAACCTATACAATATCAATTGTGAGTTTGTTTCTTTAGAAGAGTCAAACTTGATAGAATTCTTTAATACTGTTATCGGGAAGATTGAATTCTCCATGCAAAAGCAAATCGAATTGGTGGCCACCATGGAGAATTTCATAACATTATTGATCAACGAGCTCAGTTTTCCTAAATTGAATAGGATTCTATTGGTCCTCTTGAACAACCAGAAGTTGTTCCAATTGTTCATGTTCAACCTTTCTAACAAAGACATCATCTTTAAAATCATCAAGATTCTTGACAACGACTCATTTAAACTAAACGACACAATTGAAAGCTCTTTCCAAGAGTTTTTCTCCTACTTTGGTATCATGCTATTATTTGTAATGGAGTGCTCCCAATACATCAATTTGAACTTCAACTTGAAGAACTCCTTTACTCTAGGATACTTGCACAACTACCATTCAAGCTATACAAACTTGACATCTGTGTATGATGAGTCTGTGGGAAACGATAAGACTATAGTAAACAACTATAATAATTTGTTGAATGATTGGATCAATTCACTTTTTAATGAATCCGAAGGGTTATCTGACGATTTGATTAAGTCTATTGATGTTAAACAGATTTACCAATTGATCCCATTAATTTACCAGCAGGCTGTTATTTCTTTTGTGGATGGGAAGATCAACTTAAAGATATTGAACAATGGACTAGATTATCTTTCTCAGAATTTTCTTTTACCATGTAGTTTATCTATTGTGGGCTGTTTGATGTCAAAGCTCAGCTTGAAGAATAAGAACCTTCCAAAGTACTTGGCTGTGTTGGAAGAGTTGATCAAATTGATCGAGGGAGTTAAAAACGATTCTAATAACGAGCTTAAGATAACCAGTGAAGTGGTATTGAGCCGGATAATCGATATCTCAGCAAAGACCATTAAGAAACTCAATATTCCCGAAAATGCTGTGCACAACGAATCGCTTTCACAGGCAATCAAGCTGGCCGAGGCGCCTGTTAAGTCGACCAATTATAACTTCGAAGGATTCGAGACCAATTTGATCAAGGCATTCAATGGTAACGATGCCAACTTTGAGCTCATCAACGAATATGTTGAGTCAAACGATTCGTTAATTAACAGCTTATTGAATGCATTGAACTCATCAAACATCAGCGTAAAGACAAACAACGAGAACCTCAAGTTCCTTATCGACTTTGTGATGTTTATAGACTTGAACCGAACAGTCAAATCCGAAAGTACCAAGCAGTTCTGGATCAACCGGTTTTCAACTTTGAAGGAAAACTCTGACAGCTACAACTGTGACAAGGTATTTGAAAAGTCCATTGATTACCACTATTCTAGTATATTTAACATCGATAACGACAATGAAAATGACGAGGATGACTTGGACAAGGACAACGATGACGAGTTGTTTGACTCAATTTCGATCGAGTACTGTGTGAATGAGATGACGAAGGTGGATAATGATTTTGCCCGCTTCTTTATAATCCTCAATAAGATGAAGGGATCGCAGAGCAATGAGAGCTATATGAGGTCTGTACATTTGATTCACAATAAGCTTCTTAATGACTTGAGAAGTGTGAATATCTAGGTTAGGTTTAACCAGGCGCAGAGAGCTTGGAGCATATTTGAAAACCGCTAGCAACACACAGTATATACCTATTATAACCACTAGCAACACAGTACATACCTATTATAATCCAACATAGACTAGTTACATAAACGACAAAGACTCCATAAACACCATCCAAATACTACGTACTAAACACCATCCAATTACTACGTACTAAACACCATCCAATACGTACTAAACACCCATCCAATACGTACTAAACACCCATCCAAATACTACGTACTAACACAATGCAACTCCACATTTTTTGCAGCCTGAGACGCGCAACATTTTTTATGTCGCGTTTGCTAAAAACGATTTGTTACTAATATTCTTTCCTTGATGTCTAAAAGAACTCTTGCAACGCTGACGGAGCTGGCACACTCTTTACCTGTGGCCTCTCAAGTCTCCAGTACATCCGGCGAAGGTCTTAACACCGACCAGAAAGGACTTTTAAAAAAATTAAAGCGTGATACCAATATGGATGAGCCTACTAGCTTTGAGAAAGAATTGGTTAATATGAACGGTGCCTCTGGGTACCAGGACCAAGAGCACCAAGATTGGAGCAGACCGCCATTACCAGAGGGATACGATCAACATGATATAAGTTTCCAGCAACTAGATGCAGAAGAGTCAACTATCAACGATGATTCTACTGCTCGTTTCTTTGGTATTACAGATTTGGGTAACTCCATTTTATGTAATGTGGTGGGGTTTGTGCATTACGTATATGTGCCTGTTCCTAGAGGCTTCTCTATAAAAGACCACATGGTTTCTTTTCAAAGCAATCTCCGGTCTAACTTCCAAGGAATCGGCAAGATTGAGGTGGTGTCAAAAGAGTCTATTTGGGGGTTCAATAATAATATCAAGACGCCGTTCTTCAAAATATTCGCCAATAACGCAAGAAACGTTACCAAGATAAGAGGGGGGTTCGAAAGGGGGGAGGTTCATTTTGAAGAGCTCTTTCCTTTGGGAACTGTTACTTATGATAACATTAATTATCTTTTAAGACTTATGGTGGATTGTAAAATCACCGGGATGTCTTGGATCACATTACCAAAGGGGAAATATACCCTTCAAAGAGACTCCAACTTGTTTCAGTCTACGTGTCAGATTGAATGTACTATCAAGTTCGAAGACATTATTTCTCATCCTTCTGAAGGTGAATGGTTGAAGATGGCCCCGTTACGTATTTTATCGTTTGATATTGAATGTGCAGGTAGAAAGGGAATCTTCCCGGAGGCAGAACATGATCCCGTCATCCAAATTGCTAATGTGGTATCCCGTTATGGTGAGCTGAAACCATTCATTAGAAATGTGTTTACGGTGAAATCGTGTTCTCCAATCATTGGCTCTCAAATATTTGCCCATGAAACTGAAGAGGAGATGTTAATGCATTGGAAGGATTTCATCCTAGAGTCTGATCCCGATGTGATTATTGGTTATAACATAGCTAACTTTGATTTGCCTTATTTATTGGATAGAGCCACTGCGTTGAACTTGAGGAAGTTTCCATACTTTGGAAGAATGAAACGAATAAGGCAGGAAGTTAAAGAATCAACCTTTTCCTCTAGGGCTTATGGAACAAGAGAGAATAAAGTGGTGGAAACAAATGGAAGAATGCAGTTGGATTTATTGCAGTTCATTCAAAGAGAATATAAGTTAAGAAGTTATACATTGAATTCAGTGTCGTCTCATTTCTTGGGAGAGCAGAAGGAAGATGTTCAACACTCGATTATTACTGATTTACAGAATGGTGATGCTGAAACTAGAAGAAGATTGGCTGTGTATTGTTTGAAAGATGCATATTTACCGTTAAGGTTACTTGAAAAATTGATGTGTTTAGTTAACTATACCGAGATGGCAAGAGTCACTGGGGTTCCATTTTCATATTTGCTTTCAAGAGGTCAACAGATTAAGGTCATATCTCAATTGTTCAGAAAGTGTCTCGAAGATGATATAGTTATTCCTAACATGAAGAGTGAAGGATCGAATGAAGAATACGAAGGTGCTACTGTCATTGAACCAACAAGAGGTTATTATGATGTTCCCATCACTACTTTGGACTTTAGTTCTTTGTATCCATCTATCATGATGGCTCACAATTTATGTTACACTACATTGATAAACAAGCAAACCATCTCCACATTTGGGTTGACGGAGGATGACTATACGTTAACTCCTAATGGTGACTATTTTGTTAAAGATAATAAGAGAAAAGGTATCTTACCAACTATTTTGAACGAATTGCTTACTGCGAGAAAGAAGGCTAAGAATGATTTAAAGAAAGAAACCGACCCGTTCAAAAAATCAGTCTTGAATGGTAGACAATTAGCCTTGAAGATTTCTGCCAACTCGGTATATGGTTTTACCGGTGCAACGATAGGTAAATTACCATGTTTGGCCATTTCATCATCCACCACAGCATTCGGTAGAACTATGATTGAAAAGACAAAGAATGAGGTACAAGAGTACTATTCGAAGAAGAACGGATTCCCATATGATGCACAAGTCATTTATGGTGATACTGATTCCGTCATGATTAAGTTTGGCTACACAGACTTAGCCAAGTGTATGGAGTTGGGAGAACAAGCAGCAGAATATGTCTCTTCCAAATTCAAAAAGCCCATCAAATTGGAGTTCGAGAAATGTTATTACCCATATTTATTGATCAATAAAAAGAGATACGCAGGTTTGTTTTGGACAAATCCGAACAAGTTTGACAAGATGGACACGAAAGGTATTGAAACAGTTAGAAGAGATAACTGTAGGTTGGTTCAAAATGTGATTACCAAGGTGTTGGAAATCATCCTTGAAGAAAGGGATGTTGGTAAAGCAGAAAGATTCGTCAAACAGACCATCGCTGATTTGTTACAGAATAGGGTTGACTTGTCCCAGTTAGTTATCACCAAGGCTTATTCTAAACAAGACTATGCTGCCAAGCAAGCCCATGTTGTTTTAGCCGAGAAGATGAGAAAAAGAGATGCTGGTTCAGCACCTGCCTTGGGTGATAGAGTGGCATATGTTATCATAAATGGGCCTGCCGGGGCCAAGAATTATGATAAGTCTGAAGACCCCTTATATGTATTGGAAAATTCCTTACCCATTGACGTTAATTACTACTTGGAAAACCAATTGGCCAACCCTTTAATGAGAATCTTCGAACCAATTTTAGGTGAAAAGAAAGCAAAAGAGTTGTTATCTGGAGACCACACAAGAACTATTAAAAAGGCTGCTCCCAAAACAGGAGGTCTATTAAGGTTTGCTAAGAAGGCCGAGACATGTAAGAATTGTAAGACTCCTTTAAAGCCCAATAATAAGGGTATGCTTTGTGAGAACTGTATTGAAGATGGTCCTAAACTATATTGTGATGTATTGGCCAATATGAACTACTTGGAAAACAAATTTTCGAGACTTTGGACTGAATGCCAAAGATGTCAAGGGTCTTTACATCAAGAGGTTTTATGTTCCAACAATGACTGTCCGATCTTTTATATGAGAAAGAAAGCACAGAAAGATGTGTACCAGCAAAGTCAAGAATTGATTAAATGGCAGAATACTATATGGTAATAGGTCCAGAGAAGTCACAAGTAAAATACATTCTTAATATATAATGAAAGCTTTAATACACATTTATTTATTAGCCAAGTCATAAATTCGTAGCAAGAAGGGTTATTCCTTAGGTTGTTGAGGCATCACTTTAATTGCAGACTCTGTCACAGATCTGTTGCTGGCTGATAACTGACCTGGTCTACCATTTAGCATAAAATCATTTGAGTTGGCCTTTCTAGGGCTTCCGGGTCTTGATGTTGGTAAAGCTACTATTTTACCTTCAGATCCATTGGTATTACCATTAGGAGTTCCAGTAGGAGATCCTGCGTTAGAACTAATATTTGAAAGGTCCAATGATCCATTCTTCAAGTTCTTAGCAAAATTGGAAGATGAACGATTGCTGTTGTTCTGCTTAGAAAGCTCCTTTAATTGCTTGATATTATGAATACATTTATTGATTGTTTGCATCAACAACTTGGGCTTCAAAGGCTTGGAAACATAGTCATCCATGCCCTTTGCAAGAGACTTTTCACGGTCTCCCAACATTGCATGTGCTGTAAGGGCAATAATTGGAGTTCTGAAGCTCAAAGAATCAATAGGATTGGATTTCTTCTCCCATTGTCTGATCTTTTCTGTTGCTTCAAAACCACCCATGACTGGCATTTGAACATCCATCAACACAACATCATACTTTCCGTTCTTAATAGCTTGGAATGCCTCTAAACCATTTTCAACAACTTCTACACGATGGCCTTGTTTTTCAAGAATTCTTACTGCCAATTTTTGATTGACCAAATTATCTTCGGCCAACAAGATTCTATAACTAACAGATTCATCGGTGTTCTGGGCAATTGACCTAGACTCTAATGCTGGTAAAATGGCACTTGCTAAATCACTGATCGTACAAGGAGTGTTACCATAAGAAGAAATACCCAAGTCAATACAAACTCTCATGTTCAACTCTGGAATAGAAGGATGTAATAACACCAATGGAATATACTTGACTTCGGATAACATTCTCAAATTCTTAGCGGTTTCAATAGAGTCAATTATGATGATATCATAATTCACTGGTTCAGTCAAATTAGCATCAGTTATTTCTCTCACGATCACCGGATGTAATCCTAATTCAAGAATGCCCTTTCTGATTTCATCTAAGGCCGTGCCGTTGTGTTCAGTTGATACAAACAAAATATGATGATTGCCGAACGGCAATAACTGCTCTGTCTGTCTCGTATATCTGATTCCAGATGGAGCAACACTGACCGTGAAGTAGAAGTTCGATCCACATCCATATTCGGATGTAACCCAGATCTCACCACCCATTAAATGTATCAATTGTTTGGAAATCGATAAACCTAAACCGGTACCACCGAATTTTCTGGTGGTAGAACCATCAGCTTGGCAGAATGTATCGAAAATTAATCCCAATTTATCCTTCTCGATACCTATACCTGTGTCGCTAACACAGAACTCGAGTAACAATCTGTCACTAGCTGAATCACTCTTATCAGACTTCTTGACCGATACAGAAACTCTTCCTTCTTTGGTAAATTTAATAGCATTACCTGCCAAATTCAAAATAACTTGTCTTAATCTGAAGGAATCACCAATCAAGTTATCAGCAAAAGAGGAATCACATTGATAAGTCAAATCAAGAGACTTTTCAATGGCTTTAACTGCCAATGTTTTTAAAGCACCAAAAACTGTACCTCTTAAGGAGAAGTCAATTTGTTCAACAGTCATTCTGTTAGCTTCAATCTTCGAGATATCCAAAATATCGTCGATAATAGTCAATAAGGAATTAGCTAAGTTGTGAACAATAGACAACATTTCTCTTTGATATTGAGTCAATTCAGTATCCAAGGATAATTGTGTCATACCAATAATACCGTTCAATGGAGTTCTGATTTCATGGGACATATTGGCTAAGAATTCAGATTTGGCACTATTGGCCAATTCAGCCGCTTCTCTTGCAGCCGTGTTTCTTTGGATAGATTCTCTCAAATTTAACACCATCTGATTAATCTTAGTCTTCAAGGCATCCATTTCACCAGAAGCTTCAACGGTAATAAATCTAGTAAAGTCACCATCAGAAGCTGCAGCAGTAATCTGGGCAAATGCTCTCACTTGGGACGTCAAATTAGAAGCCATGGTATTGACATTGGAAGTAATTTCTTTCCATAAACCATCGACATCACTAACCTGAGCCTGAATACCTAATTTACCGTTGATACCGACATCCCTTGCAACCTTCGACACTTCAGAAGCGAATAATTGCAAGGAGTCCACCATCTTATTGATGGTATTTTTCAATTGTAAGATTTCACCTTGAGCATGTACATCAATCTTTTGAGATAAATCACCATGGGCCACAGCAGTAGTAACAGTTGCAATGGATCTAACCTGATTGGTCAAATTAGTTGCCATTAGATTCACATTTTCAGTAACAGCTTTCCAAGCCCCTTCAACATCTTGAACATTAGCTTGACCACCTAGAATACCTAAAGTACCGACTTCTCTCGATAATGTCGTAACTTCAGTAGCGAAATTTTGTAATCGATCCACCATCTGATTGATAGTCAATTTCAAGTCAAGGATTTCACCTTTACAATCAGCAGTGACCTTTTTCAGTAAATCACCTTTAGCAACAGCAGTAGTAACATTTGCAATATTTCTAACTTGGGTAGTCAAATTTAAAGCCATAGCATTTACGTTATCAGACAATTCTCTCCAGATACCTTCGACATTCTCAATCAACGCTTGACCTCCTAAAATACCTAAAACACCAACATCTCTAGCGACTTTAGACACTTCAAAGGCAAACGTTCTTAATTGATCCACCATGGTATTGATGGTAATTTGCAATTGTAAAATCTCACCTTGGGCATGGACATTAATTTTTCTGGATAAATCACCTCTGGCAACTGCTCTTGTTACATCAGCAATTTCTCTAACTTGATTTGTTAAATTAAGAGCCATAATATTAACGTTATCAGTCAAAGATCTCCAAATACCCACCGAGCCTTCATTTTTGGCCTGGCCACCTAACTCACCATTTGCCACTTCAGTTGCCACTTTGGTGACTTCGTTGGCAAAAGTTTGAAGTTGGTCCATCATAGTATTGATAGTAATCTTGACTTTTAAAATTTCGGGGTCGGATTCAACCGTGTGGATTTCGACTTTTTTTGACAAGTCACCCATGGCGACCGAAATCACCACCGTACCAATTTCACTTAAAGCCTTCTTAAATGCTATATTTGCATGCTTTGAAGTTTCCAAGTCGCCCCTTAAATCAGCGGCTATTTGGTCCTGGGACTTGATTTGGTCGATGATGTTATTACGAATCAGTTCATGGTGTTTCTCATAAAGTTCAGGATCTTCAAGAATCTTTAACAATTCAGATGAATCCATTACTTCGAATTTCTGTTTCTTGGTCGGAGGAGGAATCTTGACTGGGTTAACAACGAACAGAAATGGGTTAAAAAATCGCTAGGACGATATTTGAACTTCAACAACAGACGAATAACGGACGTCTAGAAGCAACGGGTTCAATTCTTGTGGCAAAAATCGAAACGGTTAAACCTGATTGTTTATAATATATATCAACTCAAGATTAATAATATGGGTGTGCAAGCTATAACCCAAATAATTTAGTTCAGTGTCGGTTGAGGATAACTTTACGTGGCAGGTCTATGTTTGATTTGACTGGTATTGAACACGGGATATTATGTGTTCTTCAATATGTATTGTACAGCAACCACCTATCAGTTTATAATTATAGAATAAGAGGCTCCAACTCTCAATTTCAAAATACTGTGCGTGCGAAAGACAACCCAATTCGTTCAAATTGACGAAAAGTGCGTTCCTGTCAACGCAGTTATGTAAGTGCGTTCCTTTCAACGCAGTTTATGTAGAGACGTTGGTTTACAGGTGGGTGGTCGGGCGGGGTGGCCAGTGGGACGGCGGCTGCCCGTGCAAGAGCTGACGCCAGAGTGTGTATTGTAGTTCTGTTAGGTGGGCGTAGCAAACACTCGGGCTATGCCTAAGCCATGAGTATTTTTAGTGCGCTTGGGTGGTGATGGGCATGGGCTGCATCGCGGCACCACCGGTACGTATTCGGCACTCCGTAAACATGTCACAGCGTGTAGACACGGATGAGCAAGAAGTAGCGGGTCCCAGAAATGATATGGCCATCGCAAGCATTTCTAACCTGTTATCTGCTGTCAAATAGAGCTATTTCGCAGCCAGATTCTGACATGTTGATGGAATAGATAAAAGGAGAGGACTCGCTTGAAAGCCAGGCCAATGTTGAAACTGTTGCTCTTTGTATATCTACTTTTAAGCCGTTTGTATCTAGCGGCGCCGATTACTGGTTTCAATGGAACGAGTGCTGGTTTTAATGGTACGAGTGCTAGTAATGGTAGCGCTGGTCTTAGTCTTCCTGAGCCCCAACCGGACCTGAACGGCTTCATTCTGCAAGAGCTTGTGGACTTAACTAAAGAGTACCCGGCGTTCGAAGACGAGTACCACGAAATAACAGTACAGCACCGAAACTCAATCAACATCAACTACTTAAAGCAGAAGGCCAAGGAGCACCAGAAAGTGAGAATATCAGTACAAGATTCCGAGTCCTACATTATCATCAACCACGTCAAGAATGAACAGGATCCTTCCAAGTTCACCATCAACGAGTGGGATTTCCATGAAGTCGACGAAACGCCCAACCTTAAGGTGAAGATCCCCATCACTCCTGAGTTGGTTCAGACCAAACCCGACGGCTCTGGGTCGGTATCTGGATCTCTTAGTATTGGGCTAACGTCTAAATTGAAACAGAATGGGGTGTTCAACCTCGAGCTCTTCCCCAAGATCCTGGTGGCAGTTATCCCTGGGTTTTTTGTGGGGTTCAAAATCAAATACACCCGGAAAAGTACCAAGGTGATTTCCATGTCCACCACCTTCAGCAGCAGCTTCTCGTGTGCTGCGGTCGATGGGCATTCGGTCATAGCATACCTTGAGTTGTCCACCACAAGATATCGGAATATCATCAACCACGAATGGGTATACCTGGAGAAAACAGACTCGTGGTCGCCAGCGAGGACCCAACGTACGGAAGGGAACTTCAGCCCAGTTGCCCAGGTTGTATGTGTGACCCAAGAACAACCAAGAGACCCCACAGGCGAGTTTATCGGGAAGTATAGCTTGGAGTAGCGCGTTAATATGTATTAAATGTTCATAAAACTATGATTCCTATATACGTAAGTCCCATCTATATTAAATTATAATCTTTCAAAAATTGGCAATTAGGCATTGGGAAAGATTCGGCTCGGGCAAGCTTTTCCTTATCAACAGAGAACCAACCATGTGCATCTTCTACCAATTCGTTCTTTATCATTTGCTCTTTAGAGCAGTGTGATCTTTTCTCTTTAACAAATAAGTTTTCGATTTTGGCATCAAACGACTTCATCTGTTCGTCGGTGTACTTTTTCTTTACAATGAACTTTTCGTTCACGTAGAAGGGAATGTTGAGGTTGGGGGTTTTTCTTTGCAAATTGAATTTGGTGGACGGCTTAAACGTATAATCAGGAACACTTGACTCTGAAAACAAGCTTGGAATCACCGAGACTAAAACAAACAATATTATTGGCAATAACTGCTTTATGTTTGTAATCAAGTCGGCTGGCTCCTCGTCCTGCCTAGGTCTTTGTCTTTGTCTAGGTCTTTGTGCTTGGGGGAAAGATTGAAATCCAGCACCAGGTCCCCCAAATGATGAAAATGTAAACCCATTATTACCAAATGAAAATGTTTGTGGGCCGCCTCCTCTTCCTTGGGCAGCAGCGCCGGAGAAGAAGAAATCAAAGATATCTTCAAACTCGGCTGACTGGCCAAACCCTTGGCTAAATGGTTGACCATTCCGGGCGGTTCTGGCGCTGTTAGAAGACATGGAAGGATTGAACCTAGCATCCGGATCGGAGCCTGTAGAATCGAAAATACTCTTCTTCTGGGGATCGCTTAAAACCCCCCATGCCTTGTTCACTATTTTAAAAGCTTCGGCGGCTCTGGGATGGGGATTCTTATCAGGGTGTAACTTGATAGCCAATTTTCTATAAGACTTTTTAATCTCTCCATCATTGGAAGTCTTTGACACTTCGAGAATATCATAGTATTGGTGTGCCCCATGAGAAAGAACCTTCAACACGATCTTCTCCTGCTCGGCGGTGTGTGACATGACTGGAGTTGGTTGATCTATTCTGTTGATGGAGTATCTTTTTCAATCGATTTTCTATCGCCTCTCGGTGTGCGCACGTCGAGATTGGCTGTGAATTTAGATAGGCGAGTGGCTTTATGGGGAGAGCAGGAAAAGGACGTGGCACTGCTGGGTGGTGGGATTCGAGCAGAGTACGGTGGGTAAGCGTAGTAGCTAGCACGGGCATGTTATGGTGGAACTACGAGCATAGTACGGTGGAAGAACGAGCGTAGTACGGTGTAAGTACAAGCATAGTACGGTGGAAGTGCAAGCGTAGTACGACATGGTGCAGAGTCAGTGTCCAGAGTGAAGGTATACATAAGACTGAGCGAAGCCTGGTATCTGGGAGACTTGGACTATGAAAGGTGGTCAAGTTGTTTAAGTATTCATGCTGATATGGTCTGGATGAGGCGACAATATGGAGATGGAGATGCAGATGCAAGGTTTGGGCCGTGCCAGTGCTCTCCAAAGACCGCAGGGATGCGTAGGACGAGTTGAGTGTAATATTGGTTGGATTGTTATATTGTATGTTGGATTGTAATATTGGTTGGATTGTAATATTGGTTGGATTGTAATATTGTAGGTTGGTTATGCTTTGGCAGTTCATTGGCAGTTCGGCAGCAGATTGGCAGTTCGTTGGAACTACTTGACTGTGGGTCACCGGGAAGTCCACACAATAAGTTCACGAGCAAGCCTAGCCAACCAGTTCTTCAAGTTGGCTGCAAACAGAGTTGTCTTGCTAATCAAAGCCTCATTAGTTTTCTTCTTTGGCAAGGAAACCTTGAGCCAAGCGTGTGAAGTATCTACAGCCTCAGAGGTGTTCTGACTCGTGTGAAGTATCTACAGCCTCAGAGGTGTTCTGACTCGTGTTCAGGTAATGTGGCTAAAGTACCTCAGTATAGAACGGGATCTAGCCTGGATCTCTTCTTACGCTAGCTTGATTCTCTCCTTTATACGCTGGAGGTTATAGAGTAAAACGAAGAATCATCAACCTTTAGAACCCACCATTCTGCAACAAATCCGTGATATGGTACCCTATACTTCTACTTCAAGACTCAGGAATCAGCCAGCTGCCACTGACTTCAACCATCTTGCTACAGTTGGCCCAAAAATGGCACTAGAGCTTCATTCAAACACAACTATATCCCGGCCTACCAAAATACCTTGATGGTTAGGAATGAGCCGCAAGCACGGTACCAAATAAAAATAAAGCTTGTTCGCTTCTTGACTACCAGTTTGTCTGATGAGCAGAACGCCGTAGCGAATAGACACACCTCTATTAGCATGATTGTGATGCAAAACGTCTAACGATCAATTACTGCCACAAGCACCTAAAGATACGGTTTGGTGGAGAGTTTGGCCAATGGCTACCACCAAGGTTTGACATAATACATATAAATGGAGCAGCTATTCCCTCTACGCCAAAGCTTCATAAGTCTCTACTTGGTACCAGACTACCTGAACAATGCAGCATTCTTTTCTGGGAGATTAAATTAGAGGGCAGTCAAGATGGTATGCAATTTGTACCGGGTTTGTGGTTGCCAACGTTTAACCCGACTCTTGAACACCAAGATACCGTGGCGGTGCTGCTATTGTAATAGAGTAGTTCACGAGTGTTTGAACCAGCATGTTTCACCAGTTGAACATCTTTGACAAACACCGGGAACTCTACGCTTCTCGTTTAAGCCTTCCTTCTTTCGTCGTAGAATGAAGCAAGTGAGAGACAATACTAGAATAGAAGCAATCCCCCAAAGTATATATGTTAGCGACAGAGTGGAGTCTTGTTAGAATGAAGTATTGGATCAATTCACCTAATTGTAGACTAGACAGACCACAAAGCCATGGCCACCCAAGCACTACGTCTGGTGTCACCTACGTCGGGAGTAGTAGCCAGGGATATCGATCGAGCGTTGGCACGGGTGCTAAACCCATATACAATCATGGGCTCTTTTACAAGTTAGCAATATCTTGAGCTCCGGGGAATTGATTCTGCCCTCGGAAATAAAATGTCGCTGTTGAACTGAACCAGAGAATGCCGACGTCCACCAAGTAGCTTGTTCTTGAGGCACTCTAGTGTCCCTTGAAGCATGTTTGGGTTTCTACCTGCAATTTTGCCTTATACTTCTCCCCTTAGCGGGTTAGATTTCACACAGTAAAAGACACCTCTCGATCCACACAGGCTCGGTGTTATATCCATTTGGATGGAGTGAAGGTCGAGATCTGGTCAAGTTGTGGCAACCCAGAAGACGTATCAGTTGAAATTCCTGACCCCAATTACACGTCGTGGGTTTCATACGATACAAATGGGGTGAGAATGGCTGCAAAACTGTACTTCAACATCCTGTTGCAGAATGGAAACATGTTCAGCCTGCAATAGAGATGAAAAAGGATAGGAACCAAATGCCTGAAATCGACCTGCAACCATAAAACTCAACAGACTGCTAGATGGTATCCAATTGAAACTGAATGTATTGGCTCCAAAAGACAAATTTGTTATCGCCTGGGAACCATGGGTTTGATAGGGGGACCCATTCCCTCTAACATAGGTGCCATACGCTTCTGCTCATAGAATCCGAGAACTGGTGTGATGGGAAACCTCAATGGAAAACTCGTATGCTTTAACCCCAAATGAATCCTAGATCCGTCTATACTACAGTCGAAATACGCAAAAGTAGGACTTTGAAGTTATCTGTTTCTCCCATTATTATCTGTCGAAAGTTCAACTTGCTTGGGAAAAGTCATGAAGTCGTGAACTTGAAGAAGGCAATGATAATTTTGGAACCATTAAAATTTGGTATGGTTTTTTTTAAAATCAATTGTACAGTCAAGAAAGTTGAAATGTAGTTTAAGTGTCGAACATTAGCAATTCCCGCAAGCGTTCACATACCCAGAACTTGTAGATAGACCGGACCGCTGTAGATTACCAAGTGGGCCTTTGACTCCCCAGACCAGCGACATTCAGTTCCGGTTCGAAAACCAAGCAAAACCGACGCAAGGTTGCAACGCCTAACCTGCAAAAAAACTGGTGATTGTAACCTACACCCGCACTATTGTCTCAGGTCAGAATAGGACCGTTTTTTTAGGTGTTGTCAAGACAGTTGTACAGGAATGATGTAACTGGAAAACAATCTTTCTTATCGACAATACTACTCGATTGAGCTAGCCAGATACGCAAATTGCATGACCTTAACCCCTATTACCCCGTTTAAAGTTGTGAGTTCAGCTGGAGTATAAATGTTGGTTGGACAGGTGGATCTGTTTGAATGTGCCGATTGAAGCCATTGAAACTACACGCCACTGCACCCATAAGAAGCAAGCAATTGTCCGGACTCAGCTATCAAGGGCTGCCGAATCACCAATCAAAACGGCATTTATTTGGGAAGCTAAACGGTTGCAGCCAACAATCACCAATGCAAGTTCTGCACCTAACCCATTCTGTACCTAGCCTTGTGTGCTTAACCGTCAGAATATACTATCCCGAGTGGAGGAGTGTAATTCCCGTTTGGCACAATGGATCAGCCTGTTGCCCCTTTGTATGGCAGTTCATTGGCTGAGAGACAAATCAGATTAGGATTCTTGGTGCCAATTACCGGATTTGTTAGGATTTAACTTGCTCAACAAAATCGGGCCACTCCGGCTTGTAGCTGTGAAGTGCCTTGACAAAGGCCATTCCTGCTAGTGCCCTGACAAAAAAACCCAATATAAATATGGAGGAATATCCTACCAGTTCATCATTATCGATCTACCAATCCAGATATCAATATTCCAATGCCTTGCCAAACCTTAGTTAACTACCACAAAGACGCCAAGTGTGGTTCTTGCAAAACCTGCTCCAGCTGTTCTTGTCAAAAAAAGTGTACTAGTTGCACCAGCTGCAAAAAGTAAAAGGGTGAAATACACATTTCGGTATCGAATATGGAGTGTTACTGAAAGTTGATTCTTTCAGGCGGCCTTTTGTTTTATAGGCGACTTTTGCTTCGTTTGATTATTGTGTAGTGAGTATAGTGAGTTTAGTTCAATATAAAACCCTACCAAAGAGTGTAGCGGGAGAGAGAAGAAGAGAAGAGTGTGAGAAAGAGGGAAGAAGAGTGTGAGAAAGAGGGAAGAAGAGTGTGAGTGAGTGTGAGTGACAGTGAGTGAGTGTGATGGTGAGTGACAGTGTGAGAGGAGAGGAGAGCTGGTGAAGAGAAAACACATGGGAGGCTGAAGATCAACACCAGAATACCAGAAACTCAACTCTATCTGAGCCGACGCTTAATAAGTAAAATGAGGGGCACGCCGCCCAGTCGCATGCTATCGCCGCAGAAACCACCACGGAATCACCACCACCGACCGCGACCGCACCGCCGACCGCGCCGACCGCACCACCAACGGCAGGGCTGTCAAACAACCAGCGGACTTTCATGCGAGCGTTTTCATAAGATAATTGGCCGCGGATGAAGTCCCCACAAATATAATTATATAAGAAGCAAAAAACCGTAAAATTCCAATTATTACAAAATGGGATTAAACAAATCATACCTCGACACATCAGCTTGGAAACCAGACTTATTCAAAGGTAAGGTTGTTTTTGTCACCGGTGGTGCTGGTACCATCTGTAAGGTTCAAGCTGAAGCCTTGGTCTTATTAGGTGCTGATGCTGCCCTTATTGGTAGAAATGAATCCAAAACTGTGAAGGCCGCTGAAGAGATGTCCAAATTGCGTGACGGAGCCAAAGTTATTGGAATTGGTAATGTGGATGTCCGTGACGTCCAGAGCTTAGTCAAGGCCTCTGAGAGAACTGTTAAAGAGTTGGGTAGAATTGATTTTGTCATTGCTGGTGCCGCCGGTAACTTTTTATCTGACTTCAACCATTTATCTTCCAATGCTTTCAAGTCGGTGGTTTCCATTGACTTGCTTGGTTCCTTCAACACCATCAAGGCCACCTTCACCGAATTGAGAAAGAACAAGGGTCGTATTATCTTTGTTTCTGCCACGTTACATTATTATGGGGTACCTTTCCAATCTCATGTTGGGGCAGCAAAGGCCGGTGTAGATGCGTTATCTAATGCCTTGGCTGTTGAATTGGGTCCTTTGGGAATCACCTCCAACTGTATTGCTCCAGGTGCTATTGCCGGTACCGAAGGTATGGAGCGTTTGGCTCCTCCAGGTGCTAAACCATTAAACGAAAAGGTTCCTTTGCAACGTTTAGGTAATACCCAAGACATTGCTGATTCCACCGTCTACCTTTTCTCTCCCGCTGCTTCTTATGTTACCGGAACTATTCAAGTTGTCGATGGAGGTTTATGGCATTTGGGTGGACTTATGGAAGAAGGTTATCCACATGCTATCATCTCCCAAGGTGAGGATGATCCAAAGTTGTAAGTATATAGATGAATAAATACTTTATGTGCTGGGTGTAGAAATGCTTGCACATACTACTAGAGGAGATGTGTGAAATTATACGGCTCTGTTGTCTTGACGGTAACTGGAACGGTCGTACTAAGCTCTCTTAACCCTTCCACCGCTATCATTCGTCATAGCCTTTCTCCACAAGCGCGACTGAAATTCACGTCAAATTGGATCGAAATTCATTTAACCGAAACTCGTATCTAATTCAAAACACTTATCTAAATGTTCCCCGGATCAGGACGTCAACTGTACGGTAACGCTCAAGGCTACGGGCGCCCACAAGGAGCACCACCAGGCAACTACGGGCCTCCCCAAGGTGCTCCACCTGGAAATTACGGACCTCCTCAAGGTGCTCCTCCAGGCAGCTATGGCCGCCCCCAAGGCCCTCCTCCAGGACAAGGAGGATACTCTCGTCCATCACAACAACCACCACAGTCCCAACAGTACAGAGGACAACCACAAGGTGGCATGAGCGCCCCTTCAACTGCTCCTCAAAGGTTCCATGAACAAATGGGTGCAACATTCCAATATTCCAATTGTCAAGGAAGAAGAAAAGCGGTGCTTGTTGGGATCAATTATTTCAACAGTAAGAATGAGTTGCGTGGTTGTGTCAACGATGTTAAGAACATGAGTAAGTTTTTGAACGAAAGGTTTGGTTATTCGTGGGACGATATGGTTATCTTGACCGACGACCAGCGCCAAGGTAATAAAGTTCCCATCAGAGATAACATATTAAGAGCCATGCAATGGCTTGTACGTGACGCTCGTCCTAACGATTCGTTGTTTTTCCACTACTCTGGTCATGGAGGTGTGACTAAGGATTTAGACGGTGACGAAGACGACGGATACGATCAAGTCATTTATCCATTAGACTTCGAGCAAACTGGGTTTATTGTGGATGATATCATGCACGATATCATGGTGAAGTCTTTACCTCCCGGATGTCGTTTGACTGCATTATACGACTCGTGTCACTCTGGTACTGCATTGGATTTACCATACGTTTACTCTACCAAAGGTGTTGTCAAGGAGCCTAGTATTTTGAAGGATGTCGGAGGCGATGCGTTAGGAGCAGTTCTCAGTTACTCCAAAGGTAACATGGGAGGTGTGCTTTCGTCTTTAGGAAAAATGGCTACCACAGTCTACCGTCAAGGTAGCTATGACGATGATAAAGTACGCCAGATGAAAGCTTCGCCTGCGGATGTGATCAGTCTCTCTGGAAGTAAAGATGACCAGACTTCTGCCGATGCCACCATCAATGGTAATGCCAGTGGAGCCATGAGTTATGCATTTATTTCGATCTTATCTCAGCTGCCCGAACAATCCTATATTTCATTGTTGAACAACATGAGATCGTTCTTGAAAGGTAAGTATACCCAGAAACCCCAATTGAGTAGTTCCCATCCTATCGACGTTAACTTGAAGTTCATTATGTAGAAAATATATACCTATGCTACAGACCTGCACTTGGTGCATTCTATTATTATACCGCGCATCATTCAAACTACAAACATCGCCAAATCTGATTTATCCATTATGGCAGATAAGTTCGGGAGACATAAGTCAGCACGGTGGGTTCGAGCCAGTGTGCCCAGCTACGGCGATGAATGGAACGACGACGGCTATGACTATGGCTACGGCAGCGAGTCGGGCTCTGAAACCGAACACGTACTCAGCCCAAATGCAAATGACGTGGTAGCAGAACGGTTTGTGCTTCCTGAAGATAAACCGGAAAATAACGACCTGCCACAGAAGGTGGACGATAAGCTTGTGTTGTCAATTGACAAGTTGAACGTCGACAGCTCAGACAACGAAAACGATTCAGACGAAAACATTCTAACCCCGTCATTAGCGGCAGACGACGGACAGGTGAAGGAAACAGTCTTGCCAAGGCCATCAGAGAAGACAGACCAAAACAGCGCTGATATAGAGCCGCCTACCCCTGTTTTCCTGAAACAAAATGGAGCCGCTGAGCCTCCAGAGACTCCAATGTCTGAACGAAGTTTCCTATCAGATGCAGATTCGATTCAAAACGATTCCGATTTCAGAGTGGCTCAAGCCCCTGCCCAGGAATTGCAGCAGCTTGCAGAGCATTCAACAGGACCGGCTGGAGAAACCGTGGATGACCAGGATCACGAGTATTCCCAAGACGCCATTCAATCAGACAAGTCTAATCTTTCCACTGCCCAAACGGAGTCCAATGCTTCTGGTGCTGATACTTCTGGAACTGGTGTTTCTGGGGAAAAAACTGCTGAAACTGCCGTCCCTGTAGCTAGTATCCCTGATATTTCTGAAGTCAGCAAATCTCCACAACTTCATGACTCCTATGATAATGCACATGATCTTGCAGAAGACACAGAGGGTAGCGACAATGATAAACCAAGTCTGCAGACAAACAACTTGGTTTTGTCTATCGATGATCGTAAATATGTTGATTCGTCTGACGAGTCTGATGCTGATGATCCTGTCCCATACTATGAAAGAAAACACCGTGGGCCTGACACTGGTTCAGAACTCGATGAAGACGACTATAATGGCGAAGGACCTCAAGCTTTTAACGAGAGCAAGGACTCAAGCACGCGTCATGAAGGATCTGAAGCTCTTGATTCCTTGATCCATGATTTACAAAACCCGGACAGAGAAGGTGATCTTTTACCTCAAATAGATACCAACACTTCGTTACCTGATTTTGAAAATAACTACAGCTACTACGATTTTGATGATGATATGGATGATGAGACAGACGGTCAAGTGACGCCAATTGCACCACTTGCAACCAAAGATGAACAGAAATTTCATGAACAATATGTGGAAGGACTTGGTGGTCATAAGCCATCCATTAGAAAGCCACCCACCTCTGGGTTGGGTAACAGGGCTACGCCTCTCGAGAGAAACGTGCTTCTAGAGAATGCTATTAAGCAAGAAAGTGCTCCTGTGGATTCCCCAAACTACTCGCATTTCACTGATGCTGTAGATGCATATATGAGTGATCGAGGAAGTGAGCATACGTCCAAGCAAGATGACGAATCCAAGCATGAAGCTACTTCGGAGTCAGACTTCAACACTGAATCTGATGTCCCTTCCGAGGATAAAGGCGTCCCAGAAGCAAGAGATGATGAAATATATAAAGAAGAGGGAGATAATACCCTTGACAAGGCAGACATTGAACCGGAAACCCCAGTTCTCCAACAAGATTCCGACACCGATACCACTGCAAGGGATCTCATGAGTCCAAATGTAGACCTTCATCCAGTTGCATCTACCGGCTCATTATCTACCGGCAAGATATCAATTGACCAGAGAGGTGATTTCTTTGAGCCTCCCAACATGAACGATAAGGATTTAGGAAGAAGAGATTCAACTATGAGTACAAACACTTTTTCTATGGGAGCATGGAAACCCAATACCAATAACTTTCGAGATCAATTCATCAATGATAATGATAATGATTCCACCTTTAATTTCAATATGGACAACGAATCGAATAGTGGATACCAGAGGTTTACTAAACCAAGAAATATGTCTGATAATATGTCTTTTATGAGTGCCACTTCTATTCCAGAGTCAATTCCAGAGACGGTAGATGTTGCCTTACCTAGTATTCACGAGGATGATGATGGTGACACCCACGACGAAACTTTCAGCAGTGGAGATCATACTACGAACAGCTCGCTGAACGGACTCGGTATCATCACCACAGCTAGCGACTCTGTTTTAAATGATCACTCTTATGACACAGGAAAGTTTCAGGAGGAACTTAGTTCCTCTGAAAACTTACCAAATCAAAACAAGAAACCACAACGATACACTAGTTTACTACCTCCAGTTGCAGATGAGGATAAAACATCAACTCGTCTGGTGTCAGGGGCAGAAAGTACACTAGGCTCATCATCTATTCTTCCAAGTATTGCTCCATCCAGCGGTGCTGCAACCATTACTTCCTCCCAAGCCAATCAACACAAACGTATAGGTAGTGATGCGTCTACTGTAACACAAGGTACCCGCAAGACCTTCCCACCTAACGCCTATCCAGTGTCTAATTGGAAAACAATCATGAAAGCGTCTCAGCCGCAAGACAGAATCAATGCCTTGAAGGACGCACTTATAAGAGAATATGAATACGATACTGGATTACTGACTTGGCTACATGAAACACTTATGAAATCCGAGAAGCTGCCGAACGTACATATTGGGCAAATTGCATCTCAGGCATATCAAAATGCAGCCCATAACGATCTAAGAAGACATGCTTCAATAAGAAGTAGAGTGTCAAGTGTTAAGGACAAAGTGGAAACCGGAGGATTACATGCATCGAACTTTGGTAAGAAGTTTTTCAGTCGTGGTAAGAAGTTGATGAAGTCAAATAATTAGATTAGTTGGTAGCAAAATATAAATTACTGCGAATTTAAGCTTCACATGCGCAGCGATAGTCACAAATATATCACCACATTTGACCCCATGTTTTAAACTTATGTTTGTACTGAAACGAATATTCCAAAGACGCCTTCTACCTGTGATCACGTTTGTGTTCAACCACACTCCCTCGTTCATATGGGTACTTGTCGAGTTCCTTCTTGACGTCTTTTTCTTCTGGGTAAAGAAAGTGTACCTGGTATATTACAGTAAAAACCCATTAAAAGAGTATTTGGAGCAGTTGAAAAACGTCCAGACGTATAACGAGTGGAAGAAAACCGTGTTGGAAATCGACAAGTTGACCAATCTTGACCTTTGGAGACAAAACTTCATTTCGAAACACTATGATTATGTATTGATTGATGAGAGAACCAAGCTATTAAGGAAGGCCAGGTTAAACCAAGATGCGCCTCTCTTGATGTCGTTTCTAAGAGGCGGCTTGATTAGAAATTTCGGCGGAATAGCTCAAAAGAAGCTCTACGTCAAATCGTACATGGGCACCAAGTTCAAGATCGAAGAGTACATTGGAGAAGTATTGAGCTGTATAAACTATTTGAACGATAGTTTGAGCTCCCAAAGCGACTCCAAAAACACAGAATATATCATGAACAGCAAGCAGTTGACCTTAGGGTTTTTCCACGACGCCAGGCAGTCTTTTGGAAGTACTGCGTTGATTCTACAGGGAGGTTCATTGTTCGGATTATGTCATTTGGGAGTGGTGAAGGCGCTCTACTTCAAAGGACTTCTTCCACGAATCTTTGGTGGCAGTGCAGTTGGTGCTGCCGTGGCGTCATTAGTTTGCTGCTTAAAGGATGACGAGTTAATCCCTATATTGATTTCTCTTGCCGATGTGATGGGAAATGTCGATAAACTTAACCATGATGTGGATGAAAGGTATGGAAATATTCTTGAGAATGTTATTAAAAAGGGATACTCCCAAGAGATCTTGTTGTTCTTGAAGTTTGTTCGTGACACCATTGGTGACATGACGTTTGAAGAAGCATACTTGAAGACAGAAAAGGTTCTCAACATAGCGGTCCACCCCACTGACCAATCGATACCATCTTTGCTCAACTATATCACGTCGCCGAACATCATCATCTGGACTGCCATCTATGCATCCATTGGAACCGGTGTCTTATCGGATGATGTTCAGTTGTACGTCAAGGACTTCAATAATAACGTGTCTTTACTTTCGTCCAATCCCAATGTGCGGTTCTTGAAGCCTCAAGATGTGAGTTACTCCCAGAGATACTTTTCGTCGTCCAGGCCCAAAGATGGACTGGGAGATTCCGATTCCGAATTCCAATATAACCTCAAGGCTAAATCCGCATACACAAGGTTGACAGAATTGTTCAATGTAAACCATTTCATCACAAGCTTGGTGCGTCCTTACTTGGCCCCATTAATATCAACAGACTTGAAGCATCATACGGAGTATGGAAGAACCAAGTATCATAAGATCAACCGGTCTCCAACCGAAGAGCAGAGTCTAGATGGAGATGATTTATATAAAGATAGCGTCAATGAGTCGTATGTCAAAGATTCAGGCTTGACCATTGTCAAACACATAAAAAGTATATTCGGGATGGAAGTTCAACATAGGCTCGAGGTTCTCAACAAGTTGGGGCTTCTTCCGGATACCATCAAGCGGCTTGTTATAGATGAAAAACCATCGTACCCGCAATCTCTCGCTAGTATTAGAGAAATCACCATTGTCCCCGAACTAAGGTACTTGGTAAAGGATTTCGGTAGAGTGTTTGATGTTCACAAAACAATAGAAAATATACCGTATTGGGTATTGGTTGGTGAAAGATCTGTGTGGCCGTTGTTCCCGTTGATATGGTCACGATGTGCCATCGAGTTTGCTTTGGATGATTTGTATAACATCCACAGAAAGAAGTTTTAAAAGTTACCAAGCATTTGTACTGATTAGTTTATTTATTATAATGACCTATTTATTTCTAACGACCAGCTTTTCTGACTTTACTCGTATCACCTGAAAAACAACTTGGTGCTTGATTCCTTTGAAACGTCGTAGGTGAAGCTCTTCTCGTCCACCACCAAGTTATCGAAAGGCAACGCTCCTTTGGAAATAGACAAAATCCCCGTAATATCTTTGGCTCTTCCTGTAGTCAACGGCTCTAGGAAGATGTTCAAATGAGCTCTTTGGTGTAGTCTTGTAACAAAATCGGTGGTTTTAAACGATGGATCATAGACATCTCTCAGTGAAGGATCTACTATTTGGGGACTCGTTTGGCAACATATCACAAACAAGTTCCTACACAATCTGTTCAACTTCACGAGGAACGCAGATAATTCAGTGCTTGAAATCGATGTAGCAGATAATAAGTATTCAGGGTTTTCCACAAAAACAATCTTTTTGGTGTTGCTTATTCCATTGACCTTAGCCAAAATCGAGTCGAACAATTTGGATGCCTGGGGTGATGCATTTTCTGGTGTAGTTACAAGTTTAGTGAACAAGTCGGTAAAGCAGTCAATGAACTCGAAGTCCAGGTTATTTAAATCGATACCATTTCTCTTGCACCCCTTTGCGTAGAACTCCAGGGGATTCGTAAATGACACGTATATCACATGAGATCTTTTGGGAGTGGGTCTATTCAAGTCTCCATTGATTAGACATGCAGTACCTACGAGTGAGTTCTCAATCAATGAGTTGGTAAGCCATGTTGGTTGAGTCCCTTCGGTATATGAAATGAGAGAAAGATAGCTCTGGGTAGAGTTTATTATCTTATCGGAAATAATGCTGTTATCCTTGAAGATCACCAAGTCTTGTCCTTGGTGGGAGCTCATGACGTGAGACTAGATGTGGATTGACTGGATGTGCGAGTTGATGTTCGCGATGCGAAAATACTTTTGGATGTGAAGAGATGGGCTAAACGTTCATACAACAGAGATCATAAGGTCTGGCGGTGGTCATGTGATGTAGATATGTATACTAGTGTAGCTTGGTGATATTATCTAGGGAAAATAATGGAGCAAAACGGTGTTGTACGGCCCGTAGAATTGGCTGCAAAACTTGAAAAAAAACTTCTAAGTTCTCTTCAACTTCTTTTATTTCGAATACAGTTTGAAAGGACGCTTAAGTGAGAGGACTAAAGCAAAAAAAAAAACAAATGCGCCGACCAGGAATCGAACCAGGGGCTAATCGATGGCAACGATTAATTTTACCACTAAACCACCGGCGCCTTTGTGTAATTACAGCTTTTTTCCAACAAACCCATAGAGCTGGTTGGATCCTTAAGCTCAGGCTTATGTTCAATAGTGCAATATGCTAGGGCTACTCTCAGCACTACACAGCGGTAAAATCAACCGGAAAATCAACAGATTTCAGAAACCGGTTCGTTGGAATGAAATGTCTCCAATCTCATCTACCCTAACCTACACTAAAGCCTCTACACCACTCAAGAACCATATTGTATTACTATTTACAACCAACTATATTACAAGATCTATAAGCGGGTATCGCCTTTCTTTCCTAAAATGGAGTCTATCTGTTTCAATGAAACTTGGTATAACAAAAGCATAATGGAACTCTGCACACCAGTCCAAATAAATCTAGGACCGACACCATAAAACATCCCAAGAAGTCCTTCGTTCTTATATATGGACCTTAAGGCGTTTACGGTAGACAAGTGGACTTTCGAGGTAGAGGTTTCGGTTGCAGTTTGGATCCTGGTCTTTATGACGTCCAACGGCGTGGTAAAGATTCCTGCTAATCCACCAGCTGCTGCCCCCGTGAACAATTCCACCCCTACCGGCAAATCATCATTGCCGTTATAAATTATCGCTAATTTTCTGAATCGTTCATAAAATGCAAATTGCAATGCACTAAACGGTAAATCTCTAAATAAAGTCTCTTTATACCCAAACACAAAAGTCCTGGGACCTTCCACTTTATATATGGTCTTTATGGCGTCAAAAAGACCTTTGTAGTTGTATCCACTTCCTTTCGTATAGGGGTTATTGTATCGTCCTTGTAATTGGAGTCTAGTTTTTATTACTTCGGATGGAACATAGATGACACTAGAAGCCAAGTCTCCAAAAACTCCGGCAACAAAATATCCAACGTTTTCATTGAGATGATACTCGTTGATGAGTTTTCTCTTGGTGAACTCATAAGTTCCAAAGAATGCAGCCGTTGAAGGTAATGAGCCTAGTATAGCAGGTGTATAACCTCCATAGAGGCCCCTAAATAGACCTTCTTCTTTCAAAATGGTCGAGTATGCGGGAATCATGTTCTTATACTTTAAGCTATTCAGGAAACCTTGTTGCCTGGTTTTAACTGTATCTAACGAGTGCATCACTGAGTCTCCCACAACTCCACCAAATCCTCCTGCAATCATACAGTTTATGATATTCGACCCCAGGCTTTCGTCGCCGCTGGGATTTGACTGGGTAGGCACTATGTTCTCTGTATCATGGTGGTGGTGAGGATACCCCAAAGGAACTGTTGGGGTGGTGAACAGATATGACATTCAATGATGAATATAAAAGAGTGGACTGATACTGATGTACTCTATGCTTTGCACTGGTATGTATATGGGTATGTACTGGTATGTGTACCTTTTGTACGTGGTGTGTGTACTTTGTACTACTTTGTACGGCGGGAACCTGTCTCGATATTTATAGCACAGACAGTGTCAATGTGAAAAATCAATTTCAATGCTCATTGGAAAACGCGAGTTTTCCAAGTATGCTATGGAATGAGACAAGGTTTATATGTCTGAAGGTGCAGGCTATACCTCGAAGGTTCTATAGGGTACTAGCTATGGAGTCTTCGTGTGACGACTCTTGCCTTGCATTACTTGAGAAGCCTCGAGGGGAGGGTCCTAGAGTGCTAGACCACATTAAAAGCACCCTCAACTCACAGCAGTATGGCGGAATAGTCCCAACTCAAGCCCAAGAATTCCACCAGAAACTGATGGGTAAAATGGTATCTGACTTCTGTGATAAACACGGCCTAAGAACATCGCCGCCAGACCTCATTTGTTGCACGAGAGGACCAGGGATGTTTGGTTCTTTAGCAGCCAGTCTTCAGCTTGCAAAAGGTCTTGCTATAGGCTGGAACAAACCCTTGATAGGCGTCCACCATATGCTAGGGCATATTCTTATCCTGAAACTTAACACCGCTTCGCCGCCTGAGTATCCGTTCTTGAGTCTTCTTGCCAGTGGCGGGCACACTATCTTGGTGCTTCTGAGGAGCATCTCAGACCATGAGATTATTATCGATACCTGTGACATTGCCGTGGGTGATTCAATCGATAAATGTGCACGGGAATTGGGGATCACAGGCAACTTATTGGGCAAGGAGTTGGAGAAGTATGTTGATGCCATACCCCAAGAAACTAAGAGGGAGTTTGACAATATAATCACCGAAACCAGAAACAACGAGTTCAACTATAAGTTGAAATTGCCATTAAAAGGACCACACCATGAGTCTATCCCGGACAAGATCTTGTTCACGTTTGCACCATTTTTAAGCGCAATCCAGTATCATATTCTGAAGGGGCCACTAGATGAACGCACCAAGCAGTTTCTCGCCTATAAGAACCAAGACTTTTTGTTCAAACACATCATAGATAGAGTCAACGTCTCGTTTGAAAAGCACGGGGTGAAAACTACCAGTCGAGTGGCTGGAGATTCCAAGTTTGAAGGCGTCAAAGATTTGGTATTCTCTGGAGGTGTTGCTTCTAATAAGACGTTCAGGAAGAAGCTTGAGACTGATATGAAGACCAGTTTATTGGTAAACGAGGATCAACAGTTCAGGTTCCACTTTCCTGACGCCTCTTTGTGTACAGACAATGCTGTAATGATAGGAGTTGCAGGGATTGAGATCTTCGAGAACCTTAAAGTCAAGACCGATTTGGGGGTTCTACCTTTACGGAAATGGCCACTCAATGAGCTTTTGGCGGTGGATGGATGGATGGGCATTCCATGTGATGAGTTTAATGAAATTGTTGATAGAATATAAATAGATGGCAGTACAATGTGAATAGGATAATAGCATTTGAAATGGTGACTTGTACATTAGGCATTAATTATATAGGACTATTCCTCCTCTTCCCACACGTCTCCTTCCACTTCTCTGTGCTCAAGATACGGCTCGGTGATGTTGTATTTCTTGATCAAGGTCGTCCAGGTGTCGTAGTCAAACGACGCTATATGGTGGCTGTTATTTTTCTTATTGTCATGAGATTCACTCATAAATGGCACATCAAGACTGGTGATCATCGGGGTTCCATCTGCACCCTTGTATAGCTTTAACTTCCCATCCCTTATCAAGAAGCTGGTGAAAAAAAGGTTTTCAATTGATTGAGAAAACGATGTCGGGTCAATAAAGAACTGGAAGAAGTTCACGTCGGTGCCCGAACTAGCTTGTTTTTCATGGAGCTGGGCAAAAACATGTTTGACGAGAGTGGCACTGTTCTGCAGGTCTGCCACCATATCATCAGCATGGACTTGCTGTGCCGTGGACGTGGCCAATCCCCGTGTGTCGTCGGTGTTCCTCTGGCGAGTTATTACTCTTTTTTCCACTTCCAAGGGCCCATTCAAAAACTCCATGGGGATGGGCTTGCAACTGGTCTTATAGTACAAGAGCCCGAGCTTCAACCAATCAAACGAGTTGAACCGGGCCTCTATCTTGGTCTTATCTTCAAGCGCAGACTCGTCTAGATCCTCCTCATCTTCCTCATCGAATCGTACAGTTCCGTTGTTCATGTACTTCTTAACCTTGTGTATGAACTCGTCTGCAGAAAGCGAAGACTCCGTGTCACCAAAGTTCAAGTTTTTGGAGTTGATGGCGACATAACTGGAGGTCTCCTTGAATGCTTCAGAGTCTTGGTGGTATGCCGTCATGTCTGTGGTCTTCCTGACGTAGGAATAAAGATTCTCGATCTCGGTAAGGTACAGTAAAAGCGTTGACCCGGCCTCCCCTTTATAGGCAAGGTGTGAGTTGGCCTTCAACTTCTTACGATACTCCTCATATTCTTGTCTCAACTCTCTGTTGGTCCTTCGTTGTGACATCAGTTTGAAGGAAATGCGACGCGCGTCTGATAAGAAAGTGATCTGATGGAGAATAGAATCAAGAAGTTAGATGAAAGCGTGGTCAACAAGATAGCAGCAGGGGAGATCATCATTCAACCGGCCAATGCATTGAAGGAGATGTTGGAGAATTCGATCGACGCCCAGTCCACCATGGTTGATATATTGGTAAAAGACGGTGGGTTGAAATTGTTGCAAATCACTGACAATGGGTGTGGAATTGATAGAGAAGACTTGCCTCTTCTCTGTGAACGGTTTGCCACGTCCAAGTTGTCGACGTTTGAGGATCTAGAGACGATCGCTACGTTTGGCTTCAGGGGAGAAGCACTTGCGTCCATATCCCACATATCGAGGCTCTCTGTGGTGACTAAAAAGACAGGGGACACGTCGCCATTGGCGTTCAAATCATTCTACCTCAACGGGAAGCCGGTGGGCCAGAACTTCAAAGGCGTTAATACGGATCCCAAGCCCGTGGCAGGTAAAAATGGTACTCAAATAATCGTTGAGGATTTATTCTATAATCTACCGTCCAGACTAAAGTCGATTCGGTCCAAAAATGACGAGTATTTGAAGATATTGGACGTGGTAGGGAAGTATGCCATTGACACCGAGACGGTGGGGTTCAGTTTAAAGAAGCATGGAGAGTTCCAGCACGCCATCATGACACGGCCGAATCTTCTGGTTAAAGAACGGGTTCGGTTGGTTTATGGATCTGATTGTGCTAATGAGCTTTTAATGGTACAAGTTGATGGTATGAAGGGAGTTGACGGGAACAAGCTGCCTTACGAGAACTATGGCTTGGTGGGTATTAAAGGAGCTATAACCAATTGCAATTTCAACTACAGAAAGAAAATGCAGTCTTGTTTCTTTATCAACCATAGGCTTGTTACGTGTGATCCACTTAGACGTGCAGTTCAATCAATATATCAGGTATTTCTTCCGAAAGGGTACCAGCCATTTGTGTATTTGAGTTTGGATCTCAAGCCCGAGATCTTGGATGTAAATGTACACCCTACGAAGAGAGAGGTCAGGTTCTTAAATGAGGATGAGATCATTGAAATCGTTGTTGCCGAAGTTCACAAGCTTCTTTCCAGTGTAGATACTTCGAGATCGTTCAGTACGCAAACGTTGGTCGGGACCAAGAGGGAGAGCGTGGATGAATATTTGGGTAGCCAGCCGGTTATCAAGAAGTACAGGCAAGAAAATAAGCTTGTGAGAGTCGATCCCAGCCAGCCTCATCTAGACCAGTTCATGGGGCTGAAAAGGTCGACAAACGTTTCTGACGTTTCGTCGCAGGTGGTGAGAGACGAAGAGGAGGTTGAATTGTTTGTGTCGGAAACAAGGGAGGACGAGGAAGAAAGGGAGAACCAAGAGGCCCAAGAGAATCAAGAGAATCAGGTAGAACAATATGTGGACGAGGATGAAGACGAGAAGGATGAAGAGGAACAAGAAGAAGAGGAACAAGAAGAAGAGGAACAAGAAGAAGAGGAACAAGAAGAAGAGGAAGAACAAGAAGTACAAGAACAAGAAGTACAAGAACAAGAAGTACAAGAACAAGAAGTACAAGAACAAGAAGTACAAGAACAAGAAGTACAAGAACAAGAAGTACAAGAACAAGAAAAAGAGGAACAAGAAGAACAAGAACAAGAACAAGAAGTGAAGATCGAAGTGGAGCCAATCAACAAAACTCTAAGGAGACATGTTCTGAACGGCGTTGGACCTGGCGAGGATACGGATGGTGAGCAGATTGAGGAGGACCAAAATCAAGAAAATCAAGAGAGTCAAGAAGATCAGAACCAACAAACTCACAAAATCAATCAGGTTGATGAAGCGAGAAATGTAGATGAACTCATCGACGACGAAGCTGACAGTATGACCAACATCACCGAACTGAATTCCACCACCCTTCCCTCATCCGTACCAAACATGTCTCCTTCGCAAACGCAAAACATACCTGCAAAAAGGAAACAGTTAAGAGACACCTTCGGTGTTGCTGAAAACCTGGTCTCCAGGACCCGTTCGCCTGAGCCAGTCGAAGAATTGACGGTGGTTGAATATGAAGAGTCTAAGCCTGCAAAACCCACCAATCAGATCATCTATACCGGAAAGAAGCGAGTCCTGGTTGATCTTGATAGCGTCAATGACCTTAAAGAGAACATAGATTCATCCGCAGATGAAGAACTTACCAAGATAATATCCAAGTCATCGTATATCGGACTTGTTGATGAAACCAAAAGGATGTGCTGTTTCCAGCACGATGTAAGGCTCTATCTTTGTGACTATTCGGCCCTTCTCTATGAGTTTTACTACCAGGTGGCCGTAAACAATTTCTGTAACTACGGAGTGGTTGAGCTCGCTAAGCCCATAAGCATTAAACATCTTCTCGGTCTCCTTGAAGTAGACAATTTGAAGGAACCAGACTCGGTGATCCAGGCGATTGTCAGCATGAAAGAGATGTACGAAGAGTATTTTCAAATCACCTTCACTGAAATCCAAGGGGAATATCACCTTGCAACAGTGCCGATGCTACTCAAAGGAGTGTCGCCCGTGTTCAATAAACTCCCCCATTTCGTGTACAAATTGGGAACCAAAATCGATTACCAAGAAGAGAAATTATGTCTCAAAGGTATTATGAAAGAGGTAGCCCTTTTGTACGTGCCTGAACTGATCGGGGTAGAGGAGACTACGGAGAGCGGACGAGAAGATATCAACCAATTCCTTGGGGAGGTGGCGTTCCCGCTAGTCAAGGCCCACCTCAGGCCGCCGCCCACTCTCGCCAAGCACCTCTTTCAAATCGCAGACCTTCCAGGACTATATAGAATATTTGAAAGATGTTAATACAAATCTCACACTCACATCAAAAAATCACACGAATTTTCGCTGCAAACAGATTTGGGGAAATTCTCGATTAATTCTCGAAATTTAAATTGTTTGTACAATGTTATTTGAATCGCTTCATGATAACATCTTGAAGACGTTGAACTTGGGATGCTTTCCGAAGGACGTGTTGGATTATCAGGACAGCCAGGATTTTTTCCAGCAATTAGTGTTCGTTGACTATCAGTTACAGTTGTTAATTCAGAATGAGTTCGATGGTACTGAGCTTGTGCCCGCTTCTCTCTACCATACTGAAAGTGCCAATTGTCGGGATAAGTTGAGTCAATTGATTGGCTACGCCGAGCTGGTGGCCAGCAATTACAACGACATCAACAAAGAGTATCTGGATAAATTGTACTGCTCTGTGTTATTGGGCCACTTGTACTTTCTTAACTCACAGAACGACTTGATGTACGAGGTATTGAATTCAATCACCGTCAATAACAACTACTACAACTCGCTGAAGTTGAGCGGGAATCAAAACGGCTTTTTGAACTATATCATTTGTCGGTACCATGTATTAATTGGTATCACTGATAACGGGCTGGTCCATGAGACTAATAGTCATAAGCTTTGGATAGAGTACTTGTTCTATAAGGAGAAGCCGTTTGCCCAAACAGATGTGGCAGGAAACTATTGGTTGGATATTTTGTTCAAATACTTGAGCTTGAAGATCAGTGATAACGGTGAAAGGCAGTTAAGTTTCGCCGACATATCGGCATTGAAGTTCAGGTCAAATATTGTCCTGTTTATCAGGTACTGTAATTTCTTAATCAATTTCAAATTCGACATCAACATCAACAAAATTGTTGATAAAGATTTCAGACTGGAGTACTCCAAGTTTCTTAACCAGTCAATTACCGATGAACTCAAAAGCGATAAGAGGAATTTCCCCAACGCCAATGAAAACAGCGATCAAACCGAAGACTTTGTCAGCAACTTTTTCTCTTCTGCTGGTAGAAAACACAAGCTGTTGGTCAATTTGAGAACCAGTAAGAACTTCTTGATCAGACTCACCGAGAGAACGTATCAGAGTCAGGTGGTGTTGGTTCAATTGATTCGGGTTTTGATTGAGTTGAACGAATACGATGAAGCCTTGGCTGCATTCAAGACTTTTGTCAGTTATATCGAAAAGGAAGAGCAAATCAATAATGGCCATATCTATGACATTTTGTCTATTGTTGAAATCTTCGGTTTGGCCTTGACCAAATTCAATCCCTTGAACTCCTTTAAGACCAACAAATTCAAACACAACTCCATTAAGGTGGTGGAAGCAGATTTACAAAAGTATAGTCAAAAATTGTTGGGATATTTAAACATCTTGAAGCGTGATTGTGATTTAAGTTATGACGAGGATGAAGCTTTCAAGAGATTCCAAGATAACCATTTGTCCTTCCTATACAACAAGTATAACATCAATGTGTTATTGAGTGACAGAAGTCAATTGATCGAGCTAGTAAGCTCGAGTTGGCATTCTGTTGGATACTACTATTACTATTTACTTGGCTTCAGAACCCCTGATCAAGAGCATGCGTTGGACTATCAAAAGAAGGTTCTATTATATTACAAAAACAGTTTAATTGTGAACTCAACTGGGAATCTGAATTACTTATTTGACTATGCATTAGAATTGAGTTATATCAATGAAGTCAATGCTAGTTTGAAGTTATCTAAGTTCATCTTGAAAAAGTATCCTGAATCTTTTAGAACATGGAATTTGTTGTCGTTGATAGCTTCCATCGATCATCCAAGAGAGCTGGAGAAGTTCATCAACAATTCATTGAACATCGCTGGTATTTATATTATCAAGTGTAAAAATGATGAAGTTGAAATCCCATTCAACACCAAGACAGAAATCTTACAGTTGAAAATGACCCAATTGGCTATATGGGAAAAATTGTTTGGAACTTCATACATCACTGAATACTTGAGTGAAGTATTCATATTATTTTATGAATTATTCAATGTTAAAGACGAAGAGCAAATTGCTTCAGGTACTAAAAACTACCTTATAGATTCCAAATGGAGTCACAGACCAAGTTTTATTGACCCTAAATATTCTAAAGATCCTGTTTTACACAACACCAAAAAACAACACGCCAAGAACAACATAAAACGGATAAGTAAAGTTGGCACTAAAAGTAAAGAAGAATTAAAACCTATTAATAAAGAAGTTATTGATGGTAATGCAAGGAAGATTTTACACGACGTTTGGTTATGGACGTCTAAGGTATATCTTAAGTTGAACATGCCTGAAGAGAGTGAATTGTGTATTATTGAAAGTGAAAATGTTTACAAGCCTAACGTCAAGACATTCATTGCATTAGGATATTTAACCTCCAAACACCAAAAGTTTTTATCATTACAGGAGTTTGAGAAATCGTTGGAATCGTTAGAAGAATTCAATGAGTTTCAAAAAATTGAATACTTAGAGAATCTACTAGGATTGTGTAAATTGTTCTTTGTTGATGATACGGTTGAATCGTCGCTCTTCATTTCACTGAAAGATTTTAATGCTGGATTGATACGGTTGAAAAACTATTTAGAGAATTTCTTGAATTGTTGGCCAATTGGCTACAACTCAGCTGAAGTCTGGTACTTCTTGACCATAATCTATGAAAAAATCGACGATAAGATCTTGCTAAACAAGTGTTTAAAAAAGTGCATAGAGCTTGAAAATTTGCGGCCAGTCAGAAGTTTCTTCAACTGCGACAATAATTTTTCATGAGAAAAAAAATATCTACATAGAAGAATAAACATTATGGAAGCTAAAGAAGTGTTATATTGTGGGGTTTGTTCGTATCCACCTGAGTATTGTGAGTTTGGCCTAAGTTTCGGTAGATGTAAGGATTGGTTGAATGCAAATCACATTGAATTATTCAATAAATTATACAGTGAAGAAGCATTAGCTAATGCTACATCTACTTTAAGTATCGAAAAGGAAGCCGCTATATCTCAAGATTTGGCCAAAAAACAGCAAAAGGAAGAGGCCAGAATCGAAAGAGAGTTGGCAAAGAAATTGTCGTCTAAAGTCATCATCAAAAGAATCGAACGTAATAAGAGAAAACATATCATTTCCATCTCGGGATTGGAAGTTTTCGATATTGAATTAAAAAAGTTGTCCAAGCAGTTTAGTTCCAAGTTTGCCACTGGATGCTCTATAGCAAAGACGGCAGACAAGAAAGAGGAAATATTGGTGCAAGGTGATGTGAGTGACGAAGCCAAGGAGCTCATTGAAAAGCTATTAAAAGAAAAGGGATTGGACGAGGTCAAGGTGGAGCAAATCGACGACAAGAAGCTCAAGAAAAAACAGCAGCAGTAGTTGATTGTATGAAAATATATGTTACGACAGTGAAGGGTGTAGTTTAAAACCACCGAGTCCATTTGGGTGTAGGTGTGTTTCTTGTAGGTGTCTTTGAACGTTAAGAGTTTTAAGGAACGGTACTGTGTATGACATTATTTGGTGCATTGAGTCCCTTCTCTCTGTAAGTTATTGATGTTGAAGTTGTATTATCTTGATCTTAGAAAGCACATTATGTCAAATATGTGAAAGTTACAAATCATCCATTTGCAACAGAGTGCATGTTTTTTCAACAGGTATCTTTGAGTGTTTGGCTTTCCAACATGAGTTCTTTATCACGGTACTAGTAAGCTTGTGACGGTACTACTAAACTTTTCACGGTAAACTTGTCACGGTACTAGTAAACTTGTCACGGTACTAGAAACATTATCACCTATTGGTATTTTTAAGCTATTTATTTCTGAAGAAGGCGATCCAGGCACCACATACTTATGAAAGCCCTCAAACTCTACTCGCTTGAAAATACTCTATACACAAACATAACGGCAGTTTCTTTGGTGTTTGAACCAGTTGTGCTGATTCTATTTATATTACGCAGCCATCACCACCATTAGAGGCAAGCAAATTACCAAACAAGGCTGGGGCCCAAGGTCAACTCGTCCATGTCTTGAACCTATTACCATTCGGCCTGACGGATACCACTTTAGAGCCTATGATGTGTACTGAAAAATTACTACTGAGTCTCGTAAAAATACGATGAAGCATATTCTCCTCAAACATGCCGATATGAAATAAAAAGAAAAATAACCGCAGATATTATCCCATATACATCAGAATGAAGCATGTGCACCCCAACACCCAAAACAGACCGCAGCCAGCACCATTAAATGTGGTGATGCAATAGTAACAAAGTTTTGAAACACGAAATGCGGGTTTTGGTACCTTACAGATCGCCCCTGGTAAATACGAGGGATTAATCCGGAGAGACCGTATATTTTAAACAAGTTGAATAAACGAACAAGCATTTGATTTATAGATAAACTATACAAGTGGATACTTTACAATATGATACAATTGAAGGGTGCTGAATGCCCCATGAAATAACTGGAATGATAATGAGCCATGAGTATAAACAGCGATGCAACAAAACGGGGAAACAAAAATCAAATATATGCTAATCATGAAAGCAACTTCGATATGGATGGAACCTTATCTTCAGTTTGTATTGGAGGTAATTTTATTGGTAAATCTTGTTCAGGGGATTCACTTTTAATTCTTATATCTTTCATAGCATTTAAATTGGATGCAGAATTTGAATGTGCTATAGAATTAGATGAGCTCATACCCGAAGAAGTAGAAGGCTCTTTAGTCAATGCCACAGATACGTCTGCACTGTATGTCGCGTGATTTGAAGGTGCAGACGAGCCCATGTAGTTTGTAGAAGTAGGAGCCAACCTTTGAGTTGGTGTATTGTTTGCACTATTGTCACTTGATTTATCGGACCCATTAACTAACGGGGCCGGTAATGTCGAGGGTATGGCTTGGTTGATGGAAGGAATTGAAGGGGCAATTTTAGCAGATAATGGTTGTAACAATGGAGCTGTAGATGCAGTTGTAGATGGAAGTTTACCGGAAGCCAGGACGGGAAGAGGACCTATGATATGAGGTTGTGCCGGGGTGGAGGAGTGGGTTGACGCATTAGATGATGCCTGTGCTGAAGGTGCTACCACTGAATGGGATCTAGACCTCGATTGAGACTGGGATTGTGCCTGGGCTTGGGCTTGAGCTTGGACTTGAGCTTGGACTTGAACCTGGGCCGCTTGAGCATGGGCTTGAGCTTGAGCTTGTTGGAATGCTTGTTGCTGCATAGCTTGGGCATGGACCTGTTGCATTGCATGAGCTTGTTGCATAGCTTGAGCTTGGGCAACCACCACTTGTTGTTGGTTCAATACCACTGGAATTTGACCGGAATTCAGAGGCACTCCTTGGGGAAGAGGTTGAACACCATTCATCTGCAACTGGTTTTGTAGAATAGGCAAGGGAACTTGCACAACTTGAGGCACCTGCTGGACTTGAACAGGTACACCCATGTTTGAATACATTACATTTGAAACCGGATATGTTTGGACCTGCACCAAAGATCCATATGGAGTCTGAATTATCGTTGCATTAGGATTAGCAGTACTTTGGTTGATATTTGGATTGCTGGAAGTAGGAGATGTGGTGGATCCCGTAGCCTGTCCACTTCCAGGATGCAGAACGTTTGAAGCTGGTACCAGTAAACTATTAGCTCTTTGGGACTGAGGTGAAACTTTAGCGGAGTTACTTGAGCTTTGAGGCTGTGGAGCCAGCAGGTTAGGACTGTGGATCAGGTTATGTTCTGTACTCGAGGATCTACTACTTCCACCACCCCCGCCCGGTAAAACAGAAGAAATGGGAGGGATTAAGCTCAGGATTGGATTGGTCAAAGGGTGGGATCCCGGCTGTTGTTGAGGCACAGCAAGAGGCTGGGGGACAGACACAGGAACTGGAATTGATAAGGGCTGGATTTTATCATCTTTTTTATCTGATTGGGGAGACGATTCATCGTCGCTCAATTTTTCGTGACGGAGATTTTGATTATATTGAGCCATTCTAAGGGCATTTCTAGCATTTGGATCAAGGTTTAAGTAGGCGCAATGAAGTTTACCCTTCAAGCAGTTTAAACAGGAAGGCAAGTTCTCGTCACACTTTATTCTTCTCTTTTTACAAGTTCCACAACCCAAGTGACTATTACGATGTTTTCGACGGGTATTCTTCTTTTTATTTGATAGTTGTAACTGGGGGTTTGATGCTGATTCAAGAGCCTTTTGAAAGGACTTATCATCGGACTGATCAAGTTTGGAAGGCAACAGTTGCGGTGACATGATTTAATAAAGATGGCGCTACCGTTAACTGGCGCAGGTTGAAATCAGTGATTAAAATGAAATGGTCTAAGCTGCAAAAGGATGTAGCAGGTCGAGGAATGATGGAGATAACGTCACGAATATAACGACAGGGGTAGTTGAAAGTTCAAGTAATACCCTTTATGTTTTAGAAGAAAGGTTAGTTAAATTATAAAATGTGTGTTGAAACAGTGTAAGCGGCGGGTCAAAATTGGTGGACACAAATAACTAGACTCCAGCGAAGGGGAAACGAAGTTTTATGCGCAATAAAATAAAATAAAAAAATAATTCAAAAATAAAACAAAAAACAAGTATCCAAACCAAATTGCCGTAATAAAAGAAATATTCCAGTTGCGAGGGTTAAAAAATTAAAAACAAAATCCTAAGGTTACGGGTGGGATGTTACACAAAACCTCCATATAAGCTTTGTAGCGTTAGCTTTTGTTCCAGTGGAGGACCGGTGGGGGATGTCCCATGGTTAATTATTTATTGAATTGACTAGCTACCGATAAAAAGTTCTGCACATCCTGATTGGAGGAGCCAGCCTATTGTTCAGTTGAATTTCCCCTTGTACCTCGGATGTGACGTGCCCGCACTATTCGCTCAAAGCGCCAGGGTCGAACGTATCAAATATGTTGTTTTGCTTCAGGTACCTTAAAAATATCCTTCGTATTTCAAAAATTCGACATTTCGAGACTCCATGCAGAATAATAATCAAAACCAGTGAGTTAAACGACAAAATGGGCGATGTTTGTATCTGTCGTTGGCTGATGAGACGGTTGGGCTAGAAGCCGGGGAATGCAAGGGTAGATGTCTACGCTTGGTACGGTGTTGTCGTGTCACAGGATCTCATCGGCCATGCGAGGCTGTACACAATAGTAGACACGACGCTCGCCAGTTTTTCCGAGATGGGCCGACCGGGCAAGCCATGACCGAGAATACGGTTCGCGGTAAGTGGGACCACTCCCGCGTGCCAGGCGTGTTGCTGCCTCCGCCTGTCGCCTGCCGGTGGTGCCACCATTTGGTAGCACCTTTTCATGAAAGGTTCCCTGGCTCTAGGTTGAATTTCAGCAATCACTGGGTGGTACAAACCATACGTGCTTGAACAGCAGAATCTCGTTGTGTTACCCCTTGTGTTTCAGCTGACTACTATAAATATCCCCTGGCTGGTATCTTCATGGAGTCGGGTGGGCGGGCATCGCTAATACGTCGTAACAGGCGCTGAACTAAGAAAGAGGCGCGGGCCTTATGGGGAGCCAAGATCGAGAGTCGATACGGGGCGACAATGCGACAATACGGGGAGATCACCGCAGTAAATGGATATTTCAGGCCCCGACGGTACCTCGCTTGTGGCTGGGTCAGTGCGCGCCGTGTTCCTGCCGTAGTTTGTCGCTACTCATTGGAATGCACTGTGCCTGCCGCAGGCCATTGTTGCCGAGCCCTTGGGTCGTAGGATACGAGCCCGGGGCCTGAAATAGCCCGCACTTGATCCCATGTGCATACGTGCCCATGCTTGGAATTAGTACGTACTACAGTAGGTTGATGCATGTTTAAACCTGTCTTAGGGAGATGTCGTATTCTCGGGGTATACCAGTAGATGTTTGGTTTCCCTTGATGCTAGTCCGTTTGCACTTCCTAGCTGGTGTATTTTGTCTTCGGGTAATGGTCCAGATATCCCCAAAACGGACGCAGAGCTGGCCGACTATTTTGTCTGATTTCGAACCAACTGGAAATGGGATTTGTTTGGTGATTGATGCACCAGGAAACAATACGGCTGCAGAACATAGCAAGCAGAGTATCCGGATGTTTTGGGAGACGTGACGGAAAATTCGCTCGGGATAGTACAAGTTGGAAGTAACTCCGAAGAGAAGGAATACTACATCAGTAGATCAGGTTTACTCACCGTATGGCTTGGAGCTTGCAGAGTTCGTTCCAACTCGAGACCGGGTTGATTTGAGTCCAAAGTTGGTTTTGTTCGAGGCTATGTACTGAGTTCATCTCCGTCCACGTACTGAAGTAGTTCGTGTCCACATGCTAGAACTTCCAAATCGAGACAGGTTCAAAAATACTGGTTTTGTTCCAAGGTTAGTCCGATCGCCTAACAATCGTCTGCAACCAGCAAATACATGCAAAGCTGCCACAATGAACCCAGCTTTCACCACGCCATAGGAAGCTGAGGAAAGAGGCCCCAAGGGATGGAACTTAATTGAGAAAGCATCATGGATGGGACGATAAATTAAAAGAAGGTTTAGATTCCACAGAATGTGGACTCGGCTATCACAGACATCATTGTAAATAATATACAAATATTTTAAAGCAGACTACACCTCTTTCTTAACCAAACGGAACATAACTCCGTATATAATATTTCCCTCCTCAGTGGAATCGGAAGAGTGTGCATTTGATCGTAATTAATGCAAGCCAAGGCATCGTAAAGCTTTGCGGTAAAGCTGTTTCTAGACTCACTAGAACTTCATTCCTCCACCCCAAACTCTTGCTGTACGCCCGGACTTGCTTTACTAACACACCTGTCTCCCAGCCTCTACAAGCCCTACACCAGCGGATCAATAAACTGGAGCCGCGACATTCTGGTAATAAAGGTGTCCTAATTGATAACAAGGCCCGTATTTAAATTTCATTTGTCAAACCTCGCAATCTTTGATTGCTAATGCTTTAAGTTGGGGAAAAACTTCATTGTATTATTTATTTTCCGGGTTGATGCATTCATACCGGCAAGATATACTCAATAAGCACCAGAGAAACTAAGGATCAACTGAATTAAGTTGTAAGAATAAAAGGTGCATCGCCTCGTTACCGTTATACGGGGGTCGAACAATTAAATTAAAGTTTATCCTCCACTGTTTATTCTATTTTATTTTTCACAGGTTCTCAACGGCGCCCCCACGGCCCAACCTTAATGATCGTCAAATGCCAATCAGCCTCACACTGCCGTCATTAATAATTCCATATCAAGTTGTTCCGTTGCTGGGGTCGTCTAATGTCTGCCCAGATTTCATATATTCTTTCACAGCGTTTCTTTTTGTGTTGTGTGCATACGGATTATAAGGTGGCTCATGCACTATTGTCTTAGCTGCATTGTTCCTGGTGAATTTTTCACTGCTTACACAGTACTTGCTATTACGGGAGACACAAATATCACAGGCTGCTACATTGTAGACTAAACTGTCCTAGTTAAAACTCGGTTGTTTGGTAAGCCTAACCGAGTAGGAAGACTGTTGCAGCTTCGTATTACGGTTTCGAGTTTAATTGAAACCTTGGACTTGAATAATACTGGTTACCTCATCGGCGTCGTTGCGGGCCCGTTCCCTTCATACAGCAGAATGGTGCTTCTCCAAACCTCGCTTGTTTCACAATCGATCAAAATACCTGGTTAAGCAGCTGGGGACACAAAATCCGAATTGCCAAACCTGTATCACCGTTGCATTATTTTTATACGGCCCTAAGCCGTTAGCATAAAAATATGAGAAGATTTACCTGTTCAGATTTACGAAATCCCCATGTGTTGAAGATCTCGATTTGCATAGTTTATTCCAGTAGGCGTTGAACAGTGACCGATTTGGAGGTTAGGTTTAAAAATATTTCCTATTTTCGAGCCTGCACGCTCTGAGGTGATATTTTACTGTTTTGATGGTTGATTGCGACATTTTCTAATAGGTTAGCTTTTATAACACTGGCTGTGGGTACCTACTTTGTAGAAGTCCAGCTTATAAGGCCTGAGGACAAGCTGGGCATGGACTGAACTGCTTTGAGAGTTGAGTTGCATCCCTTAGACAAATCAGAGATATCGAACAGAGAAAGGTTCATTTAGAGACCACCTAGGAAAATTGCAGGTGAAATTGACAGGAACCACGTAGATACGAAAAGATCACCCCAAGGCGCTTGTTCCTCTTACCTGGGGTTTGAAAATACAACCTTAAACTTAGATCACAGCCCACAAAATGTCGGAAGCTGAGACTGGGTGGCTAACTGATAATGGTCACTCGCCGGGCAGACATAACTAGCATAAGCTTCGTGGTGTTCGACTGCATTGCAAAGCTTCTATTTGAAATGCTTTGCAGCTGCAGAATTCCAACTTTCAGATGCTCTCTAAACTATCGAGTCTATGCAACCTTATTTGTCCAGGGACTATGTGAAATCCGCTATCGTGGAATCTTATTTTGAGCATGCGGTGGGTAGTAGTGGGCTTATCCTGTCATGTGGCAGACCATCAAAGACACCGTTAATGAATGCTTCGACCTGGCTATGAGCAAAGCAGAATAAAGTAGACGGCACCAGGCTCTTCTATTGGTTTACTAGGCTTAGTTAATGGGCACGAGGAAGCCTTGATGAATATAGTAATAAAGGTCTTTTGCTTCATTAAACTTATCTTGCCTTTTAACGATCGCCAGTGACACTTGGGCCGACGGGAAATGGCCATAAGCTCGGTATGAATGGATCCGTCTATCGTTAGTCTCTGAGCCTCAGGCTGACATTCCTGGCACAGCAGGGCGGCTATTTCTGGTACAACAGGGGAGTGCAAATCAGCTTTAAAGTCCGAATAGCACGAGCTAAACAGTGTCAGTTAGCTGTACTTCCAAGGAGTCTGCCCAGCATGGAATTCCTATTCGGAAAGTTGGCACTGATATCACTCCACTGGTATACAATAAGCTACAGCGACATTTGGTGTTTCAAACCAGGAAGTCTCTGTAGATTAAGTATTGAAGCATTTTGCAGAATCCTTGTGATGCAAGCGGATCACCTCATAAACCTGACAAGTAAATCCAAATATTGAATTGGGAGACTCTTAATATCACGCTATTTGACTCCCACCAGTGAAAAAAAAATAAAAAAAAAAAATAAAAGACTCTTTTAAGTAGAATATTTCTTCTTTTGGAGATACCAGGGTGTCCAGCTAGGTAGGATCGCAAGTATGAATTTTTCCAGGCCAACCATCTTCATAAGGTACTGCTATGATAGAGGGCTGTTGGTTTGGTTGTTGATTAAAGAAAATGCGACATTCAATTAAAGCGGGTGTTATTTCAGTTGGAAGTAATTGTAACATAATTTAAGAACTTCGAATCAGAGCCGGGCTAATATCGCCTCGTATCCCGCCGATCCTTGCACGCAAACTTCCTGTTGCGACAGCGGTGCTCACCTTTGTATTCGGCCCGGGCTTCGTTCCGGCCCATTAGTGCTGTGCAGTCTACATCCGTACCTTGCATTGACAGCGTTAAGGTTAAGGCACCCACGGCTGCTGCAGTGCCGCCATACAGAAGAATAGTTAAACCAAGGAGTAGGGCTACAAATAAATTCTTTATGAACTCAGCCTTTTTCCCAAGAAAGGTTAGTTCGTCGTCTCACCTTTCCTCGTCTCGTCCAATTCAGGCCCATTGATGACATGGCTAGCGTGAACCGCGTATGGCTGATTGTTCGTCGCATTCCGATTGTCTCGTGTGTTTGTTTCCATTTCCAGCATATTCTCTTGGATTGCTAATATTAAGTTCAATTTGACACGTACATCAAATTACAGGTCATAATTATCTCTCACTAACCTTTCTTGGCTTTCAAAATTCCGTCCTCATTTTCTTTTAACTTCCAGCTCAATGTTTCACTAATTCTAGGGCGCGAAAACACAAATATATTTTGCAGCCAAGTTTGTAAACTACTTTATTCTTATCAACTATGTCTTTCAGCGGTGACATCACCACTGTGAACCCTACCTCTATTTTCCCTTCCAGGTCTGGTGAAACTCCCAGACCCTCGTATGTTGCTGGTTCGGGCCCTATCCAAACCAACAACTTCTACGCCAATTTGCTTGTAGAAACTCACGATCAGCCCGTATGGACCAATCCTTATAAGTTGACATTCAACAACAAACATTGCCACGTTTACTACCCGGCGCCAAAAGACTTAGTTTATGGCCCGGCGCCCGTCAAATACTTCTACTATCCCAACGGTATCAACGATATTCTGTTCACCTCTGCTGACTTTAAACTGGATCCCTCCTTCAAGATAATAAACCAGAACAAGTTCCAGGCAACAACCCAGTTCTCCAACAGTGTGGGATCCTTAACCATTCCCTTGGTTCAGGGAATGGGTCTAGTCACGGGAGTCTACCGCCAGTTGATTCCTCAGTTGGAATCTGGCGTAGGCTTCAAGTCAGTGGAAGGTAAAGCTTGTCAGAACAACAAATTGAAAAAGATGGAAATCACCTTAATGAACGGCGCCAAATACACCATGTTCTTGAACAAGGATATAAGCGTCAAAGCCAACCAGTCTAAAATCATCTTCCAGAAAGGAGTGGACGAGGTATTTGTACAAATAGGATATGGTACTTTTGCCTACTACGACCAAATCGCAGGAACTTATATTAACGATGTTCTGTTGTCCACCACCGACTCTTCCTACACCTTGAACTATAAGACGACCGGCGCCTCCTTGACAGGCAAACCATTGGTATTCGCCCCACCCCATATGGTGGATAATTTCGATGGTAGCACCAAAGGGTCTAAGTCGGACATCAAGGTAAACTCGTGCACTTTGGGCCAGTTGACGGGATGTATCACCTCCAAGCTTACTGTCACTGTTAAGACCCCCTCGACAACATTCGGGTTCAAGAAGGAATCCTTCAACAACGATATCAGAAGTGCTATTCTCAACCAAGCAAGACAGGACGTCAACCAGGACATTGATCTGGAAACCAACAGCGACTCGATGTATTACGGTGGGAAGAAGTTTTTGAAATACGGGCTCCTTTTATACATCACCCACTTTGTTTTGAAAGACCGTGATTTGACTACCACTTTATTGAATAAAGTCAAAAGTGCTTACTCGAGGTTTATTTCCAATAAGCAGAAGAACCCATTGTTCTATGATAATAACTTGAAGGGCATTGTCAGCAGTGCTACAGGGGGAGGTGACTTCGGTAATGGCCACTACAACGACCATCATTTCCACTACGGGTACCATATCTACGCCGCAGCACTTATCATTAAGGTCGATAACGAAGCCGGCAACGGCACGTTCAAAAACACCATCAAGAACTGGATAGAGTTGTTGCTCATGGACGTGTTCAATCTCAATTCCAACAATGCCAACTTCCCTTTCGTTAGAAACTTCGACTTCTACAATGGCCACAGTTGGGCCAAGGGAATGTATCTTTCAGGCGATGGTAAAGATGAAGAAAGCACCAGTGAAGATTATACCTGTTATTACGGGATCAAACTCTATGCTGATGTGACAGGGAACTCCAACTTGGCAAAGTGCTCCAACTTGGTGTTGGGTATTATGGAGACAAGTTTCAGCCGCTACTTCTACTACCAAAACAACAAAATCATGCCTTCTGAATTTGTATACAATAAGGTCAGTGGGATCTACTTCGAGAACAAAATTGACCACACCACCTACTTCGGGAACTACGAAAGCTACATCCACGGGATCCATATGATTCCTCTAACCCCCATCTCCAGCTTCTACAGGAAAAAGGACTTTGTCCAAAGCGAGTGGGACTTGATCAAAAACAACCTCACCCAAGACAACTGGATGAGCACGTTGATGCTAAACTATAGTCTCATCCATGCGCCAGAGGCCTACGATTTCTTCAAGAATAAGTGGGAGTGGAAGTATCTAGATGATGGGTTAAGCTTGACATACTGTTTGTTTTTCTGCGCCAGCAACACCTGAGTAGCCTCGTAATCAGGCAATACGAGCGGGTCCATCGTGCAGAATGTATAGTTTAAAGTATATTTCACCAAACCTTAAAGCTAGTTTGTTTTCAGAGGGCTCCTATGAAATCGCTGGTTGATTGCGCGGATTGCAAATTTACAATTTCCACAATGCCATCATGGACGGCCTAGAAGGGTTACTTCAAAAGTACCTGGAGCTCCATGGGCAATCCGAGGTCTACGAGAGCGTCAAACAGGCCAACACGGAGCATACCAGCAAGCCCCCGAAGCCCCGAGCTAAACGACCAAGAAAACCACTCGTGATCCCCAAGCTTCAGGTCGAAGAATCAGACGAGCTAACGGTCACAGTACACAAACTCCAAATTCCTCAGGCGGTTAAAAAGCTTCTTAGCATTAGCGATAGGAGCCAGTAGATAAGATAGAAATACGAGCTACGGGAATATCATAGCCTAAAACGGAACAATACATAAAGAAGAAACTTCAGGAGCGCATCTGCGAATCATCGCCAGTCACGAGACGCCCAATATAGCTTATTTATCTGTAATGTATATCTCCCGAATCCCTTCAAAGCATCCCAGTAACCGGCCATGCTACTACCATCAAGACCCCCCAACACCCATCTCCAGCCACCTGCCCTCGCAGCTTTTCAAATTCGGCTTTGCCCGAAATCGTCCTTCTGAAAAATAATGGTATCCCAGAGATAAGATAATCTTGATCAGCTACGATACCGATGGCCAGGACTTGTTGGATTGATTCAATATGTATTTAGCCTCCTCGATTTCCCAGCAATGGTTATAAGCTTAAGCTGTTGCTCTCGGCCAACCCCACCTGCTCATAATCAGTTAATGTTGCCACCCAGCTCCTTAAACCCCCCATTAATGTCCTCACATTTCTCTCTCGCTAACCTCCGCATTCTTATCAAGCTTCGGCAATCTGGTTTTTTATCTCTGATAAGATGCGAAAAATATTTAAGTGTTCTGGTTGCCAAATATTGCTGTCACCGATTGTTTTAAATGTTACAGCTGGCTGATATCAAGGCAGGCGCCAAGCGTGTGTGGCGTAAGTGGACCACCAAGGAAGGGTTTTTGGGCGACTACGACTACGGGTACCTCTTTTTACCGGAGATTCCCTTCACCAAGAAGACGCCCAAGACCCAACCGTTCTTTGGCCTCAACAGCGACATGCCGTTATTTTTGGGCGCCATTCTAGGGTTCCAGCACTCTTTGGCGATGTTGGCGGGCGTGGTGACTCCGCCGATTTTGATCTCCAGCACCGCCAACTTGGGCCCCGAAATACAGCAGTATTTGGTGTCAAGTTGCTTGATTGTGACGGGGATCTTATCGACGATTCAAATCACAAGATTCCATATCTTTGGAACCCCCTACTACATCGGAACAGGTCTCTTGTCGGTGGTGGGTACGTCTTTTGCCACCATCACCATTGTCACCAAAGCTTTCCCGCTAATGTATGAAAGTGGATTATGTCCCATGAAAGACGGCGTTCAACAACCTTGTCCCGATGGATACGGGAGGATTTTGGCCACAGGGATTGTGTGTGCCTTGCTTGAAATCTTACTAAGCTTTCTTCCTGCAAAAGCATTACAAAAAGTGTTTCCACCTTTAGTCACCGGGCCTGTTGTGTTATTGATTGGCTCCCATTTGGTGGAATCGGGTTTCCAGGATTGGTTAGGTGGTTCCGGGTGTGTAGGAGAACTGTGTGCATCAAACCATGGGTCAACAGCTGAATGGGGAAGCGCCAGGTTTGTGGGACTTGGGTTTACTGTCTACTTATCAATTATTCTTGCAGAACGGTTTGGGTCTCCCATACTAAAGTCATGTGCAGTGATCTTTGGGTTGTTGATTGGATGTATCGTCGGGGCAGCGTGTGGATACTTCTCCGGAGAAACGATTTCCAATGCCAGAACCTTCACGTTCATGTGGGTCCACACGTTCAACTTGAAAGTGTATGCGCCGGTAGTGCTACCCTTTTTGGCGGTGTACATTGTGTTGATGATGGAGGCCATTGGAGATATCACCGCCACCTCTGATGTTTCTCGTTTGGAAGTCGAAGGAGAGATGTACGAGTCTCGTGTTCAGGGTGGTATTCTTGCAGATGGGTTAAACGGAATGTTGGCAGGCTTAATGACCATCACTCCAATGTCGACCTTCGCCCAGAACAACGGGGTTATCTCCGTGACTAAATGTGCCAATAGAAGGGCCGGTTACTGGTGTGCATTCTTCCTTATCATCATGGGGATCTTCTCCAAGTTTGCTGCGGCCATCATCTCTATTCCCAAACCTATCTTGGGAGGTATGACGTCGTTTTTGTTCTGCTCTGTGGCGGTTTCAGGTATCAAGATTATTTCTACTACAGAGTTTACTAGAAGAGACAGATTTGTTTTGGCTGCGTCTTTGCTTCCAGGTTTAGGATCTATTTTAGTGCCTAACTGGTTCGATAACGTGTTTACTTACACCGGAGATAACCATAGTAAGAAAGGGTTCTTTGATGCCATTGTGTTGGTCATGGACACAGGGTTTGCTATCACCGGGTTTTTGGGAGTTATACTTAATCTATTAATCCCACAGGTTAACGATGAAATTGAAGAAATCAATGAGGTGGTACTAGAGACGGTTGGGTCCGCCGACCAAAGAGGTATGGACCAGTATGCACAAAAGGAGAGAATGAAACTTGACTCTATACGGTCTACGGTTGAAAACTCTTCACAAGACAAGTAATAAATGTACAGCTTAACCCCGGATAGTGTAGAGGTGGTAGTAGGTGGTAGTAGGTGGTAGTAGGTGCGGTAGGTGCGGTGGTGGAGCTGGGGCGGTAGGTGCGGTGGTGGAGCTGGGCGGTAGCAGGTCGCAGCAGTAATTTCCATTGTCCTGTGAATATTGGCCCTAAACGCCTGAACAATCTCAATCACTCCCAACCAAAGGACTTCTCCCTAACCTCAGTACGCCCTAAACTCCCCGACCCAACAACCCAACGTAGATCTCTGGCCACCACCCATCCCGCTGTCCGATCTACTTATCACCGCGCGGTTGCACTCAGTTCGGCATGTATATCCGAGGTGATAAAGACGCACTAATCTCAAAGTTCTTCCTTCTCGTACTGCCATGAGTGTCTCAATAGCACCATTACCAAGTAAACAGGGCGGGCTGGTTCCGCTTGGACTACTTCTCAAGCTCAACACCGTCTTGAAAAAATCGGTCTTCAGCAGACACTTTTACCAGGAAATCAGCGACAAAGTCCTCACCAAGAAGTCAAGCATAGACGCTGTGTTGTATTTTTCATGCTACTTTGTATTACTCTTACTGAGTATCGTGAAAAACAAAACCACCATCAAGCTGTTCTTACAGAACCAAAGACTCAAGCTTGTTGATGCTTTGCAAAAACGCTTCGGGGTCAATCTTAAAGACTCAAACAACAAAATCTTGAAGGCTTTAGCTACTAGATTTGAATACACCGAGAAACCATCCAATTTAGCCGCCAACTTAAAGGCCATGAACAGCTACATTGCCGATGTACGCATTTTCAATAGACTTGGTGACTGTATCAAGTACATGCCGTGGGTGATTGATGAATTCAAGGCGTTTTTCACCGGCTCCTCTACCCCAGTTTTCACCAGATTTATCAACCTATTACAAGCATTGAATTGTTTCACTTTAGAAGCGTTCGAAAACGCCGGCTGGTTGACGGAGCACAACTGGGTGTCCACCGGTGATAACGACTGGTGGTGCATGTTCACATATATCTGGTGTTGTAGAGTATGGGGGTTCTATATCTTGGTTGAAATCTTGGAATTGATCAGAAGAACTCCGGTGAAAAACTGGGATAGAGCTTGGAAAATCAACATGTTCAAGCAAGTCATCCAGATGCCTTTGGTCGTTCATTGGAGTTTATATGATGGGTGTTTAACTCCATTCTGGGTGGGTGTTTGTGGATCGGGGGCATCTTGGTGGGGATTTAAAGATGTTCTTGATACGTTAAAGTTTTAAATATTTATTTATTGTTAGTATACATTGTAAAGTTGACGTCTCATTGCTTGTCTTTAGCTTCTCTCATTTGGCTTCTTGGCCCTTTTCTAATTGTCGAGATCTTTCAAAGTAAAGGTTGGGGTGGGTAATATGTAAGTTCTCGTTGGCCTTCAATTGGTGCTTATGGGTTAACTCAAATACACGCGTGCATGCGGCTGTGTATTGTGACTTGTTCACGTTATCCACGATAGCATTCAAATCGGTTTGGTCTTTAAGTCCCATCTCGTTCAAGTTACTGATAAGAACTTCAAGCTTCATGTCTCTGTAAGGACATCCGTGTGCCTCTTGCTTATTTGGTTTTGGCTTGCTTAAAATCGTGTTACAGTCCCATGCCTTATAGTTGATCCGTGCCCCTTCTAACCCGTAACTGTGTCTGACATTATACTTATACTCTTTATTAAATTTCTCAAGGGAGATTCCACCAGCTCCAGCAGTGAATTGGGTGCTCCAGAACTTTAATGCTTCGTCCACATTCAAACCTATTCCTTTGAGGAATAGTGATAACTGTTGACGTCCATTGTAACGTAAATGGTGGTTGACAGCCAACGTCTTTTGTAAATGGGTGGCACATAACGGATAATGATTCATCACTTTCTTGGTATTCACACTGTTGGCATTGATGTCGCCGGCATTTTCATTGCCAAAATCGTTGTCGTATTGAACACTCGAGAAATTCGTAGATAAGGACTTTAAGAGTGGAAGTAATCTATCGTCTTCATCTAATCTTGGTATAGCTTGGAAAGTCTTTATCAAAATCTTATTCAAGCTCTCTTGCATCTCCTGTACCAATAGACTCAATTGCAAGCTGGTAGGTATATATCCAAACCCATTCTTAAGAAGGATAGCTCTGGAGCTCACCAAGTTGGGGATCTTTTCAAACGGAAGTTTGATAAAGCTTTCGTTAGCTTGGATATGGTGTCTTAATTGCTCGTTCGTGATGCTCAATTTGGCGTTCTCAGCCAACATCTGGTTCTTGATGGTGGAGGCAGTAGCACTGTACAATTGCTCAAAAAGATCAGTCTTTTCTTCGGCGCTAATATAATTCCAACTTAACTTATCGTTATGCAACTTGACGAATTGATTCCTTTCAGAAGCCTGTAAATTGCCGTATCTAATTCTGAATAAAATGGATTCATTCTTGACAAACTTCTTTCTTAACTCTTCCGAACGACAAAATGCTAACCTCAAGATAAAATGACTGTAGTAGTCCTTCTTTCTTTCCAAGGCTACTACAGCTTCATTTTTACCTTCAATCAACGGAGACAAAGGAAGGTTCTTGGCAAGCACCGGCTTGATGATCTGCTCTATCTCCTTGAACGGCTTGCTTCTTGCCACACAAGATTCTATTTCAATCAACACTTTAAGTCTATCAATAGCCCACTCTTCAAATTGTTCCAAGGTGATTTCTTCCAAAGGTGGCATATCGTAGAACGAGAGCCTTGAACCAAACAGAGAGCTGGACTTCGTCAGCTGGTATATGGCGGTCTTGGTCTCGAAGTTACGACGGCCTGCAGTTCTTCTCTTTACTTGTCTAAACATGTTGATACAAGTTTTCAGACTATTTACTTTGATGTAAACGCGAGTAAACGCGTTTTCCGGTTTGTGTAATTTCCACCATGTACGCGCGAGCTTGCGCGGTAATGAAAAAATCGTTTCCAATCTCAACTCATCAACGATTACCATGTCTGACGTGATCATTGATGCTAATCAATTTCATAAGAGGTTGAGCGTGATCCAAAAAACCTTGACGGCGGAAAGCGATAAGTTTTCTGGTCTTGTATTTTTGGTTGGTAGCAAAGATGATCTGAATACCTATAAGAAACCAACCGTCTTACATAGCTGGTTATTGGGCTACGAATTCCCTCTTACAGGGATCTTCATTAATCAGAATAACTGCTACATCATCACCTCTGAAAAGAAGCAGACCCATATCAAGCATTTGGTGAACAAGCCTTCTCCTAGCTCGTCCAATGTCGAAATCTTGGTGAGAAATAAAGACCCAGACCATAACAAGGAAGTGTTTGATAAGGTCTTAGCCGCCATTAAAGGTGATGGCAACGGTAGTATTGGGCATATTGAAAAGGCCAAATATAAAGGGAAGCTCATTGACGAATGGCAAGAATTAATTGATGCCAATAAGGATTTGAAGTTTGCTGACTGCACTTTATTACTTTCTGAATCCATGGAAGTTAAAGACCAGTCCGAGCTTGAGTCGATAAAATTGGCTTCCAAGTCTTCCATTGTCTTATTGGACATTTTCAGTAACGAAATGATGAAGATTGTCGACGAAGAAATCAAAATCACCAACGCTAAGTTGAGTGACCAAATAGAAAACAAGATCTATAGTTCTAAGGCGTTCCTCAAGAATGATCTAGCCAAACGTATTTTGGGAAGTAAGGTGGATCTTGACCAGCTTGAATGGTGTTACAACCCTATCATCCAAAGTGGTAAAGAATTTGATTTAAGACCCAGTGCCCAGTCCACTGACAAGAATTTGACCGGAGATGGGGCCATTTTATGTTCGATTGGATTACGTTATAACAATTACTGTTCGAATATTTCCAGAACCTTCTTGATTAATCCAACCAAGGAAATGGATACAAACTTTGAGTTCTTGCTCAAGTTACAGAACAAATTGATTACAGAAATCATTAAGGTTGGTAAAACCAGCAGCCAGGTTTATGAAGAAGCGGTCAAGTTCATTGAGAGTGAAAGACCTGAATTAGTCAAGCATTTCACAAAGAACTGTGGTTGGTTGATGGGTATTGAGTTTAGAGACTCGTCGTTTGTACTCAATGGAAAGATCGATAGAAAGATTCAGCCAAATCATGTGTTTGCGTTGAACATTGGATTCAATGACTTGAAGAATGAAAAAACTGACAAACCGTATGCTTTATTGTTAAGTAATACCATTCAAATCACCGAGTCTGAGAATGTCATATTGAGTAATCATTTAAACAACAAGCCAGATGTATCTTTCTACTTCAAAGAAAACGATATCAAAGATGAATTAAATGGTACTGAGCCAAAGTTGAAATCCGAAAAGGACATCAAGACAGAAAAGAATTTGGCCAATATTGATTCTAACTCCAAGATATTGAAACAGAAATTGAGAAATGAAACGACTCAAAATGATGATAATGTCAACCAGGAGCAGATCAGACAAGAAACCCAAAAGAAGTTACACGAAAAGAGATTGGAACAAGGTTTATCCCGGTTTTCCAAGGCTGATGCAGCAGATGATTCTGAGTATAAACCGATCTTCAAGAAGTATGATTCATACATGAGAGAGTCTCAAATACCTAGTAATGTCAGGGATTTAAAGATTCATGTGGATTATAAGAATCAAACTATCATCTTACCAATTTGTGGTAGACCAGTTCCCTTCCATATAAACTCGTTCAAAAATGGGTCTCAGAACGAAGAAGGTGACTTCACTTATTTAAGACTTAACTTCAATTCTCCTGGTTCCGGTGGTGCTACTTCAAAGAAACTTGAATTACCATACGAGGATTCTCCAGATAACACCTTTTTAAGATCTTTCACTTTTAGGTCAAGAGACCGTCAAAGAATGGTGGATGTCTACAAGGCTATCCAAGATTTGAAGAAGGATTCAGTAAAGAGAGAACAAGAAAGAAAGCAATTGGAAGATGTTGTTACCCAGGCTAATCTTATTGAATTAAAAGGTTCAAGAGTCAAGAGACTCGAGAATGTTTTGGTTAGACCGCAACACGATACTAAAAAAGCGGGTGGTGTTTTATCTATTCACGAAAATGGTATTAGATACCAATCCACGTTCAAGCTTGATCAAAGAGTTGACATTTTATTTTCCAATATCAAGCATCTTTTCTTCCAACCATGTAAGGACGAATTGATTGTCTTGATTCACTGCCATTTGATTAACCCTATTATCATCGGTAAACGTAAGACCTATGACGTGCAATTTTACCGTGAAGCTAGTGATATGGCGTTTGATGAAACTGGTGGAAGAAAGAGAAAGTACAGATACGGAGACGAAGACGAGTTACAACAAGAACAAGAAGAAAGAAGAAGAAAGGCTGCCTTGGATAAAGAGTTCAGAAACTTTGCTCAAGTAATTGCAGACTCTTCTCACGGTAGAGCCGACTTAGATATCCCATTCCGTGAATTGGGATTCCAAGGTGTTCCATTTAGATCTGCTGTTTTCTGTATGCCAACCAGAGACTGCTTGGTGCAATTAATTGACCCGCCTTATTTGGTTATCACTTTAGAAGAAATTGAAATAGCCCACTTGGAAAGAGTTCAATTTGGTTTAAAGAATTTCGATCTTGTATTTGTATTCAAGGATTTCAATAAACCAGTTGTTCATATCAACACAATTCCGATGGAATTGATCGAAGATGTCAAAAACTGGTTAACTGATGTTGATATACCAATCAGTGAAGGGCTGATGAACTTGAATTGGGGAAGTATTATGAAGACGGTCCTCGCAGACCCATACCAATTCTTTGCAGACGGTGGGTGGTCGTTCTTGACTGGTACAGGGGAATCGGACGAAGAAGAAGAGGAAGAAGAAGAAAGTGAGTTTGAAGTCAGTGACGAAGATCCAAGTGATGAAGATGTTGCCAGTGAAGCAGACAACGATGATTATTCTGAGGACGGATCAGATTCAGGTTCAGGCTCGGAAGGATTTGAAGAAGGAGACGAGAGCGATGGAGATGATTGGGATGAGATGGAGAAAAAAGCCGCTAAAGAAGATAGTAGAAGATTTAGAGATTAGTATTGTATTAAAGATGTAAGTCTAGTTAATGAACAGGAAAGTATTTTAACCTTATCGAGAGTTTTGAGGCTCTGCGCGACAATCAACAATTTTTCTCACCGAACAAATTAGGTTGTTGACATATCTGAACACTGATTTGCAAATTTAGAGGGTTAATTTAAAGTTTCCATTAGTTGATACCACCACCAGGATATACTTCAGATTGAGCGCTTTAAATAGAGTATTCATATTGTCGAATTTCATCGTTATTATTTGTCCGTTTCGCAACCACAAACGGAACGAGCTAGCCTGAACAGTTGAACACAGCAAACAAAATATGGTAGACAACACCGACGATTACTCCTATGATTACGAGTACCTTTACAAGATTGTTTTGATTGGAGATAGTGGAGTTGGAAAGAGTAACTTATTATCGAGATTCACCAGGGATGAATTTAACTTGGATAGCAGATCAACCATTGGGGTTGAGTTCGCCACCCGGACATTAGAAATTGATGGTAAAAGAGTCAAGGCACAGATCTGGGATACTGCTGGTCAAGAACGGTATAGAGCCATTACTAGCGCCTATTATAGAGGTGCAGTTGGTGCTTTAATAGTATATGATATCAGTAAAACTGAAAGTTATGAAAGTGTCTCAAGGTGGTTAAAAGAATTGAAGGAACATGCAGATGCTAACATCGTCATCGAATTAGTGGGGAATAAAAGTGATTTGGATCATCTTAGAGCTGTTCCAACCGATGAAGCTAAGAACTTTGCTAATGAAAACAGTTTATTATTCACCGAAGCCTCAGCTTTAAATTCTGATAACGTGGACTTATCTTTCCATCAATTATTGAAGAACATTTATGAAATGATCAGCAAGCACCAGTTAGAAACTGATGATCAACCTTCAACAAAGCCTTCCTCTGGTCCAACCATTTCTTTAACTCCTGCTCCTCAAGATAAAAAGAGCAAAAATAACTCCAACTGTTGTTAAGACTGCCATAGCCGTCTGCATCTATAAGTTTATGTTGGGTTCATGTTTGTATAGTTTTTTTATCACATTAATATATCTATATTCTACATATTTTATATTACAAACAGGAACTTCTTCACTGACCTTTGAACCCTTTAAATTTCCCCTTGGCTCCGACTGGAGTCTTCAATGGTCTGGCTGTTCCCTTTCCTTTTTCAAGGCCAATTCTCTTTTTAATGCTTGTTGTTGGTGGACTCTGAATGGATATATTAACAATTTGATTTCCTCGAAGGATAATTAGCCCTAAATTAGTTTTGAGTTCTTGGGGTTCATTAGTTTTACCTTTCTTGAGGTCTTGAAGAGACTTCTTGGGGATACGAATCTCTTCACAGTCTGATAAAACAACATTCATATGTTTGTCAAATGCAAGTAAGTTACCAATGAAATTCCTGTTATCTATCGATGCAACCTTGAGACGGTAATTTATGAGCTCAGACATCTTTGTCTTTTTGGTGATAGGAGCTTGGGACTGTGTTCTGTTAGTATACATCTTTGAATCAATAGGGGGTCCAAGTGAAAAACTACTTACCATTATAAGCTTATCGATGGGTATTGAAAAGAAAGCGCGCACAAATTTTTCAGTGTCAAATAATCATGTCTGAACAAGAAGCCAAAATTGCTACCGAAGAATCCCAAAAAGTTGAAGAAAAGGTTGATGAGCCTAAGGTAGAAGATAAGGTTGAAGAAACCAAGGAAGATACCAAAGAGGAAACTGATGCCACCGAGAATGGTGATAAAAAACGTTCTCTCGACGCGGTGGACGCAGAAAAACCAGTCGAAAAGAAGAAGAAAAAGCAAAGAAGAAGACAGTATGACGACAATCTTCCAAAGGAGAAGTCCGAAGACGAAAAGGAAAACGACGAAGGTGACGAGGAAGGAGATGAAAACTTCGACGACGAAGAAGATGATGATTTAGCAGAGATTGAGACTAGTAATATTATCACTACTGGTAGAAGAACCAGAGGTAAAGTTATTGACTTTCAAAAGGCTTCAGAAAAATTGGCCAAAGAAGGGATCAGAGAAGATGATGAAGACGATAACGAGTTTGAAGCTAACTAGAGGAATACTAAGTAGTTTATGAATATGTATTGATAACATATGTTTCCGCAGTAACATTACCACATGGGTTTATTTGAAGAAGCCTTGACGGACGAGTCCGTACTTTCTATAATGTAGCATTCTTAGTAATTAAACCCGATTCGACAAGCAAAAAATAAAAAGACAAAAAAAGTTAGATTTTTCAACTAACAGGAAGCCATATTAAAAGTATAGTAAGGATTGGCGTATCCTACGAAACTTGAGTTGAGGTATTGCATTGGTTGGTGCATTGTAGCAGAGCTACCTGAGTTTGGTGTAAACTGATAACTTGGAGTATAAGACCAAATGCTGTTATGTTGTTGGTGGTGAGGTGGTTGAGGATGGGGTTGGTGGGATTGCACGGCAACTGCCGGTATATTCTGAGAGCTCGACCAGATGGAGTCCTGATATTTCACAGGCGATGAGCTTGAATATGGGAGTGCTGGAGATGATGGTGGATAGTACGAGTTATACTCAGTAGACATCGGTGAAGATGGTAAGCTTGGGTTTGAGTAGTTGTAATTGGCCACTGGACTGGCTTGAGCGGACACAGAAGCTGCTTCTCTTGGAGAGTATTTTTCAAGCCAAGTCTTCCAGCATTCTTCCAACGTGATGATATTGTTTTCAAAGTTCACCACATTAAGTTGCCAATTAACTTCTTGCAACCAAACCTTTTCTTCATCGTTAAGAATTGATATCTGTAATCCAGCAGCTCCACACCATGATCTGTTGGTAAATGTATTATCGTCATTGAACTTATTACCTAAAATCAATGAAACAATCAACTTGATAAATATGTCTGATTCAGACATCAAATCGATGTTTTTGGCGGAGAATCTTTGATTCATGTATTCCAACGCAATAACAATGGTTGATTTAGGTAAACGAGTTGCAACTAAGACAGAATGAACCAAACTTTCGAAATCCTTTGAAGGGTTTCTGTTTTGTTTCAACATTCCAAAGGCACACCAACTAAGAAAGGTGGACATGTTATTTAAATCGTACTCCAATACGGAGTTGATACCTCCGGTAGTTGGCTGGTTAACTTGGGCTTGTTGAGCTTGTTGAGCTTGAGCTTGGGCCTGAGCCTGGGCTTGTGCTTGCGCTTGAGCGTGAGCTTGGGCATGGGCATGGACCTGGGCGGCATGGAGATGATTTTGTTGGGGATATTGGTTGTAAGGATTAACTACCGGAATGTTCATAACATGGGCATTTTGGAGGTGCAAAGGGGGAGGAGGAACTATTCCCACCATATTTGGTTGCAAAGTTGTAGGAACCGAAGGATGTTGGAGTTGACCGATTGGTGGTGGTGGAAGATAGTGGGAAGAAGTCGGTGGAACTGAAGACCTCTTTTGAGCATCTATATCAAAATGATTTAAATAACTGACTGAGGAGGTAGCTCTATGACCTGAAGTTCCTAAATTTGTATTGTAAGTTTGAGCTTGATACATTGTTAAGGATTGGATTTTAGGATTGAACACGAAGACTTAATGAAAAGCTCGATGTTGATTAAATAATTTGGATCTCAAATGGCGCTTTAGTTAAACACCTAGTAAAATACCTGGTAAGATTAACTGGATAATTACTAAGAAAGTAACACCGCCAATAAATATAAAGAAGGAGACTTATTGAAAAGACCTTCAGTAATACTTTTGAAGAAAAAAAGGGTTAAAGGGAATAGGCAATACTTCAACTGGAGAAACCTTAGCTGTAACCGACTTTAAATGATAACTGATGTATCACTGCAAAAAACAACGGTGGATTTTGCGGTCTTTGGCAACAAACTTAGGGGGTGGTCTCTTTCAGCAGTAATGCACTGATGGGTTCCCAATATGATAATTCGAATGATAAACTTCCAGTTTAATTAAAAACTAGAGAAACCAGACAAATAAAAGATTAATGTTGTTTGAGGTAATAAAAATTTTTCTGGTAAAAATTAATTTATTTTGACTGTCACGGCGATGATGGTTGGGGCACGTCTTATTCGGATGGGTTGGCGGTGGACAAATATTTTATGCTTGTGTGCAGGCGGCACCCTCCAGTCATGATGATTTTATTAAAACGAGGAATTTTCGGGCGTGTGTGCAGGATGCTACCTGGAATGGTAGCACAAAGGGGAGCCATTCCTGCAGGCGGCCCGTGACGATGACTGAATCGGCAGAGGTTGCTGTGCGCACGACTGGCTGGTACCGTGAGAACCACAAATCCCGCGCCAGGGGCCGTAGTGTGCAGTTTAGCGCCTCGGCTGTGGGCCAGCCAGTGTTATTATTTCCAAATTGAGTTATGTTATTATCTAATGAGCATACGGTTTGCTAGCGAATCCTCCAGGCGGACTTGCTGTGTTACACGAGTGCCATTTTCAGCGTCCTGCGGTAGATCAGTGTCTCTATTGCCATGTTGCTTGTTCTGTGCATGTGCCAGCTATTTGTCACGTCTGTACCAATAGGATGCAGCCAATTAGCAGGTAGTTATTATAGATCTGGTTGTGTAGTGTGTGTGTGTGTGTGTAGTATAGTGTGTGTTTGTGTGTGTGTAGTATAGTGTGGTGTGTATCCTCAAAAGTTCATTGATGTTGAAGGCCGGTGCGTTAGTGCCAGCACGGTTCCAACGGCCGCACAATGACGGTTGCAGATCAGAACAGTAATATTGTTTACGAACTGTGAAATTGACGATGTATCTGGTTGTGATATGCAACCTGTAGAGGAGGGTTAGGTTTAGTTGCCAGGTATTATGGTTACGCTTGACGTGAGTATAGGCTCTAGAATTAGAGTAGAGAAATTAGCTTGGCCCTTGGCGTTGATAAGCGTGTTAACTTTAGTTGTAAGCAGAGCTTCGCCTCAGAGTCTGTTTCTTGGGGGTTACAGATGCGATTGGGAGATAAGTTATAGTGTGATTGAGTTAGAGTGATAGTTAGGATAGGGGGTAGAGTGATAGAGTGGTAGAGTGATAGTTAGGATAGGGATAGAGTGATAGAGAGAGTGATAGAGTTGTAGAGTGATAGTGTGATAGTGTGATAATGTGATAGTGTGATAATGTGATAGTGTGATAGTATGTTAGAGTGATAGAAGCGTGGTTTAGTTTATAAAGCATTGTATGTGTGAGTTTGTGTGTGAGTTTGTGTGTGACTTTCTGTGAGTTTGTGTGTTGGTAGCCTCATCCCTCTGTTGATCTGAGGCTGCGAAATTAAGAACGTCGATTCCTGCGTAATCTTGTGGTTCCAGCGAGGCTTCGGGAAAGCTGGAAACGAGACGTAGCGACACTGGCCAGAGGAACTATCGCTTCCGGCGGTATGCTCGAAACTACCACCAGCCTACACGTCAACTGTTGACTACTACCCATTCAATCAACGGACTCTCATTCAACTATCGGCTTCCTAACGGACTCTCATTAACTGTCAGCTGGACTCATTCAACTATCGACTGGACTCTCATTCAACTATACCACCCACTCAAAAACTCCTATCAACTATCAACTTCCTATCAACTTCCTATCAACTTCCTATCACCTACCATCTCCCATCATCTCCCACCAATAGAAACCGTCCAAGGATCCTGCGCATAATTTACGAACTTCTCAGCTCAATGAATCTCTAATCTCCAACCATGATCCACGCCTGTGACCAAGCCATAGGCTCAGTCTACACGATGCCTGCCAAGCGGGAGATCCCCCGGCGGTGCGAGGTGGCGGCCTACTTCAAGATATTGTGGACGTTTTGTGGTCGAATCGACACCATTATTGGCGCCAGCCGGTTGCGTAAAGAACTCACCAAGACTGACCTGAAGAGATGGCAGTGCTATGCCACGTACGCGGCCCGCCGGTTCATGATCTTTGTCGGGGCCGTCAAGCATTCCTACGGCGATCAGCTCGACCAGCTCAAGTTCCTGGCCACGTTCATGCCACCGCTCGACATCTTGATGGCATGGCATGCCTTCCAATTGAATCCCCGGGGGTTCAAGGCCAACATGGCCCGAGTGTTTCCTGGGTTTGAAAAGGTGCCGTTCCCGTGGTACGAGGTCTCGCAGGCCATCGAGCTGCGCAGCTACGACTTCTCCTTCGTGCCTGGAAACACCAATGAGTTCACCGAGTTCATGAATGGGTATCTCGAGTCTGTTGGTGCCCAGGAGCGGTTTGCGTATACCCAGTACGATTACGACCCGAAGAGAGAGTTCTTCCCGTTGTACTGTCCTCTCTGTGAACACAAGCTTGGCTACGTGCCGCTCACCACCAAGTTTGATAACGGGTTCGCCGATAAGTACTTCACCTATGACTTTGGCGTCCCGTGTGAGTGTAATATGGGCAGTGTGGTGGACCATTCCGAGTTGAGAAAGAGACAGCTTCTAAAGGACTTGCAGCTCGAGACGCTCCCGATGACGGGAGTGCATTTCTATGGAGAGAACGAGCAGATAGGCTTGGAAGCAAACGCCGTGATCAAGCGGGTGTTTGGATCCTCTGGCCAAAGCATCATGGATACAATCAGGAGCCATAGTCAAGACCTCACCTTGAACGAGCTAGTTCTTCTTGAAGACTATCTTGAGCTCAACCCACTCCATCTTACGGTGGATGTCGACATGCCCATCGTAGGCGATCTTGTTTCGAATATCATGAGACAAAAGGTGTACATTTTTGGAATGTCATGGCACGTTGTGATCTTCTCACAGGAAAACTTGAAGCCGTGCCTCGACAAGGCCATTGAGAAGTACCAGAACTTCATGGAGTTGAAGAAAACGTTTCCCAAGGCCGTTCCTTGTATGGACGTGGAATTGGTATGGAACACTCATCAGCTTGATCCGGAGAGCTACAAGGCTTATTGTGAAGCAAACTTTGGCCATATGATAGATGGAATAGACAAGATAGAGGCCAGCCAGTTGGTGGTTGATTTTGACCAAACGTGCCAGTTATACGAGCAGAGGTTCAATGCCAAGTACTCGGAGTGTGGATGTCAACGGTGTGTTGACATGAGAAACTCCCACAATTCCAGCTGGGTGTGGTTCCCAGAGAAAGCGAAAGACATTACCATAGAGCATAAAAGTTTCACCAATTCGAGGAAGTATGTCGAGGGGATTGGGGTGAAGATCACGCAAGAACAAGAAGCAGACCAGCAGGAAGAGAAGGTTCTCACCAGGAAACCAAGAAGACCAGGCAGCGTTTACCGTCGGGCTGATTTTAGAATTTATACCGATTTGAGGCAACTCAACCACTATCTTGACATCATAGAATCATGCAGGGGGGAGATTGGGTGTTTATGGTTCAAGAATGAAACCACAGATGAGAGCAAGCCATGGGAGATGGAGGGGGACGACAGCTTCGGCAAGGGAAGCTTGACAACTTGGTGGACAGGAATGGTAGCGTAGTTTATAACTAGTATAGGTAAAGAACGAGATGAATTAATCCATTATATATTGAATACTCTATAAATTGCCGTTTATCATACCATCATTCATTATTCTCGTTTGTTCCCAGTCTATTAATTGTGTTGAGGTTGCAGTGGGAATGAGAATACCAGACGAATAGGAGGAAGCTGGGTACTTGAATTAGCTATACTCTCGGTGCTGGCATCTTTATCCTTGACATACACTTCACCAGCTGCTAGCTTGGCATTAAGATTCACTAGATCTGGCTGCAGCGGTGGCAATGAAGCCTTCAAATGTGGAGATTGACTTGGAGTTTGTAATGGTGTCTCTGAGGGAGAGATAATAAATCCGGGGTTTTGGGGATTGAATGATTGGTTATTTGACATGGCAAGACTGTTGAAAGAGCCATTTGGAGAATTAGGCCTTGATTTCTTGGCTGCGTGTGCAAACTCAAGATTAAGCAGGCTGCTTGATTTGTTATTGATGGGGTTTTGGATGGTATTCTGGAAACTGCTTGATACGCTGTTGAGATTGGTGCTTGAGAGGTTGCTTGAAGAATGGACTGGTTGAGGGGCAAAGTATGCGTTGGAGCTGTTACCCAAGGCGTAGGGAGTTGATGGGTGCAGGACGTTTCTTTGTGGTGGTACCACTGGCTTCAAAGGAGTCATTCTAGTAAGCGAGCCTAGAGATGGTAGATTACCATGGCTGCTTGATTTACTGAAAGATGGAAGCAGTCCGGTTGATTTCTGTCCTGTTTTAAGGTAAAAGTACTCGTTCAAATTGGTAAAAGATGGCAACTTCTTGGTGTTTGTATAGGTGCCTTGATCGGGAGACGTACTGAGAGAATGGCTTGCACTTTCACTTGAAAAGAACCCAATAGAGGATCCCGATTCCAGTTTTGAAAGCCCAGAAGGAGACATTCCATTGGCAGTATTCACCAGGTTACCTCCATTAACAGCGCCATTCACACCACCGTTGATTCCACCAGTTACAGAACTGGCACCGGTGGTAGGAGCATTAGCCCCAGTACTTACAGGAACGTTCGAACCAGAAGGTATCGGGTTAGGTTTTACGCCAGTCGGAGATGAAGGCATCAGAAATACAGCGCTACCTTGTTGAACTTGGTACAGCTTTTCAGCCATGGATGACGGCACGAGGTAAACAGGATATCCCTGGTGATAAATGGCCTGGCCATCTTTATCGATTGCCACCGGTATAAACTGGGCACCTGGCGCTAATCCTTGAAGTTGAAGGCCAGATACTGGAACTGAAGGTTCCTTTTCATCATCACTGTGGTTTTTGCTTCGGCGCTTACGGGCAGTTGGATTATTATGGATTCGCAAATGACGAGTCAATTCATCGCTTCTCAGAAACCGCTTGGAACAACCAGGGAATGAACAAGGATGTGGTTTTTCTCCCGTGTGAGTCCTTATATGTCTAGTCTGATGTTCGAGTCTATGGAAAGCTTTTTCACACATGGGGCATTTATAAGGTCTATCATCTTTTTGCTTCTTTTGTTTAGCTAGATCCGATTTACCAGGATCGTCTTTGAATGTTGACATAATTTGATTAAAAAGAAAATTTTGCACAACAGTTCAGGTGGGAAGATAATTAGTTTTATAGGGAAAAAGTGCTCGGGCAGGACATTCATGGCGAGATTTATCCTGGTAAAAAAGGTGTGGAGCGTTTTTTCCTGCAAGACCGTGGGAGCGAGGGGCCCAGGTCTGGGTGACCCTGGGGCATGGGTGGGGGGCAGTTTGCGGCGGGTGCGGGCGGTGGAAGCTTAAACTTAGTGCCAGGGGAGGACCGGGAAGTGCGGATCACCTTACCGCATACGTGGCGTCACCGGAAAAAGTAAACAGGAAACAGAAAAAGGTTTTTCCGATGATTATCTATGTAGGGAGGGTGCTATGCGATGCAACAAACAAAAACAGAAACAGAAACAATTTCCCATGGCCAAAGCCCAAAGGAAAATTCCTGGCCGAGCGATAACCGACCTATTGAACCGGGTACTAAGTCACATTTATTTTGTTGTCGGTATAAAAGCTAAACACAATAAAGAATCTAGATCAACCGGGGGATAAGAGTGGGGTACAAAGCAACTTGATTAGAGTTCGACCGGGGTAGGCGCCGGGGAAATGGGAGTACAAGGTTTTGTTAATTTTAGAGGGTTCAGTATTTAACCCACAATGATTGCGCCGAAATTGAATATACAATAGAACCTCAACGGTATACCCCAGGCTATAGTTTTCCCGAAGAAACCTCCATGCTTTGCCCCCACGCTGGCAGTTGTGGAATTGGCGAGTGAGGGGCGACCAATTTCCCGCGGAGTATGGCTCCTTTTCTGACAGAACAGGTTTTCCCTCAGCGTCTCCAGAACTTTCGGATAAACTTTTCTCATATGGGGTATGGGGTATATATTACAATAGTACTTATGATAAGTGGCCGCTCTCTACTGATTGGCTACCGCTTAGTTCGTTCATCTCAAGAAGTTCCTGCTCAAAATTCGTATTTGTAAACCATTTATCAAACCACATCAAATTTTGATATCCTCCTTCATCAGGCCTAGCATAGCTTGGATCTCCTGGATTAATGTCATTGAACTCCTGGAAGTTATCGCTGATTTCGCTACCTCCGCTACTTACTGCTGGCGGAATCACCGGGATCCGGTGATTATAGCTGAGTTCGGCCAAGTTTCCCTTGGTATCAGAAACTCCCGGCAGGCCAGATTTATCCAGGCTAAGCTTCCTACGCTTCCCGGTCCTCATTAATTCATTAAACTCATCATTACCTTCCCGCTCAAACCCATACTGATTAAATGTAGCGAGATTCACGTCTGAGGAGCCGGGATCGGTCCCTACAGCAGCAAAATTATCTAAATCTTGTTGGAATCTTAACGACAAGATCTTACTGGCATTCTTTAATGCCCATAAGCATTCTTCGGCCATTTTGAATCGTTTTTTAATCAACACCTTTTTATCGGGGGACCGGACGTTAGCCTTCTTTAACACCGTCAATAAGTTGATTGTTTGTTGGTATAAATCTCTTGTGGCTGACAAATACATTCCGGCGTTTATCAATACTAAAAGATTGATTCCCACATTGAAAAGAAGTAAAAGGTTGAGATGCCATGGCACAAATAAATGATTAGCCTTGTGGACCTTATTAAGTATATCCAAGATATTCGTACACAGATCAAGCACCATTTCAATCTTAAGACCAGGCGTGGCTATACGACTCCCCACAAAGTTGAAAAGAATCTTGCCATGTATACAGAAAACAAGATCATAGTAATGGAGTTTAACCTGAGACTTGACAAGAGAACTGATCTTTTCATTTGGATTATTAAAGATCTCGTTATTACTGAACCCATTTTCATTCAACCAAGAATTAAGTTCTATAAGCTCCTTGTTCACCTGCTGATACTTCACTAAGTCGAGTTTTTCTACTTTTGCTGAGTGCACGAAGGTTGCAAGTTTAGCGATTTGAAGCATCGCAAGCGCAGGCAAAGTTATCCAATTGTCTTTCAGACGTTCAAGTTTGTAGTCTGCACTAGGGTACTCGAGTTCGATTTCCTGGTGGAGTATCAACCCGTACCTACCACTTTGTAAACCAAATAGTCTTTCAAACGTGAAAAGACTCCAAAAGATTCTTTTCGCTTTTAAATCTTCATAAGCAGTTCCTTGCTTTTGGTGGTTATCTGGATCTCTTCCTATTCCCATCAGCTTGGCCATGGTTACAGCATATCCCAAAGAAAAGAAGTACAGGGTTTGACGGTGAGTGACTCTCAAGTAAAGTGTCACCAAGAGCCAGCATTGAATTAACTCAAACAGCTCCCATTGAAAACTCAATACGTTCACAATCTTGTAGGCGTACCTGAACAACTTTTCTTCGTCTACAAGAACCTGAAGCAGGATGTCTTTTTTCTTTTCAAACTCCGTAAACCGAACACTTATAGCCACCATGAGATAAAGCATCGCTTCAAACAATTTTGCTTGAGACGTTGCTTCTCTTTTCTCTGAAAGCATCTCATTATAGCTGGCAAATTGCTGCCGAAATACTGCTTCGTGTACTATAGCAAAGAGCTGGTTGACTTCTTTAAAGAAATAATCAATGTAATATTCCAACGGGTTTGGGAGATGGAAATTGGGAAGCTCAGGCAAAGGCTCCGACGATAAGTAGTGGGTTCCACTCATATTCCATCCGAAATACTGAGCTCTTGGAAGGCTGACCTTTTTCTTGTTTTCATTGGATAACGTTTCATAGGTTCTCTGACACAATTCTTCCACCAAAAGAACCTGGTTTCTATTTGAATATCTCCATTTCGAAGACGGATTGATAAACCGTTTCATGTCCTCGACCTCCGGCTCTCCGTCTCTCAACTGGTGATGAAGTTGGGTCCCATCATACGAAAGACGCAGTTCCAAGTACTGGATTCGGTTTTCAAGGTGCCTTATATAGGCCTTATCTTCACTTTTAGTTATATAAGGTAGTTCCTTTTGGTTCTGGACATTCAAGATGGTCGGAGTCGGAACAAGGCTCTCTGTGGTCTTGATGGCTTGGCCACTGCTGTTATATACGCATTCTCTCTTGTGCTTAGTGCATGTTGCACATGGATAAGTCCCGCTGCATTTAATCTTTTGGGTGCGGCACCTGTCGCAAGCCTTGGATACCCGCATGCGGCCCCGCTGGTCAGAGTAAGGTACGCCTCGTGGCACCTGGATCTTACCACCTGTGCTCTCGTAGAGCTCTGCTGGTACTTGGCCATTAGGATCGTAGGCGCTGGGGTCCATAGTGAGTCGATGACAAATTTCCGTGCGCGCAGATCTTGGAAACCCTGGGCAGATGTGCTTTGAGCCATGCAATTGGAGTCATACGGCTTGTCAGCAGCCTGGCCCGGTCTTGGGTGAGAAGTAGCAACTTCTATGTATCAGAATGTGTATGTTTTGCAGATATGCCAGCTCTTGGGATTTGTGTGCCTGCTTCAAGAAACATAAGAACGTTGGGCTGGCAAGCGCATGAACTAATGAACCCGCGCTGTACTAAAAAACTCTGAAATTTTGACAGCTGCAACTCAAAGACAAAGAAGGTGGTGGCCTGGGTAGTGGAGCTGTCAAGCATGTGGTGTGCGATTGAGGTGATTAGTGGGGTGATATTTAGGGGCTGCCTTCTAGGTGCAACGTTTTAGTGCAATTTGAGGTAATGGTTGAGCTGGGTGTCTGAATCAACGGGTATTGACTTGTAGTTTTAACGCCCGTGCCACGGGGACTGGCTTATTTATGTAGTTTCACCGCCGATGCCGTTCTTAGGCGTACTTAGGCGTACTTCTGTATGTGCCCAGTGTAAGTATGTGTGAGTATGTATGAGAACTATGTGTGCAAGAGTGGTCTGAGCTTGGTTTTTTTGGTTAAAAACATGGTTTGGGTGCCTTTGAAAGCAAGTAAAGAAGGACTCTAATAAAGCGTTGAATGCTCTCTTCTTTGACCATTCCCAGCACCAATTTAGGTACTTTGAGCTTATTCAAGCACAAAACAGGCACTAGAATATATGTGCTTTCATACAAAACAGATTTGTGAGGTGATTTCGGGCCACGGGCCCTTCTAGCCTCATTCTACCACAACTATAGTGCAAAACAATGACTGAAACGAATAATAAAGAATACTTGATTCTATGTTTTCGGTTTAAGGCATGACAGAATAAATCAATAACGGATTAGCGCCGTGGCGCAGTGGAAGCGCGCAGGGCTCATAACCCTGATGTCCCCGGATCGAAACCGGGCGGCGCTATTTTTTTCCTCCCTCATTTTTTAATGTAAACGTTCGCGAATCTGTGATCTGAAAAACTTCCACGTTAACAATATGGTACGTTGAACCACCACGTCTATTCCATAAAGGCCAAGGCTGTGCCTCTTCAACCCGACAAGTTGCCTTGTTTTACCACACGCCCTTATTGATACAGCTTTGTCCGTGTCCCTACTAACAAACAGGCTATCCAAACTCCTAAGCAAAGACTCGCCAACAAAAAGTTCAGCAAAAAGAACCAGTTGAAACAGACCAACCAATTCCAAGGAGAAGAAGAGAAAACCGAGTACCCTCTTAACAAATGGTGGATCGGGGCCTTGGTGTTTTTGGTATGTGGTGGTGCCGTGTTAGAGTTGGTCAGATTAGTATTTTAGGCGTCCCCGGTGAACCAAGCCATTAATGATATATTTCTAATCTATAATACATATTCTAAACGTTATCCTTGTAAATTCCAGCTTTTGTGAGGCAGCATTTCAGCCTTAAAAGGACTGCTGGGCAAAAGTTGGTCCTCCGTACGACAGAATCGATCTCTGTTCGAACTTGGATAAGTTATCAGGGTCCAAATGCACGTGACCAAGGTCCTTCTCGGGGAACTCTTCGGGGTGTCTTAACTGGTAGTGTTTGACTGCACTTGGGAAAAGATCAATGGACCAGAATATAAGGAGCAAGCCGTACCAAAACGAGATGGTCCATTCGAATATAGCCGATAAACTGGCTCTGTCTGTTTTCATATAGTAGCCAAAGAATACTGCAAATACCACGGCTCCAACTAACCAAACGCTTTTCAAGAAAAAGGAAACCATATAAAGATTAGCCCATCTGTGTTTACCGAAAATGACTTTCTCGTGGTTGGGGCTCAATCTTGCCGGGTAGTTACCAAAGATAAAGGAGTTCAAAAAGTTGAATACACATGTGAAAAAGGAGAAAACAATGAACACTGCCACCATGGAAAGATGAACGGTATGGTATTTGGTGGTGGTAAAGATGGAAACAAACAAGATTCCTAGCTGGCCTATTATAGCGAAAACTACCGAAATGATGCTAAAAATCGGCTGTTTTTTGGAGACAAACGGCTGTAAGCGGCGAGTCCGACGCAAGAAAAGCTCCATAGCAAGCGTCCCCACGAAGAAGATGGCCTGGAATCCGGCACAAGATATGAATAGAGGCTGGAGATTGGTGGCTCCTAGATCAGAGATGTATGGAGGGCTCTGATACTCCAGATTCCACTTATATTGAGGCTCGCCCTGTGCATACCAGCATACAAGCAACGCAATTAGCATCCCCCACCACACGATGACACATATAAGGGGGATGAGGTAGTAATGAACTAGTTTGAACTTAAGCATATGGGGTGAAATTGCTGGGAAAACTGGAATTTATATAAAAGTCGCGATGCTCGTGTGATGGTGGCGGTGCGTGAGATGAGATGGTAGAGGGCTGGTGACGGCCCAGGCTGAGTCGTCTGGCGAAGTACCGTAGGCCGGAGGGGGGGTTGGAAGGGCGGCTATTGTGTGGTATCCAGTATCCAGCATCTAGCCTCTGGCATTCACGATCAGTATCTGCTGTCCCGTATGTTTCTGTCTACTCCAGTATTTGCTATTCCCTGTCAGCTTGTTTGCGATGAATAGTTGCGGTTACGTAATTGTTTCAGGCACCGGGTGCCGCGGTAATTGGCCGTAGCTTAAGTGACTGGCTTGCGGTGCGACTTGGTGTAGGCTGAGGCTAGAGCGACAGATGCTGAAAATAGCCTGGCTACAATGCTGAAAATAGCGGAATGTGCTGGCCTCAGAGCTAACCCTCAGCCTACAGGCTAACCCTCAGCCTACACTGCTGTGGATGGCTGTAGATGTGGATTGCAAGGGTTTGAGTTTCACTACGCGCAACAAAGCATTTATTGTGTTTGTAGCAACAAAACAAACAGCAACCAGGGCTTGTTATAAACAATCACAGGCCAGCCGGTCACGTGCATAGATAGGGACCAAAGCTACAACCCGAAGCTATGGCAAGAAGCGCATAGGCACGGAGCCTGAAGGCCGTAGAGGTCATACAGGTGCAGGTATATGGATACGGAACCAAATTCCGAGCCGTTGGAATTGGTGAAACCGTCTGCCCAAACCAGATGGGGCTGCATCAAACTCTGCAGAGCTGGCGGGGCTGCAGGGCTGGCGGGGCTTCAGAGCTGGCCGGCTAACCCAGCGGTTTCAGTGCCTCTTGATTTTCGCACATCGCCTGCAAAACAATAGCCAATGCAAGATGTGAAAATGTCATACCAAATGAATTTCTATCGATCTTCCGACGTGGCGATCCCAATGTCTAAAACTGTGCGACCGTCTAAAATGATACTACCGTTGAGTCGTGTGAGTGGCCCTCTCCTGCATCCCGCCCCGCATAGGTGGTGACCAACTCATCTGAGACGCCTGCAAAACAAGGAAAGGTTATTTTTTCAATATTATTAAATTTTAAAAATAAAGCATAAGCCCGGTGAATTCGAGTATATTTGGCAAATGTTGTTTGTGTGCGGGCGATAACTAGCATGACCCGATTTGTTATATTTTCCCTCCTGATTTCTGGTGTCTCATATGTCTTGTCGATCACCCTGTGATATCTTGAAATCTTGTTCAGTATGTCCAAACAAATGTCGCAAAGCGCAGGGGCCAGAATGTCGCGACAATGCTTTTTGCATCAATTTGCCTTGTTAAAGGCCTGCTGGAAAGGGTTACATGGCTGGATTGCTGGAAAGGCAGGGTTAGATGGCTGGATTGCTGGAAAGGCAGTGGCGTAGACTGCTTGGGCCGAGCTATTTAGACAGGTTTTTCGGCGTTCAACTGCTATCCTCATTCTTATCAGGTTGAAGACTCACTTGGGCAAGGAAAATATTAGCTCCCCTAAACTGGATTATAGTCTTGGTGATATCTATTCCCTGCCCAGTGGGTGTCAACACCAGCATTCAGATCGTATAGCTATATTCAGCAAAGGTGTTGGCCTATACTGCAAGAAGCGCAGAAACACTTCCTTAGCACCTTGCAGCTGTAGTGGAACCAGCTTCAGTATTACACACATTCTTCTGTGGTCTTGCTGTGCTATTCTGTATTGGCACAAGAATAGTCCTATATACTGGTAGCAGTCATGTGTTCTGATGGTTGGACTCGTTATATGAGTGCGTTACTCTAGCTGGGCTGTTCTGTCCTCTTTCCTCTTTCCTCTTCCTCTTTCCTCTTCCTCTTTCCTCTTCCTCTTTCCTCTTCCTCTTTCCTCTTCCTCTTTCCTCTTCCTCTTTCCTCTTCCTCTTTCCTCTTCCTCTTTCCTCTTTCTGACTTCACATTTGCAACCGTTAACTACAGCTGAATGCCTCAATAAAGCTTACTTGCCAAATGACTTAGACATGTTAAGCTATGAGTTGAAGTGACGACATTTAGAGGACTTGCAGCCGAGCGTCGTGCCACACCGCACCACCGCGGGCCCACCTAGTGCCATCTTCGCACCGCAGCTGTTCGTACGACCGTAATGCTCGTAACTGTCCCCGTACTTGTTCCACTCCAACTCCGTCCCAGGCTAAAATAACCCATCCCGGCAACCGTCATACCTCGGCTACAAGCACCAAATGTGCCGCTCACTCGAACAGTGCTGCCATTCAAGGTTTTTGTTTTCCGGTTACTTTTACTTTTACGGTAGTGATTATTAGCATCTGCTTGCGTTTGGTTTACGGGCATATTGAATCTATGCAGATGCAATTGTCGATCATTGAATATAAGAAATTGTTATGAAACAGATTTACAATAGGGCGAAATTAGATTTCGGAAACGGTGGTAAGGAGTGGGCAGGTAAAAAATAACCTGGACATCAGGTAGCTGGCGGGCTATTTGAATCAATTAGCTCAATTGTAGTCAAATAAGCTTCTATTCATCCCGCACCTTTTGTAACAATAACCTTGTTGTGTGTTTCAACTGTATTGTTACGGCATGAAATTTCTTTTTCCCTGCGACACCCAAAACCTTACGTAAAGAAATAATTATCCAGTTTCCATATATAACCAAGTTTTATTTTCAAACCATTTATTATTTTTATTTATTTTCTTTTATTTGTGAAGATTTATTTTTTATTTCATATTCATATATTGTTTTCGCATTCATATAAATGTACAGCTGTCCCATATCGATTGGTTAATTTATCCCATTCTATTAAATAACTTGACTTCGCCAACCCTGGCACACCAATCCGTAATTCCACAATCCCCTGACATGTCGACAGTTGGATTGGAGCCTTATTTGGCCGCCTTTAACCTGGCAGCCCACCATCTATTTGGTATAGAACCATCAAACCCCCGCATAGTCAAACTCCTTCGGATTTCAAAATTGTCAATTGAAAACTCCATCATTGCCCTTTACTTGATCTACAAATTCCAGCATAACAGTGTGGTGCAAATCGGCGACAAGAAAATGGTACAAAAAATCATTGTCATGGCGGTGATACTTTCAAATAAACTATTCAATGACCAAAGCTACACCTTCAAAACTTGGCTCAATTTAATTGAGGCTTCAAGACTTGCCAATTACGACATGAAGCTTTTAAAGCAATTGGAAATCCATTTCCTTTCGGTTGTAGACTATGAGTTGGATTATAAATTCTTAATGACTGATGAGAAGTTTTGGCAGCATTTCCTGATTGTCGATACCGGCAATAGCGAAATGTTTTTCAACTGGTTAACGGTTGCCCAAGCCGAAATTCAATCACAACTGCAAGCTGCACAAACTCAAGTGGGAACCCCATTATCTATGACCCCTATGGCGATCCCTGTGACATTACCGGTGATCCCATTAGTAACGGTTCCATCCGCTGCTGTAAGACCAGTTACCCTTACTCCTATAACACCACAAGATTCGCCTATATTCGGTGATAGCATTCCATCTTCTGCATGTACGTCATGTGCATCTACAGGAGCAGCATTTTACTCTACATATGCATCCAACCCTAACGAACACAAGAGAAGGAAAACTGGCTTCTCTACTCCTAATGACCATTATGATAAATCATTTAATTATAGACAATATGTTCAGCATCCCATGTCTTTACAACAATTACTGATACCTTTAATGCCACTGATACCTACGTTTGATTTCTAAACTATATAGGTAAATACTTAATGATTAACGTTTGAACAATTTTAAACTGGATGCAAATCATCCTTAATTGTGTGCAGTAATGTCAGACTTTTCCTGCATACGTGTCCTGACTGACTTCCTGGCGGGTGCAAATGCTTGCAAAGGAAAACGTTGTGCATGTTGCTGCATGCCGCATCGGTGTGGGTGGTGAAATATTCAATTTTGTCTGGTATATGGACTACCGCCTTGCATATATCCTTCGAATAGGTGTTAGGATTTACGGTCCTTGGGTTTCGATCGCTTGTCTCAGATCACCAGTCTCATGGAACCACTCGGTACAGTATCACTCGGTATCACCGTCTATCATGGGAAGCAATTCGGTCGGGCACGCTTCTGCACCCCCAATTTCTCCTGATCACCCTTTTTCTTAATCCGGTGCTGTTAACCAGATTTACATTTCCTCTTACATGGCTATTTTGCATGTTGTCTCTAAAATATTGCACTTAACCTTGCCCGTCTCTACCATCTTTTTACAAGCCAGTAAGTACCCTGCTATACCATCCAAGATGATCAATACTTGCCGTTTATTATTTAGAGTCATTTATTGTTTATTGCTATCAGATTGATATAGCTACATGATCAAGCCAAGAGCCAAAATCCACCCTTCACACGCGCATATGCTTTTCCTACTGTAACCAACTGAACATCAATGAAGCTTTTCAGCCACTAGTCACTGTTTCAATTTTTTTACTTGGAACGGGCCATTTCAAATTTGTAACAATGCCTAATAATTTTATGCATGTTAGGGGTTCTACACCTCTTTCCTGCTACATGAATTATAAAGAAACAATGCATTACATATAGCTTGTGAGATTCATATTTGTTCAACCATAGATCCAACATCAGTCCATTGTTGAGTCGAGTATCTGGAATTGACCATCAAGCGATGATAACTCTACAATTTCAACCATCCAGTAGAACCTGTAAACACCCCTGAGCCAACCTGTAAATCCTCCAGTTGAAACTGAGATCGCCAAATTACTATCCCCCTTTTATCCAAATTCAGTTGATAATACTAGCATTTAAATTTTTTACTTTCCTCCCCAATTTACCCATCTTGCACCTTTACAGAGGTCGTCCCGCATTAATAACAAAGCAAAAAATTTGTCCCGATTAGAAACTGGCGAAAATTTCATTTTTCATACATCTGTCCTAACAATCAAATAAGTCCCCTGTTATTGTCTCCCTTAGTTGCCGAAATATACTGGTACTTACTACAATCAAGCCATTGTTGATTTAGTTCTATTATACAAATTGCAGCACGGGTAAAAGTATTTTTATTGTTTTTAAAAATTTCGCCACCTACATGCCAGACCCATGACCTTGCCGTTTTAGGACTATTGTCTAGACGACAAAACTATATTGTCAGTACCAATTGCCAGAGTAAACAGTTTCGTAAGTCAAGTTTCGCGAATATTTTACTCTTTCACAAACTCAGTGTGGTTGATCGACGGGTTTTTGGCGTTTATTCATGCTATGTCAAATTTGTTCGGTTGATACCGCAAAGTATAAATGTCCAAATTGCTTAATACAATATTGTAGTATTGTTTGCTTCAAAAGTGATAGCCATCAAAAGCTTCATTCTCAACCACCAAATTTTCCCAACTGCGATGAGGTAAAAAGTAAAGCGGGTATGGATGCGGGCGCGAACGCTGGCGCGGGTGCAAATTCCGCAATTCCTAAACATGCGTCCCATGCAATTTTAACCAGTAATGAAGCTCTTAACTCAGCTGACGGGAATGCTGTAGCTGAGGATAAGTTTGCGGCTATTCTCCAAGACGATAAAATTCAGTACCTATTGAAATTTGATGCGCTTCATATCCATCTTTCCTCGCTAATTAAATTGGCCCAAACCTTCGACCCGCAACAAAAAGCTCACCTTCTAAGTCTTCGTCTTAACGACCTACGAACCAATGGCCCCGAAGAAAACGAATTGGTGGAAGAATTCATTCAAAGAGTTCTAGAACTTTTGCAATAATTAATTACGATATTTTAATGAAATAACTATTATTAAACCTTACCTCCCCAAATATTTTGAATCTCGGGCCGCGAACTATTTAGCCTAACACGGTACAAATGTCCGCCTAGATCGCCATCTTTGGCAGACGCAGTTATATCTGCGTCCATATCGGCGTGCAATTCGTGGGCAGTGGTTATAAATAGCTCGTCCCCGTTTACGCCTCCCACCGTCACACACGTAGGCCGCTCTGCCGGTAAAGTGTACGTGCCAATCACACCACCTTTGCGGTCCACTTCAAACACCCTCAGCGAGCCAAATACGGCCGTGAAAATCGTATCGTGTGAGGTGACACACATCCCGTCTGGCTCACTGCCGGGCGACACGACCTCCAGAGCATCGAAGAACACCTTCTCGTTGGAAATGTCGCCGTTCACCGGATTATAGTCGTACTCAAATATCCGGTGGGTCAACAGATCGGTCCAGTAAAAGCGAGTTAAATCTTTACTCCATCCTAACCCATTGGCAATCTGAGTGTCACGTTTCCACACGCTTACCTCGAGGGTGTTTGCATTCACCCGGTACACAATCCCTTCCGGTAACACGTCGCCCCCGAAATCGCTCATGGTTCCGACAATCAAGTCTCCGTTGGGCTCCACCTTACCGTCGTTAGACCTCAACAGATCGTTCTTGGGGAACTCGACTATCGACAGAATGGCACCGGTATTGAAGTCCCCCACGCTAAGCCCGGTCTTGTTGCACAAGATGATCCGGTCTGGGTCGCTGGTAAGACCAATTGTGCCGATGGTGTCCCCTTTAATTTCCAGCTTGAGCACTTGGTGCTTGTTAGTGTCAAAAAAGTAGCGGTGGACTTCGGCGACTATGATATCGACCCACAAAAGAGTGTTGTTGGCCTTGTTGTAGGTGACTCCCTCGAGAAGCCTGCCCCGGTACTCGGGAAGTAAGATATCGTCTTGGGTAACTGTGAATGCCATTAATGGACTACTGGGAAACCGGTGGTTTAAATGCGCGCGGTGTCGGAATCCAAGCGTGGGGGATGGCTGCGAATTTGCGATAGGGGAAATGGCTCTACCAATCACGGACTTCACATAGCAAAGGTCTATTGAACGCTAAGCTATGGACTGTGCTGATAGGGGTCTGAAATTCCAGCTTTTTCATCAAACGGGTCTACTCGTTGATCTGCCACTCCCTGGCCAACTCGACCAACGAGTTCGGGTCCTGGCTGGCCTGGATCACATCCAACGGGACCTGGTTTTCTGAGTACGCCTTGGTCTTGAACCGGCCTATATTTGTCTCGGTGATAAACCTTATCCCGTCCTCTTTGTCATTGAGCAACTCGCTCCACGTGTAAAGTATCGAATCTGTCACTCTCGTGAACGGGTTTATATCTATGATAATCACCTTTTCAAACGGCCGAGGAACATAAACGTCGATGATGAAGCTGTGGTTGTTGAACTTCGGGATCACTGTTTCTCTCACAAACTCGTTGATTCGCTCACTGATCTTATTGTCAATACTAAGCTTTTCGAGGTAGTCGTAGTAGTTCAAATCACGCTGTGACTTCCCCACGATCTCTCCTTTCCTTACAAACACCCGGAACTCTAAGGCAGGGTTGATGTCCTGCCACTTTCTCATCACCAACTCGTATTCCACCGGAGAAGGAGCGCCATGGCTGTCTTCAAACGGGAAGTCCAAATCATGGGTTATATGGTCCAGCGAATTGAGCATCAAGTAGACGTCACTGGCGCTATCACATTTCATGCTGTTGTTTATCATGATCCACGTGCTATCTTTCGGCGCAGACCAGTTCAACTTGGGAGCTACAGACTTGTATTTGACCACACAGGCTTTGATATGCTCATGAAGCTGTTTAAACGGTTCCACCGGGTCTTTGGGCTCTGTTTTTGACTCACCTTCTTCAGCATCTTCGTCTTCGTCCTCCCAGTCACTGTACTCATTGTCGCTAGTAGCCTCTATTTCCGTATTGTCTTCTTGGGGTAGCCGAATACTCTCGGCTGCAAGATACTCGATAAACTCCGCGGGTAAGGGCTTTATTATCAGGGCCTCAAAAGTATGCACCCTGAACTTGTTATACCAGCTTGAAAAGCTACAGTTCAAGATTTCTTCTGTTGAGGCCTTCACTTCTTCAAAAACACTATAGTCACGAGTCATGTCTTACTAACCCACTGCGATGAGGATGAGGATGCGAGGTTGATTTGAAAGTCGCGTTTTTTGACGTTGACAAAATTTTCAGTTAATACTACCAGATATGTCGAAAGTGGCAAACAATCCATCTAACGCAAGGTTTAAAGACAAGGAAAAGCCTCAGGAGGTCAGACGAAGTAATATTCTTGCTGCCAAGGCCGTGGCAGATGCCATCAGAACGTCGTTGGGTCCAAAAGGTATGGATAAAATGATCAAAACCAAGAGCGGTGAAATCATCATTTCTAATGATGGTGCCACCATTCTTAAACATATGGCAATCTTACACCCTGCAGCCAGAATGCTTGTGGATGTAAGTGCCGCCCAGGATGTGGAGGCTGGAGATGGTACCACCAGTGTTGCTGTTTTGACCGGCTCCCTCTTACACGCCGCTGAGAAATTATTGAATAAAGGTATTCACCCTACTTTAATTAGTGAAAGCTTTCAAAGAGCCGCCCAAAGAAGTTGTGAAATCTTATTGGAAATGAGTAACAAGATCGAATTAAGTGATAGAGAAACTTTAATCAAGGCTGCTAGTACCTCTTTATCTTCCAAGATTGTATCTCAACATTCATCCCTTTTAGCGCCATTAGCAGTGGATTCAGTATTGAAGATCACTGACCAAACCTCGGACAATGTGGACTTGAACGATATCAGATTAGTCAAGAAATTGGGTGGAACTATCGATGAAACTCAATTAATCAACGGGATCGTGTTAACACAAAATGTACTTAAGAATGCTGGCGGACCAGTGAGAATTGAAAAGGCCAAGATCGGGTTGGTCCAATTCCAATTGAGTCCTCCAAAACCAGATATGGAAAACAATATCATCGTCAACGACTACAGACAAATGGATAAGATATTGAAAGAAGAAAGAGCATACCTTTTGAATATTTGTAAGAAGATCAAGAAGGCCAAGTGTAATGTTATTTTGATTCAAAAATCTATCTTAAGAGATGCTGTAAACGATTTGGCTTTGCATTTCTTAGCCAAGTTGAATATCATGGTTATAAAAGATATCGAAAGAGACGAAATCGAGTTTTTATCTAAATCAATTGGTTGTAAGCCTATTGCAGACGTGGATAGTTTCACTGAAGATAAATTGGGTAGTGCAGATTTGATTGAAGAAACTGAAAGCAGTGGTTCAAAGATTGTTAAGATCACTGGTATAAATTCTAAGGTTCTTAAACCTACTGTATCTGTCATAGTGAGAGGTGCCAACAGTTTGATCTTGGATGAAACTGAAAGATCCATTCATGATGCCTTATGTGTTATAAGATGTTTGGTCAAAGAAAAGGGGTTGATTGCAGGAGGAGGAGCACCTGAAATTGAAGTATCAAGAATCTTGATGAATGAAAGTAATAAATTATCTGGAGTAGAACAGTTTGTTTATAAAGAGTTCAGTGAAGCCTTGGAAGTTATTCCGGTGACATTAGCCGAAAACGCTGGTTTAAACCCAATTGATGTGATAACCGACTTGAAAAACAGACATGAAAATAATGAGAAGTTTGCCGGTATATCTGTCAGAAGATCAGGCACTACCAACACATTCAATGATCATATTTTACAACCAGTATTGGTCAACACATCTGCAGTAACTTTGGCTAGTGAGTGTGTTAAATCCATCTTACGTATTGATGATATTGCTTTCAGTAGATAGACTAATCGAACTTTCCAGTTTCCTACAGCTTATATACTTAATGTACAGTGTTGTTATACCATCTACTGACCTATCCTCTATTACTATATACTACAGCAGAAGCTTCTTCACCTTCTTGTTGATCAACTTCTCGGGGTTGATGGCAAAGAAACACTTCCGATCAATCTTCGTGCTTTCTTCTCTCGTACTTTCTTCAATAAGTTTACTTGATGCCACACACTTCTTGATGGTGTTGGAGATGGCCGTATACGTTGATACCAGTTCGGCTTCCTTTCGTCCCTTCTCTTCTTCCTTCTTTTCCGCTTCGCCTTCTTCTGCCTCGGCAATTGTCTCTAACTCTCGCTTCTTGTCGTTCTCTTTGAACTTCTTCTGGAGGTACTTCTCGGTAACTCGAGTGTTACAGTCATACATTGCAGCCAATGCTATTTGCGGTGGTGAAAAGAAAAAACACACGTCACTTAAAAGCCCGTAGTCACTTAGCCACTTCTTAGCATCGTCATAAAGCTTTCCTATCACGTCAATGGTTATATCTGAAACTGGCTCAGGGTGCAATAATACTTGCTGGAAGTCCAAAAAAAACCCGTATAGAGGCCGGAATGGGTGGTGTACAAGTAAGGTGAACTTCAACGACTGTAGCACTATAAATTCCAAACTAAGCACGTCGTTCGGCTCTGTCTTCTGTAGAGCCTTACAGAACGATTCAATGGAAATGAAGTAGTTCTCAGATTTGGCCGCCAAAAAAAGGCACGTGTAGAGCACGTTCTTCGGATGGTACTCCATGACCGAGTTGTATAGATAAAACCGTTTAAAAAACGATAAAGCGGTGGCTTTAACTTGGGTAGGCATCTTAAAGAAGTTGGCTGCCTGTATGATATTCTTCGAGTAGAAGTTCAAATACTTGAGTTCTTCTTCCAACGTGATCAAATCCATCAACATTTGTGGTTGCAACTCCTCTGCGTGATCCTCGAATACTTGTTTGTGTTCTTGCTGAAGCTTGTGATAAGCGGTATTGAATTTTTCACTCGCTACCAGTCGGCCGGTTTCATTCGACTTGTGCCTCACTTGCTGCAAACTATCTTTTGTAAACGACCATAACGTAAACTGCGTGGACCGCCTATACAAGTCGTCGGTGGTCACAGTCTTGCTCTTTCGTACCCCTTCGCTGTCAGTCTCTGCAGCTGTCATGATACTTCAATACTCAATTACTCAATTTTTATTTAGTGCGCACTACTTAACCTAATCTAACCGATCTAGATACACCCTTCTTGATACCGGTCTTTTCACCTTCATAAGGACCTCTATTAGCACCATCGTATACTTGTCTGACAGACTTAAGCTTCTTCTTGGCTTGGTCATACTTGTTTCTCTTCTTGACTCTGGCGTTTCTCACCTCCTTCCTCTTCTTTGCAGTCAATCCCTTATTCTTCATGATTTGGAAATTAAGAGCTCTCTTTCCGTCACTTCCAACCAACTCTTGTCCTTCGCTTAGCTTTCCTTCCTTGGCCAACTTCACAGCTGCGGCATGGGCGTTCTTCCTCGAGTCCTTTTTGTTCTGTTGCTTCATCTTTACGCTCTGGTAATAGTCATCATTATAAGAATTCACATCGTTGACGGCCTTTTCGTCGTCACTGTTGAAATCATCAACATCCAAGTCGTCTCCCAATTCGGCCTTCAGTTCTCCTAGTCCTCTCTTTCTGGCTTCTTCTATAAGTCTTTGTTTCCTCTCAAAGAGCCTTTCTCTGTAAGGTAAGTCCAAATCCCCAGTAAACTTCTCGTTATTTTTGGCTTGTGCTTGATCGATCTTGGAGGTGTAGAATCTAAGATCTTTCTTCCGTTTTTGTTTGTCTTCGTTATCCACGTCTTCGATGGCGGATTCTATGTAGTCGTTATTTGATTTGTGTTTTGCTGATTTGATAGTACGTTTGGCGGAGATGTCGAGTTCCATGTCGGATTCAGACGAGTCTTCGTCTTCGTCTTCTTCGTCTTCTTCCTCTTCTTCTTCGATATCAACATCTTCACTCTCACCTTCAACATCAACTTCCTCAGCTTCTTCCTCAGCTTCTTCCTCTTCCACGCCCTCCTCGGCATCCATGAACTCATCATCACTTTCCTCCAACTCATCAGCTTCCTTCCAGATTTGTCTACTGGTCAAGATCGTCTCCATCACACTGTGCTCTTTCATGCTACCAAACTCGCCGCTATTTATCTGGTTCACAAATAATGAAAAGTATGACGATATAGCACCCAAGTATGACGATAAGGCTATCCTCTTGACTCTTTCCACCTCTGAGTCGCCGCTCAAATCGGCTAAAACAACCTTCAACTGACTCAACTCCTTGAGTAAAGGTATAAATTCAGGAAATGATTCTGTCAATAATTCCATCTTCTCGGACTTATCTAACTTATGCAAATCAGTAGTTTCATTCACAACAATCTGCTTCGAATTGGTGTCAAAACTCTCCGCCTTTTGCGTCCACTCCTCCATCATGTCTTCGTCGACATAATCGTCCATTCCAAGCTCTCGGAGGTTCTTTTTCTGCTGCCTTATAGCTTCTTGGGTCATCTGTTTAGCAGCTTCTCCGTCTTCAACTTCATCTCCGCCGTAATAGTTTTTCCTTCCACCCCAGCCCTCCTCATCGCTTCCTTCCTCCTCCTCTTCGTCCCCTTCTTCGTCATCATCACTTCCGTCATCTTCTTGCTCGCTTTCATCTTCGTCTACCCTCATCACTTCTTCCTCATCGCTCTCACTTTCTTCCTTAGAACGGCCGTATTCACCAGCTTGGTCAAACAAGATCTGCTCTTGATTGCTATGGAAATCGTCTATCTCATTATCCGAAGGTACTTCCTGGACTTTGGCCCTAGACCTCCCTTTCTTAGCCATATCTTCTTAGCTTAGTCTGCTCTTCTCAAAACTTTTTTTGTGCGAGTCGCAAACCAGAAGCTCATCTTATTTTTCAGATCATGTCAAACAGATTAGAATCATTGAACTCCAAGAAACCTGCCAGCTCCAAGCCTTCATTGAAGTTCAAGCCTAAGGTCGTGGAGAGAAAATCAAAGGAAGAAAGAGCTAAAAATGTCAAGGTAAAAGAAGAAGAGTCTCATAAAGATAAGTCAAAGAAACCTCAAAGAGGTCAAAGACCAACCAGGGGAAGAGGCGGTAGAAATCAATACGCAAACACCCATGTGTTATCTTCCGGGTTGCTCTCGTCAGGAGTGGCCGCTGGAAGCTTCTCGAAGGAAACAAAAGTTGTCAATTCCGTATCCCCAAGTCCAGACTTCTTACTGAACCTAAAGCTAAGAGAAACCTCTAAAACTCAGTCCAGCCTGGGCGTAAGCTCTGACGATGAAGACGGTGACTTGACCAAAATCGACATGGCTAAAGATTATAGATTTGCAGAAGAAGAAACGGTATTGTTCCCTGTAAGGCCCAAACGAGTAGAGCAAGAGCAAACCGTCACTCCAGTAGGTGTGTCTAAAGAACCGTCTCCTGTGAAGGAAGAGTCCTTTGTAAGAGAAGGATCAATCAAATCAGATAACGCAGAAACAGAGTTGCAACAAATCTTGGACATAAAGGCCGATCTAGAGTCTAAAATAGCTCAACCAACCGACTTATTAAACCAAGTGGAATCAGATAAATTGTCTCAAGATCACGCCAACATCCATGAAACCATAACTAACAAATTTGCATCTGGTGATAACTCGTTTACCTTGTTTCAATTGCCTAAAGTATTGCCTGACTATAAAAGAAGTGACATCAATGGACAAATCGGCCATTTAAATGTCCACCAGTCTGGCAAGATAACTATCAATTTGGGTAATGATATTAATTTGCACTTGACGAGTGGTGTGCCTGCTACGTTCTTACAGGAGCTTATATTGTTAGATTTGAATGAACAGAAGGACGAGGAGAAGGACGAGGAGAAAGAAAAAGTGAAGAAGGAGAAAGATGAGGATATGGCCATAGATGTAGATGAAGAAGAGCCAAAGTATAAGGGGACGATACATAAGTTGGGAGATGTGGACGGCAAGTTTATCGCCACTCCTATAATATAGGCTCTATAATAGAGGGTGTTGTAGATGGTATTTAGTCAGGTAATATATGCATTTCTATCTACTCTTTATGTACTCATCAGTTATCTCAATTCCCGATCAACCGGCTGGTCAAAGCCTCCAAGTCTTCTAACGTCTGTGGCTCATCTACCTCAACAATATCATCCACCTTCTTCTCATGCTTGTCATTCTCAAACCACTTAGGCTTCTTGGCTTGTGGCTCTTCGCTTTCTTCGTCTGAATGTTCCATATCCTGTTCAAGATCGGCTTCTCCAAGGGTATAGAATGTTTCTTCACCACTCTCCGAGTCATGCTCCTCCTTGGCTCTTCTTTCGATCTCTTTCCTTCTTCTCTTCTTTTCCTCTCTCTTTTCTTTGGCCGTCACTTTATCTTGTACATCTGCCGTTCCCATCAACTCGGTCTCTTTATCGACAAACAGCTGTTTCTGATCCTCTGCAGCTCCTGCTTTCTTGAAGTCCTCTTCGTCTTCTAATTCATATATAGGGTGTGCTTCTCCTTCGTCGTCGAATACTAACTTGGTGGCATTTCCCTTAGATGCAATACTAGCCTTCTTAGATAAGGCCTTCTTGGCCAGTCTTTTGGACACTGGAATACTTGGATCTGGAAGCTCGGTATCATTCAAATGATGATCCTTACGCTTAACAACCATGAAATCGTCTTCTTCCTCTTCTTCCGTTCCTTTTTTGTTGCCTGTCATGTTCAAATAATGCTCAGATAAAACCGTCTGATTCTGTCTTTCAAACATCCTGTCATACTTTGTTCTGACCTTTTTATCTGATTCGGTCGATTCACCGTTCTCGTCCGTCTTGGCCAATAGCTGGAGTTTTCTTGACTCGTTCTTCTTCTCTTTGGAAGACCCAGTTCCCTTGATTTTGATCTTTGGGGCTCCTGGTAATCCTAACGAAGCAGCATACGCTTCAGCAGGAAGTTCTTCAACCTTGAAAACGTCTTTGTCTTTTTGAATATGCACGGATTTGTAGTATGAAATAAAGGCTCTTTGGCCCAAATTCTTTATTATAGGATCTTTGAAACAAATAGACTGAAGTTGAGGTCTAATGGATTTCTTACTCTTCAGCTTGATGTTCATCATCTTTATGTCGATTTTGTTGTTTTCGAGTCTTTTGAGGAACCCTTCTTCTTCTGAAGGCATGAGCATCAATAACGATTTCCCTTCACGGCCAAACCTTGCGGCTCTTCCGACCCTATGCACGTATGTGGCAGCATCCTCGGGACAGTCCACTTGAATCACCCAGTCAATGGCAGGAAAATCTAATCCTCTGGCAACGATATCTGTGGCGAAAAGACAAGCGAATTGTGCTTGGGAAAACTTGACGGTAGTCTCCAATCTGGCTGTTTGTTTGTGACGGCCAAACAACTTCAATAAAGAAATACCTGGCTGTAATTTACGAAAGGTTTCGTAAGCGTATTGTACTTGTTTTGACGATGAAAAAAACACCAAGATCTTACTTTTCAAATGTGATTTAATAAAAGACCATAACACATCCAACTTCTCATCAAGTCCAACTTTGACGTAATACTGGTCTAATGAGTCTGGGGTGGCAGATACATCAGTATCTGAAGAAACACCTATTCTCCTTGGATTGGTCAAAGACAATCTGGCCAAGTCCTTAACGCTGTCGCTGGTGGTGGCAGAAAATAATAAGGTCTGTCTTGTCTTGGGTAAATGGCCCACGATATTATCGATCTGAGACTTGAATCCCATGTCCAAACACCGGTCTGCTTCGTCTAATATCAATACCTGAAGGTTAGATGTCTCTAGACCGACGGTCTCGTTCAAATGCTGGGCAATTCTACCTGGGGTTCCTACCAAGATATTCATTCTCGAAACTCTTTCTTTCTCGTACTTAACGTCTTTTCCACCCGTGACTAAACCGGCAGAAAACTGGTTATAAGTTCCGATACTGGTCAATACTTCAAAGATTTGAACCGCCAATTCTCTGGTGGGTGAAACAATCAAAGCTGCTAATCCATCGAATTCGGTGATCTTGTTCCTCAACAAGGCCTCGATGGTAGGGATCAAAAATGCCAAGGTTTTGCCAGAACCTGTTCTGGCGGTGGCCATCAAGTCTTCGCCTTTCAACGCATACGGAATGGACTTTTTCTGGATATCAGTTAATTTCACAAAACTAGCTTCTGTTAAGCCTTTGATGGTGTTTTGCGATAATGGGAGATGAGCAAACTGGGACACCTTGTCCTGTTGAACGGTGGGGTCATACTCTTCTATTTTTTGCTTTAATTGCGCCAACTCCTGTTCTTCTTGTTTTCTTCTCGATAATCGAGCTTCTTTGTTGCCTCTTCCTTTCACTTTCTTAGCCATGGTAAAGTAAAGTTTTTGAGATGAGCATCGCGATTTTTCTGGATGCAAATGGGACTACAGTGAGATGACGAGAAGACGTGGGATAAAGTTTTAATGGTGTTGGGGGAGTCGGGTTTGTAGGGTCACGTCTGATATAGGCATGTGTTTTCGTAGCAATTAGGTTTTTCTTTTGATTTTTATTGTATTTATTTGTTGTTTGTGAAATTTACAAATAAGTTAGATGTGTAAGACTCCAGAAGGAAAACCAACAAACAAAACAAATAAGAAAAATACAAACAAAACCGACTCTAAAACAACAAATAAATACAGAAGATATAATTGACAAGCAAATCCTACAGAACATAAATCATCTCTTAACTAATTACCTAGTCTCCAGCTACACACTATAATTAAAAATTAAGGATTTCAGAATACTGCAAGCACAAATCTCCAAGCCTATCTGACCTCCCACTATCCAACAATTTATAGCTCTTTCTTTCTGTGGGGATCTTATAATTGTCTATAATTCTATCGAATAGTTTCTTCAAATACTCCTGATCTGCACTCTCTACAATGTGATCATCTATCACAATTTCAATCAAGAGTCCCTTGAACATCCCGTGTAAGAAAACATTCGAGGTTCGAATAGTCAAATTCCCGTTCTCCAATTGATAGATTTGCCCTCCATCACCTCTGATATTTTGTTTCATTGTCCATAGACTCTGCAATTTCTGCCCAACGAACGTGTCAAACGAGTCGTTCAATCCGGTGGCCGCCCCCTTGTGCAAATGTGAGCTGGGTATCGTGAGGATGTCTGGATTCGAATTCAAATCGCCCACTTCTTCATCTATCAAATTAGTGAACACACTGGCCGATTTCTTGTTTATTAAACAGATGCACGAGTCTGGTAAATACGAGGGCAGAAGCGTATGGAGAAACTTTGTCTCTTTGCTGACGTCTGAATTGGTTTGATTTGGAGGTATGGAGTATGGACTATTTCTAAAGATTTTAAATCCAAACCCCCAGTTTCCTTTCAATTCGGGAAGCTCGTTTGATAATTCATCATGGAGCTGTGTGATTGATTCCGGGTTGGCTTTCTGGTTCAAAATCACGCTATCGGTTAGTAAATACTCAATTGTGTCTACTCAATCTACGTACGCTGATACCATTAGGTTCCAAGTTTGATTGCAAAAAGTGCGACTCTCAAAATTTTTCAAGAGCATCGCTAACAGTGCAATCGGTGATAATGTCTGGGTTGAATAAAGAGTCTGTAAAGGTCAAGCAAGAGGCTCTCTTCATAGGAGCCAACAAGCAGAGTTTCGTGATTGACTATAGTTATGACCACAATCTTGTAGCGTATGGTGCAGGCAAGACCATCGCATTGTGGAACCCTACTGCTACTTCTCATGAGGGTGCATATATTACATTAAAAGCCCACAAAGGGGACATTTCATGTGTTAGGTTCGTTCCAAACATAGACCTTCTCATTTCTAGCGGTGAAGACACAACTGTAAATGTCTGGAAGAAAGTGGACGGGGAAGAACAATTCAAGTTAGTACAATCTTTAAATGAACATACTGGCTCAGTCACTTGTATCACGATATTTAAAGATGAATTGTTCGCCACCGGTGGGTCTGATGGCCAGGTAATTCTCTGGAAACACAACAGAGAAGATCAAGTGTTTGAAAAGGTTTCAAGCTTGACTGTTAAATCGGGCTTCTTCCCATTGACATTAGCATTATTAGAAATTAAGCCACGCCAGTTTATTTTGTCTATTGGGGGAACCAACCATAATCTCTATATCTACAGCTTTTCCATTGAAGCGGGCCAAGTCATTGATTTATCGCAAGTGGCTGTTTTGACAGGACATGAAGACTGGATCAAATGCTTATCGTTCACTCAAGAAAACGAAGACGATTACATCTTGGCCAGTGGCTCCCAAGATAGATATATCAGATTGTGGAGATTAAGAATCAATGAAAAAATCGATAACTCAGACGAAGATGCTACCAAATTGATCTTATTGAGTAACAAACAGTATAAGTTCAGTGTCAACCAGACCAAGTGTGCGTTCAGTTTCGAAGCTTTAATAGTGGGTCATGATGATTGGGTCACAGGGTTATCATGGCATCCTAGCAGATCCCACGGAGGTGACAAGAAGCTCCAAATATTATCTTCTAGTGCAGATACAGCATTGATGATCTGGGAAATGGATCATGAATCTGGAATCTGGGTATGTGTGAGCAGACTTGGTGAACTTTCTATCAAAGGTGCATCTACTGCTACAGGGGCTTCCGGTGGGTTCTGGTCGTCTACGTGGTTCTCTCATAACGGCACTCAGTACATCGTCACCAACGGTAAAACAGGTTCTATAAGAGTCTATACCAGCAGTGATCCAGACAATAAGAACTGGGAGTCTGCTTTGAGTCTTACGGGGCCCACGAAAGAAGTGACAGATCTAGTATGGTCGAAGGGTGGTGACTATTTTATGGGAACCTCTTTGGACCAAACGACAAGATTATTGGCACCATGGAAACACGATAATATCTCTACGTGGCACGAATTTGCCCGGCCTCAAATCCACGGCTATGATATGATTTGTATCGATAACATCACTCCTACCAAGTTTGTTTCAGCCGGTGACGAAAAGATATTAAGAGTGTTTGAAATGACCCACTCCATCAAGAAAATGTTACTGGACATGTGTGGAATATCTATTGATTCCACCGAAGAGTTACCCGATACTGCTGCATTGCCTGTGTTGGGATTATCTAATAAGGCAGCCAATGAACAATTAGAGGTTGGCCAAGCTACTGACCAGCCAGAAGATGACGAAGATAATCAAAAAGAAGATGTTCTTGAACAATTGCAAATCCCTCCTTTGGAAGATATCTTACAGAGATTCACCTTGTTCCCAGAGGTGGAAAAGTTATACGGTCACGGATACGAAATCACCTGTTGTGTAACATCTCCTAATGGTAACCTTATAGCTTCGTCATGCAAGAGTAACTCTGTGAAGCATGGAATGTTGAGGATGTTTAACATCAACAAAGAGTTCCAACAGTGTGAACAAACCTTACCGGGCCATAATTTGACGGTGACAAACATTGAATTTTCTCCTGATGGGAAGTACCTCTTATCTGTGTCTCGTGATAGACAATTCATTTTATGGAAAGTCACAGATGAAGAAAATGGATCGTTTGAGATGGTTGAGACAAACCCCAAAGCCCACACAAGAATCATATGGGATAGCGACTGGGTTCCCGAGGAATTGGGCCATTTCTTTGCTACTGTTGGTCGTGATAAGCTGCTTAAGTTATGGCAAGTGGGTCAGCAGGTTTCACTTGTTGATTCTCTCAAAGCTTCGGGAGTCATTACCTCCATTTCTATCTACAAAAAGCCTATAAACAACACTGCGCTTTTGGCCATTGGATTGGAAATAGGAGATATTGAGTTCTATACCATTGACTTTAGCACCCCAGAAAAGAAGTTAACATTAATAGGAGCAGTTCCTCAACACATTTCCCCGGCAGACAAAGTATCCAAATTGAGTTTCAGTCAAAAGGAACCTATACGTTTGGCGGCTGGAAGCACAGACAGATCTATCCGGTTATATAACTTATCCATCTAACCTATCTATTTAATATGTAATATAGCTACAACTCAATGGCTGCAACTTTAGTGCTGCAATCAGTGACTTAAATTGTGCGCGCGCACTCAAATGCGAAAATCCAACTGTTGAACGAATCAAGACAACAACTAACATTACCATGGCCGATAAGTTCCCAGCTTTAGACTCTATAGAAGACAATTTGCCTACCACCGAGGACACCGGAGACAGCGACTTCTTGAGTCGTGAAAAGGAATTGGTGGGTGATGAATTTAAAACCGATCAAGATAATGAAGTCTTAGCAGGTAGCGACGACGAGATTAATGATTTCAAAGAGCAATTCCCAGAAGTCGATGGCGAGCCAGAACCTGTCGAACAATCATCGAATCAAGTCGAAGAAGAATACGAAGTATCGGCTCCTCAATTCGAAGGAGAATCAGACCATTTAAATCAATGGAAACAACGTCGTGACTTGGAAATCGAAAACAGAGAAAGTGCCAATAAGAAAAAGAAGGACGAAATAGTTGAGAAAGCTCAACAAACCATTGATGATTTCTATGACAACTATAATAGCAAGAAAGAACAACATAGCAAAGAATTGTTGAAGGAGCAAGAAGAATACTTGGAAAAGAGAGACTCTTTCTTGAAGAGAGGTACTTTGTGGGATAGAGTCAATGAGATTGTCGATGAAGTTGGTGAGGTTCCAGATGATGGAAGAGACAAAACTAGATTTAAAGGTTTATTGACCAAGTTGAAAGGTAAGGAAAACGTTCCTGGTGCTGGAGGGTATTGATATGTAGTTAATATATCTTGTCGTTATATTGTCCTAAACATTAAGCTATATAAGGGTATTACCATTGAGCAGTGTGATCCTGTTCAATTCTGTTCAATTACGCTCTTCAATTCTCTCAATTCTCTCCTTGGTTACGTCAATCATCTCTCTCTCACATGATCCGGTCAATCAACCTGATCAGGTTATTTTCCTTGATGCCATAATCCTTGCCCTTGGTGGTCTTCAAGAAATCATTCAAATTCATCAACTTAAAGATACCAAAACACAAAACAAGTGCTTCTAATCTTGACCATGTCTTCACCTTAAATACTTTGAAAAGTGGATGATTCTCCTTCAAAATCCTCCATTTCTGTAATACTATCAACCTCACAAGATACAAACTCAATGCATTGAAAAATCCGTCCGAGATTCTCCTTATATTGTCTGATTCTGTGGTATCATCGTAATCGGTATTGACATACCCAAAAGATGGAATTAAATCCATGGAGTTGGCGAATAGCGTAATGAAGCCAGCCACAAAACCAATTATTTTGATATAGCTCTTGAAAAAGGCCTTTCTGTAACTTGAAGAGTGAATATACCTCATTAAAGGGGCGGTCAATGAGATCAATAATATAGATATAAGGTTAGGCAAGTAGACGAAATTGGTGATTGAGTTAGCCTTATTGGCCACAAATGCCAAATAATTAATTACCACCAGTTTGAAGTCTTTCAAAGAGTTGGCATTGTACACATTGTGCTTCAACTCATAGTAATGGTCGAGTACTCTTTTCTTAAATCCGAGTGCTCCAAAGATCAACATAAACAAAACATTGTGTACGACATAACTCTTGATCAAGCCCAACCATTTCAACAGGTGGTAGTTGACTCCTAACGTGTAATTGATCCAGATAGGGTTCAAGATACGCGATTTAATACTGCTAGATAAGTAGCGCTGATTCAATTTGTACCTTGTAGGGGTCAAATAGTTCAGAAGGATTTGGGCGAAAACCAACGGGAATATAACAAATTGCTTGTTGTTGTAAATCTGGCGCAACCAAGGTGAATTATAGTAGCTGATTTTGAAATATCTTGACGATTTGGGCGTGACTAAAATCTGTGAATGCGAGGGAGGATTAAGCTCTCCTATATAGTTTGAAAAAATGTACACCACTCCATAATCGCTGGGGATTTTAGGGTTGTCGATAATGGCCAGAAACAAAAGACCAGAGGTGATCAAGTTAGAAATCTGGGAAATCAAAATATTCTTTTTTTGCAGCTGTTGTTTAGATGGTTGTTTGACTATCGCTTTCGAGATAGCCTTTTTAATGATCGGGTTCAACGCAAGAAAACTCGACCACTGCAAGCTTCTGTCTCGGCGCAATACAAGAAGTAGCACCACCCATTTGACCCATTTTCCCAAAGACCCAGTATCGTCTATATTCTCCAACATGTTCGGTTGATTATCTTATGAAATAATTAGTCGCGCTGTGGAAATCGACTTTATCACGGCGCGTATTCGACTCGCGCGATCTTATTGATTTTGGTTTGATTTGTTTCAATGAAAGACCTGAATGATATAAACTTGACGGTGTCCACTCCGTCGCCCACTAAGCTCACGCACCCCGACAACATGCAACCAAATACACACGGCGGCCAATCGCACGACAGATCGCACTCCACTCCTGGGCCTCACTCTGCTGGTCTCAATAGAACCATGAGCTTACCCAAACAGAGAATCAACTTAAGCAGATCAAGCTCGGTAAGATCAAAAGGGATCGGGCTAAATTTGGCGGTGTCGCCAGTGAACACCAGTCCCAACCCAAATGTGCACGCTAGCGCCTCCCACAACCGACATCCTTCCAGTTCAAGCACTTCTTCGTTGTCGCATCATAGCCATCATAGCCATCAACACAGCCAACCTAACAGCAGTCATCCAGAATTGAAGTATGACGTAGCGATCCCCGACATCAGCCAAGTCAAGAATATGGAAATTGAAGAACAACTCAGGCTTTTGGCGCTAAAAGAAATGAGTATTGTGGAGATTAAAGATAGTATATCCAATTTGAACAACAAGTTGAATACCCACGAGAGAGAGTTGCACAAGTTGAGAGAAGTGATTCAGAAACTGTTATATAATGAGCTCAGCAGCTCACAAAGCATGACCCGCCAGCGTAAGGATAGTAATCCTAGAGATGAGGCTATAGCCAGCACCAAGAAGAACAGAAGGAGGCTTTCTTCGAATGCTAGGGGCGATAGCAAAGAAGGGGGTGAAAAGTCAGAACATGATAGATCAAGTCTATGGGCAAATCTTTCCAAGCCTTTAAATTTGATCCAACAGCTCGATACGATGCTCCAAAATGAATTTGAAAGGTCTTTGTCGCAACCAGTTCAACCGTCTACTGGGCATATAGGTCTGGACCTTTCCAATGCACAGAAGTCACATAAACAAAGGCTTTCTGAAGATAGTACATCCAGCACAAGCTCTATACCGTCACCTTTAAGGTCCAAGTCCAAAAAGAGTGAACCAATTGATCTAGAAGGTCTAATTAAAGAAGATACAGCTGAAGAGGATCCTCAAAAAAATGGCACAGAAGAAATGATTCAAGTTGTCTCTTCAAGTTTATGGTCATTTGTAAGCGAGATACGAAACAATGTAATGAACAGCATTAATGATGAAGAGACTAAGCCGCATGAAGAGACTAACTTATACAACCTTGATAATGGATCCAACATCACATTAAACGACACTAATGACAATACCATTATAAATGACACTGAATTCGATAGGATATTAGATCTCAAAAAGAGATCTTAGAGTAGAATACAGAAGTATATAAAGGAAAACATAAAATACATCTATAATCTAAAAGTCTATCAAAACGGCCTGAATTTTGGGGTTATATCTTCATTAAAGTTACGAGCTTTTGAGGCTTCAATGTTCACCGTATTAGAGTTCAGTGCAGATGTTGTATTGACTTTAGTACCTGTACTAACGTCAGAACTGAACCCATAGAACTTACCTTTGATTTGCTCCCTTAAAAGGTCAATTAAGTTATTCAAATTCTTCAGATGGAAATAATTTGGGCTGTTCAAATTATCGAACTCGTTAATAGAGAACTTGAGAATTTGGTCATTGTTCAAGTTATATTCAATTGGAATTGAATTGTTTAATGGGGGCATCTTAATCCTTTTATCTTTCAAACTCTCAGCATTATCATGAGGTAATACAGCACATAACCAAATTCTTGTTTTATAAATCTTGAACAATTCTTTGATTAATCCTCTAAAATCAATCCGTTTAAAGTTTGCAAAGTAGTAAAAGATTAGTTTCTTGAAATCAGATTGATATTCCACATTGATCAATTGTAAATCGCTTTGCAAATTCAATTCTTTGATCTTATTATAACAAGTGATAAATGCCTTTTTCTCTTCAAGAAACTTCCCACTGATTTTATGAATTTCTCTGGGAGTTGCAAACCTCAATACTTGTTTAGTTGGTAAGGTGATTATAAACTCATTATCTTCGTTGGAATGGCTATTAACGATTTGTGAAGCATTCAAATCAGTCGAATGAGTTCCGCCGAATTTCTTCAAGTTGTCGTTATTGTGGTAATGGTGTTTGTTGGAATCATCATCCATGATATTAAGCGATTTAAGATGCTCAATCTTCTTCAAGAAGTTGAACAAAATTGCAAAGTTCAAATCGACCAATGGCTCTAAAATCATCACCAAATCCTTCCCTCTATCTCCATCTACTATAACCAAATCATCTTTCTGCAAGCAAATGTTTGAATTGTTAGGATAAGATAATAAATCAAACTTCCCGTTTTTGTTCAATACCAAACATAAAATTTTGTGATTGAATGTTAAATTGTTCAAGTTCTTGATGAATACAATTAGCTTTAGGATTTTTGGTTCTTCTAACAAGGCTTTCAATTTACCAATAATAGACCTGCTCAACTCGACATTTTGGAAGTACTTAGTGGTCTTATTGAAAAGCGACTTCAAATCTGACGAAGCAACGATGTACTGATTCTTCAAAAGAAGTCCATTTTCTAATTTTACAACAGCTCCACTGTCCAGGGTAACAGGAATCGATTGAGGAACAGTATTTCCGTGATTTTGGTTGTGGGATTGGGATTGTGTTTGGGCAAGAGCTGGGCCTTGATTTTGGCCCAAGTCCAATGGAGTTCCCTGATTAATGGGACCCAAAGGATTCACCTGATTGTACTGAAGGTTAGCATCGAAATCAACCAACTGGCTGGGCCTCCTGCTTTGAAACTCGTTGAAATGAGCATTCAAGTTAAAATTAGAAAATCCATCTGATAACTGGTTTACGGAGTAATTATTCATTGAAGCATATTGTGCCAAGTTTAGCTGATTAAATTGGCTCTGCTGGTTTTGATTCTGCGGCTGAGCTTGTGGATGATTTTGTTGAGATTGGGGGATAAACTGCTGATTCAAGAAAGGGTGGTCTAAGGATCTAGTAAACGACTCAGCAGCATAACTTGGTCTTCTCGAGCTGATGGTCCCAACACCACCTTGCAATTCCGATGGTAAATTGAAGCTATCAAACCTGCTATTGAACTGGTTGAAGTTGTGATTGAACGGAGTGATCTGGGGCGAAAACGGGTTCAACAAAGGACTGGACAAAGGTAATTGTAAGTTATCGTTTAACGCGGTTGATGGAGGCAGATTTGAGTTGTTTGCAATCGAAACTGGGTCGACCGATTCCTGGGAGTTGGCAGGTTTTTGAGCTTCTAGGTTTGAAAGTTTATTGAACAAAATATCGTTGAATTTGGAGTTCTGGGAGGTTTGGGATTGAGATTGAGATTGAGGTTGGAAGTTGATATTTGAATTTGGTGGCAATTTAAACTTATCCACTTCATCGTTATTACTTCCGGAGGACGGCTTCGAGTTGCTATTCAAAAAATCCGGATATGATAAATCCATTTTTGCAATATAAAATTCAAAGGCAATCTGATCACTTAAAATGAATGACGAAGGTGATAATTCACCAGCAGTAATTTGCGGGACAAATCGTTGACTATGGGGGCAACGGATTGAGTGACGGAGATAAGCTGATAAGAGGCACGTATGAGTGCTTGTTCTCTAAAGTAAGACGGATTAACGTGAGTCAAATTGAGTTAGTCACAATAAACTCCTTGAAATGATAAAAATAGGGCACTAGTTTTCTTCCAAACTCGCGAAAATTGGAGCCAAAAAAATTTTCGGAGCGAGGCAAGAACCCTGTGAAGATTGAAGGGCCATGGCTGAAGATGGTTGCGAAGGGAAGAGAGGTTGGAGAAGAGCACAGAGGAGAGAAGTGTATGTGTATAGATAGTAAATACTTGGAAGCAGTACCGACGTAAACGAACTAAACAGCACCATCACAATGCAGTGAGCCAATCTGCATCCGCAGGAAACAAAATATGGGGTAGAACGTTACACAAACCGAATCGATGACGGTAACAAGGGGCGAGAAGTAGGGAGAAGTCGCGAGCGCTCGAGCCAATTTGGCGAGCCAATTTGGCGATGTTGGGGACAGTTCGCGCGCCGGCGAAACTGAGTCACTGATCCACAGGTTTGGACACTGGCCGGTGCGAGGAGTTGCTTTGAGTGACTTGTCTACCCCAACTCACAACCAGCGTGGCGGACCAGGTACTCATAATAGCCTGACAGCCAATTGGCCACGGCCCCCACCCATGCAGTGGCACCAGTGGGGATAACTGTGACCCCATCACATCAGTGCCCCCGCGCTACAGTGTCTTGTGACATTGTTATCTTACATTAATATTTACATAAGCACTATCTATTCAGTTGTCTTCTTAGCAAATCCAGTACTAGCTCTTGGAGGATAGGCTTGATCGGAAGAGTCGTCAATGTGGTCACAAGTACACCAGCTGGACTTTGGGGTGCCGTCCATAACGTTGCCGATGTGAGCACCACACCCTATCCAAGACTTGTTGTGGCAAATACTACAAATAGCGGCTCTGCACATGATAATAAATTTGGGATGACTGGGATTAGTTGGGAGTTGAGAGTTCTGGATTTTGGACTCATTTATACATTTATCTGTGGCGACGGCCACGACTTGTACTACGGAGCAATTAGGAACTATCCCGTGGGACGACCATTCCAAATCGGCCGGTCCCGCACCATCCCGCGCCATTTCGCGCCAGGTGCGTCGGCAGTGCCATCGGCACCAGCTATCCGCAGTGGGGTTGCGGTTTAGTTATTCCACCAAAATACTCACCTTTGTTATTAGGATGTCGCATCTTGACAGTAGAGTTCGAAGAGATTAAATCGAACAGCATGTTACTAAATCGAACAACATGTTACTAACTCCGCAAACTCAAAGTCTAGTTTTCTCTACCATGAGAAGCGAGTGCGTCAACAATGTTAAAGAATACAATTTTGCTATATATATTTCACGAACTTACATTTGGTACCAAAACAATTCGCTCGCCAGACAGCGACAATTGGTAGAAAATTAGACCTACCAAAATCAAAACGTCATATCTAACTAGAGAAATTTCAAACACTAAGAAAACCAAGTTTGTTGGTAAATTTGATTAGTTCGTTAAGAAAAGATTCTTCTCCAAACGGGTTGGGAAGCAGATTACTGAGTGTTTGATTGAATTTTGTAGATATTCAAGTGGTACAGAATTTGCAGCCACTTGGTTGGCAGCAAAGTTGGGGATGAATGGTGTGAAGTTGAGGCCACTGTAGTACTAAATAGGTATTAATAGTCTCAGACTTCTGGTTATCGATGAGGTCTGATTCCAGCGAAATTTGAATCCTATAAAACGTACTTGGTATCAGTATTAACAGATCCAACTTATTCTCTCCACGAAATGTTAAATGAAAATGAAGTTATTGTCAATATACAAGCGGATTTACCATATTGATGGTATGAAATCTGCTGGATAAACTACTTTGCAACAGCGAACTCAACTTCACCGAGAATTATAAATTTCATCGTTTTCACAGGTGTTTAATATTCGTGGGATTAACTTTACCCATCTTTCCATTTCAAGTTTTTATATGAGGTTATCAAAGATTGAAAGCAGTATTCCAATCTGATGCAACTTGATTGCAAGGAGCTCTTAATAAATCCCGAAATGAAGTACCGGATATATACTTCGGCTCTAAATAATGTTTAGCTATGATGTAACTTGCGCGTGCCAGGTTAAATACTGGCACTTTCGCTGTCAATTGAGACATTCAATGAAGCTCTGGCTAGCCGTAGTAATATTGGTTTTTGCAGTTATTGGTACTGTTTTGTTCCTAGGAGCTATTTTCTTCCGCTGTACGAAACTTGGTAAAAATATTGTAAGTAATTGGAAGCAGACACAAAGCTGATAGAGGCAGACGTATCTACAACGGGGGTAAGTTTTTGCCATTAGCCAGTTAATATGATGGCAATAGTTTAGACTTAGAACCAGCCGTTTGAGGTGTTAGGGCGGTGGGGTTAATTTATCACTCTTTTATACCCCATAAGGGGTGGTTGAAGGTTGAATGCTTCAGGAGAGTGTTCACAGCATGTGTGAATAACTGTATCACTACTACACATATTCAAGTGAATCTAGTGTCCAATTGAATCTAGTGTCCAAGTGAATCTAGTGTCCAAGTGAATCTAGTGTCTGAGTTAATCTAGTGTCTGAGTTAATCGGTGTCCAAGTAAATAGCGTCTTACTTCATATTCACAAACTAGTCAACGAGCCCTTGACTTCAAAGTGTCTACCTTATCGCCTTATAATTACTAATACAGCTTTTGAAGTAGATATGCCTTTACGATACACCTGGAAAATTATAAATGTCGTCGAGACATAGTTTTGTTTTCAGAGGTGCACAATATGGTAATTCCGCATTGCTGTACGTCACCGCAGCCGTAACATCTTTCGGGTAACCGGATGCCTATCTCCTATCTCATTCGCCCACTAGGGAATAGCCGTCACGTGAGACGTGGTGGCAATGTCTTGGTAGGGCGAGACATCGGTCTAGAAAGTCTGAGTTCCTCAGTTGTGTCAGTTTTGCCTCTAGCTTATCTCATTCTTGTTTTCTCCAACTCTCCGTCCACCACTCCTAGACCACTTCAGTGTTTTGTCCATCGTTCTGTCCATCGTTCTGTCCTCCTCTCCTCCTCTCCTCCTCTCCTCCTCTCCTCCTCTCCTTCTTCTCTCCTTTCTCCCACTCACTCCCTTCCTCACTCCCTTCCTCACTCCCTTCCTCACTCCGACCTACATCTCTTAACAATACATTTATTGAACATACTAAATTTTATATTACACCTAGTAGCTTCCGCCAACCTGTTCTCTGTGGGCTTCGATCAAGTCACCGTCCTCTAATTCCAAGTCATCAGGTGTGTTGTCTGGTCCAACACGCGTTCCATCCACCAAGAACCTCAAGGTATCCATGGCCTTTCCTTGTCTCTTGCAAAAGGCTTCCATCAATCTTCTCATAGGGGTGGATCTCTTGATCTTGAAGAAGATCTCCGACGAACCGTCGCTTACCTTCAAGTTGATGTGGGTCTCGCTCTTCTCTTCCTTGGCTTGGTCAGACATCTTGGAGTTATGTTGTTTTTCATTTCCGCGCGCGATATGCTCATTGGGTCGTGCCTGTGTGGTTTGCAGCTACCAATGGATGTCGGGACGGTGCTGGGGAGTGCTGGGGAGTGCTGGGGAGTGCTGGGCAGCCGTAGTACCAAGCTCCTCAGATACTCGTGTGTTCTCAAGCAGTGAGGCGTGTGAGATCTGTTCGACGGCCTCGATCTCCCCCCTCGTTTCACATTTGTTTCACATTGTATGGCAGTTTCGCTGGCCACGACCATCACAAACTACCACACCAATATTAACACATAAACCTTACACTGATTCCTACCCAAACAAACACGAGTCCTGGGATGAACGGAATCGACACCCCCAACTACCTCAACTTCAAAGATAAACTATCCCAGCTCTGGTGTAATAAGTACACCATCATGTTGGTCATGATACTTGTAAAGCTATACCTCTTCCACAACTCGTTGGCTTCTTCCATCGAAACCATCCGAATCTACTCGTTGGAGTCAATCAACTCCTATAATACCCGGGCGGAAAAGCTCACGGGTTTGCCCCAGCAATACTACCTGCTAGTCAATAAGTTCGTTATAGACGGTATCAACAGTATCAAGGCACTGTCGTTATACTTTGTGCTTTTGATGCTCCATTGTATGATTCTGATAGTCAAGTTTATAGTGGAGCTTTTTCTTGGTACGTTTATCTGCTTAATCAAACTGATCATTCAAGGGTTCATTGATTTTGCAACCAATTTGGTAGAGTCCTTGTTGGAGATGATAAACACAATCATCAAGGCGTCCACCGTGATCATCCAAGAAGCATTGAAGGGGTTTCTGGATGTGGTAGAAAAGCTCACCTCCGGAATGAACCTGGTATCTAATTTCTTCACCAGTTCAGATATAGTCGACCCGTCAGGTTTTATCAAGGACATAGACCAAGCCATTTCGAAGTTGAATAACGTCTCTATTCCCAACCTGGTATTCGATGACATCAATGGCTTGAGCACTCTTGTACCTGATTTCGATGATCTAGAGGATGAAGCTTTAGACCAGTTGACAGAACCTATTCTGCACCTCATGGAGAGACTTAACATCTCCGACAAGTTTCAGCCTGTTTCTTTACAAAGCCTCGGCCCCCAAGCGTCGAACTCTACCCCCAGTCTTATAGACCCTAGGGAGGTGGAACAGTTCATTGATACCACTTCAAGGGCTCTAGATAAAGCCTTCAAAATCATGTTCATTATGCTTCTCATCTCAAGTATCTTGGTGATAATACCTTTAGCAGTCAAAGAGTACTTTGCATGGAAGAAAACATATAAACTATACATCCTGTTGAACGATCTTGGGACACAGAAAGACCTTCCTGAGCCGGTGAACGAGTTTCGGCTTCTTAATACCTTGAATACTCACCATGTAAATGCTCTTTACTATCTCGAGGTTCTTGGGTTTAAAATCAGCCATCAAACAGCTTGGCTCTTGAGCTATATCTTTTCCCTGTATTCTGTGTTTCTTATCACGCTTTTTTCAGCGGGCTTTTTCACGCTTCTATTGCAGTATATTCTATTCAACTTGTTCAAGTCACATCTCCTGGAGTTCCCTTCAGATAGCCTTCAAAGCCAGGCACTACATTCGTTGGAGATGAACACACAAAGCTTTGTCAATGCCACCAATGCGTTCATTGATACTCAAGAACGGGACTTGAATGATGAGCTATTTGGGTCGTTGAAAAACACATCTGCGTTGATAACTTCCCTGATAGACATATTCGTAGAAGGACTCAACAAAACCCTTATTGAGCCCTTCGAAGGCACCCCGTTCGAAGGACCATTATCTTCTATTGTGTATTGTGTTTTGCTACGCAAGTTGGATATGGTAAAGAATGGGCTTGTATGGTTGCAGGACAACCTATACATACCTGTTCCCAAACTACCTGAAGAGGTCCCTGGGGATTTGGACGTGATGGTGAAGAGCCAATCAAACTCATTGTCTGGAGATTTCAGTCTGTTCGTCAATAAACTAGTCGAAGCATACCAGAAGTCCTTGTTCGTGGAGTTGATGTTTGTGGTGAGTATCGTGGGGGTATGGCTATTGTATGTTGCAATTGGTGTGGGAATGATGGGCTATAAGAGAATGAGGGTGGTGACCATAGGCAGCCCCCAGCCTTTGTCTATACGGCAAAAAATCGACTATGGTCTTCCGTTCAGTGAGATCAGGTATTGACAGGTATGGCAAGGGTGCATTATGTGCATAGTAATGAGTGTATAGTATAAGCGTATTCAATATGTATATGTTCGATAACCTCAGACCTTCTATACGTGAATGCTTATCGTTAATTCTTCTGCTGCCTCACACCGTATATCACCAGATCCATAGCTATTTCCCCCGGCTCTCAATCATTTATATTATGCTACATATCTAAGTGCCAGTTCAAATCGACTCGTTCTCCTTCTTCTTATTCTTTATAGGAGCGGGCTTTTTCCAATAATACTGCTTGTGGGTTCTTCTACACGAACGAATCCCCCCATGTCCCTTGATCGATGCTACCAACAGTTTCCTGTTGTCATCATCATCGTTCTCGGGGATATAATAGAACTCTTCCTCCAACGGCTTACCTGCTGCATCCTTCCCGTCTCTGTTGATAACACCAACGGAGGGAATGCTATTCAAAATCACCTTCATCTGCTTATTAGTCAACTGGTTCATCTTGTCGCTGATATTTCTCAATACAGAAATAGGCGTAGATGCTACTCTCGAAAAGGCCAAGTGGTTGACTAAAATGTGGCTGATGTTATCGTAGTCTTCGATCTCTTCGAGTATAGGCTCCGGTTCCTGTTCTGCGGGTTTGGGTTCTTCTGAGCGTGCTCTCTTGAACTTCTTCTTATCGGTATGGGTATTTGTGGTATCCTGTAAAGGCATAGGATTGGTGGAGTGAGCCTTTTTGAACTTCTTGATAGGGGTGTTCTCTTCCGAGGTGATGGCGTATTGGTTCTTGATTGGAGTGGATGGCAATGGGTCTGTGGGTTTGAGTGGGGTTGTTTTAGCAGAGGAACTCGGTGCTGTGGCCTCTACCGGGGCATCCACCGGGGCATCCACTGGGGCTGCTTCGACTGGCACAGGGACAACTGGTGTGTCAGTAACAGCCGTATCTGGTTGACTTGGCACTGCTTCAACAGAGCCGGCCAACCCCTGGACATTCGCCGTGGCCCTCACCGGTAACTCGTCCTCGGTCTCGTCACTTTCAAGCTTAGGATTAATCAAAACAACATTATCCTTGATCTCCACCATCAAGTTATAGAGCTTGGGAACATGGATAATCTCTCCAAGCTTGACCAAGAACTCGGTTGAGTTGGCACTAAGACGCAAAGTGCTCAGGCTGAAGTCACTCAATTGGGCTGGCGATAATGGAGCATCAATAGGCTTCAATCTGTACTCTTTATCACTGATGTTTTCCACCTCACAAGCAGCAGGAATGGTGATGCCATATCCATTGCACCCTAAACACTCTATGACGATTTCAGCAGCAGAATGGCTCACTTTTAAGTGTCTTCTGGAAATGGCTCTATCGTTAGTTTTCACCGGGATATCGCTTAGTCTTGAAGAACGACCAATAACCATTTGGTTCTGAAATAATGGCACCTTGGTGATTTTGACTCTGCCTGCTGTTTCCATCATAGGCCTGTTGATTTCAAACGCTACTTTTTGTGGAGCTGCAGTAGGAACATCAAAAGATACTTTCTTGTGTCTAGCAGGAGAAGGTCCAGGAGAAGATCTATCGGCAGCTCTGGCAGGAGACGAAGATCTTCCTATTGAGGATGAAGGATGAGGAGTTGGGTAGTTGAATCTCGAAGGCTCAGTCTGTGCAAGTTTGGGCTTGTAGTCCCGGTCATCTGCTTTATAACCAAAAGGGTCTTGATACTCTTGGTCTCTTAACGGAGACGAAGGAGGGAATTGGGTAGACATTGGCTAAAGAAAATGGAGTTGATTTAATGTTTATCAGAGATGTTTATGATTGAATGTTTATGTATTGACTATGCACGCTACTTGTGTGACACCATACACGCTATTGAGTGACTGAGGTACACGCTATTCTGCATATCCAGGCCATAATGTTTATAATTTTGCAGCCGGGCACCACCGCGTTTATCCTGTCGCGTCGAGGGTTTGTGCCCTCGTGTGCCCGAAAAAAACCCACCCGCACCTGTGACTGCTCATCTGTTCGGGGCCATTTTGTGTAACTTTCTTCGCACTGAGTTTTTCTCAGTGAAAACCAAGTGAGAAAATTTTGAAAATTTCAATAGAACATTATAGTTAATCATGGGTAGTATGTAAGATTCATTCAACAAGTGATAGAGTAAAGATATGATGTGGTGGAAAGTATCAGGAACACAGACAAGTGAACAATGACATGGGATGCCCTCCCGGTGACAAGAATCCCTGTACATCAAATGTGATATATCAGTTAGTCCAGTTTTCAATATCAACCATAATTGCTTCACAGCAAGATCATTTCGTTGGCGATATTCCAAGCTCCCTAGGCGCCGGTCTAGTCGCCCAAGCCACATCTCAGTCGGTATTTAATCACTTAAACCACCATTAAACCTCAGCTACTAACACATCTCTATAGAAGGTACTCCATCTTTAGGTAAAAGACACAACAAATCCCACACTTTGTGTAACAGATGTGGTAGCAGATCATACCACGTCCAAAAGAAGACCTGTGCTTCTTGTGGATACCCAGCTGCCAAGTTGAGATCCCACAACTGGGCTTTAAAGGCTAAGAGAAGAAGAACTACTGGTTCTGGTCGTATGTCTTACTTAAAGCATGTTTCAAGAAGATTCAAGAACGGTTTCCAAACCCAATAAATAGATGATTCATTTAATTAATAAATGTAAATTTGTGCCATACAGTAGTATATTTATGATTATAATATAAGTTATCGTAATACGAGTTACCGTGATATGGTTGATTGCAGTGTTGAGCTGTGGGTTGGTGTAGTGTTTCATCTTGTGGTTGGTGTAGTGTTTCATCTTGTGGTTGGTGTGATGTTTCATCTTTTGTTGGTGATGTTTGTTTAGTGGCTGGCTAGTGAAATACTGTCAGTTCCAGCAGAATGATAAGATTGGTGAAAATTACATTTCTGTGAGATGACAACCATAAATACAATAATTTATAATAAATGTTTTGGTGACTTAAAGTGGTCCACAGTGTTAGAGATGTATCATATAGGCGTAATTGAGTGGATTATGTTATACTATTTTTACATTAAGTTTATAATTGGTACATGATATTTGTGGGAGCACACGACCGGGATATCGATAAGTTTCTCTGTTCAAATACATATAGCTAGTTCGTTCCACATCTTCACCCTTAATGGTTCCATTCGATTCTCTCCAATCCCAAAACTTCTGATCATCAAACGGTCTCATCTACTAGCATGTCTTCATACTTATCGTAAAGCTCACCTCCTCCCACAACATTAAGATAAAGATTATCGGCCACCTCGTTATCAATACAGAAGCCTAAAATCTCTCTCGACAACTCGATGGTCTCGTTATCATACGGCACTTCAATCCCATTGGCATACTCTGCTTCCACCTCTGCCACCTGTGCCTTGTCATGGCTGAAGTTGATGTTATTGAGGTCTCGGGCCTTACTTTCACTCACCTCGTTAAGTAGCGTATGCTTATAATTACCAGCTCGGAGCTTCTTGTACAACCGGGCAGCTGGTTGTGATAACTCGGTGTTACTGCTAAAGGCAATTCGTGAAAGCACGATCGAAAGCTCTCCTAGAGTTTCGGAGGTGATGATTTCATTTAGCTGCTTGGACAACTTGAATAGGTAATTCAATGAAGTGATATAACTTGATATGATCTTAAGCCTTTGGTCGATGAATCTGGACCTGGGAGACCGAAGAATCAAGTTCTGCTCTTGGTTGATGGTTCTGATTATAAGCTTGGCGATCTCAATGTTCTTGAGTATACTCACATCCAATTTGTTGACAAGGTAATTCTCAAACATCTTAGCGATTCTAATTCTTAATTCAAGGTGATGATACTGATGAGTGTATTCGAGATTATACTTTTTGCTCTTCTCTATATCGTACCATTTCTGACTTATGGGAAGGGGCAATACAACCAAATCAGACAGATCAACCGTCTCTTGGTCGCCAAATATCACCTCGTGGATTATACTGAAATCAAAATTGTTCCCAATACACCTATTGAGCCCGTAGACCCTCTGGCCATCTCGTATAGGTATCTCAGTAAGATTCAAGCCCAACAAGGTTTTGACTGTATCTATCGAAATGACCTCCGATTCATTAATATCGTAGAAGTTATTGAGGATTTCCACCACATTATATAGCACGTTAATCTGGGCTATATTAATCAAGGCTTCGCTGTTACGAGGTATAAGTTGATCAACAACTTCTTTAACACCCAAATCATAAAATAGCCGCGTGCACAACCCGACTTCCTGGTGCAAATTACACAACATCATAAGGGATTCCATGATGTCCATTGCACACATAAAGGTGAATTTCTCTAGTAGAAGAACCTGGTTGTTTTTATTATAGCTCATGAAGGGGGCCTCTTCACTATTCACCGTGTATTTGAACCGCTCCAACACTTCCATGACTACCGAGTTCAAACCTATGATGGTCTTCTCATTGATGGCAGATGGCTTAAACCCAAGAATCCCATGGAGTAATGCTAGTAGAAACGGCACTGGAGTTATCTGTTCGATGGCTAAAAGATGCCTGATAAGAGCTTCAATTATCACAAACAATTCCTCGAGTAATCGGTCTAATCTCATATCTTTCTTACTGATAAGGAACTGTAAGATTATCCCTGATAACGGAAGCTTTCCGGGGAAAATAACATCTCCAAACCGTTCAGGCTCCCTTAGACATAGCTTTGCTAAGTACTGGACAGTTGTCCTGACACTGCCATTGATACTTAGCTTCCATATATAGTCTGTTAATAGCGTTGTATCGTTTTGTACGCGTATGATTCTCTGGACCTGAGCTTGTTCTTTTGGCTTTACGTCTGGTCTGGGAGCTTCGTTCGCCCCGTCTAACTTCCGTTTTTTGGACGTGCTTTTGACCTGATTATCTAGAAACTTTTTTTCATCTTCAAGCTTCTGTACTGTGAATTTCAACAGCTTAATCTGCTGTTCCATGCCGTGTTTTGACTCGTCGGAGCTCGCTTTGAGTCGTACATTTTCTTCGTGGCCCTTTACTCTGGCTTGCTCAAGCTGCGACTTTAAAATGGCGATCTCTCCGTCTGCCTGGTAAAGCTTCTGTCGTATATCTTCAGGTAGATCAGAGTAAGAGGATGCGGGATGCGTTGATGGTTGGGTATTTACTTGGACGGGGGTTTTTACCAGGTTGTTCTTTAGAACACTGGCCAGAGGTGTGCCACTTCGAGATGTTCTAGCCAACTCGTGTTTCTTCACACTCTCAAAGAACTCTTCGTCATCTGAGAAGTCCATTATGAATCATACCGCGTTGATTACAACCCAAAGTTCGCGCATCGCTGCGAGAAAAAAGTGCAAATCTTTTCAAACGCATATAATGGCAGCAGACACTAAAGCTGAAGGGAACAAAGCCCCTGAAACCGAGACCACCAAGGACACCAAGACATCCAAGAGTCCAGAAAAAACATCGAACGGAGTGAAAAACCTCAAAGATCAAAAAGATATTGGTAGCATACCTACGTTTGTTCCTGCATCTCTAGTGCCAGTTCAACCAACTGCTTTAAGTTCAAAGGATAAAACCACGAAGAGATTGATTGTGGTTTTATCTCAAGCATGTTTGGAGACCCACAAGGTGAATAGTGGAGGTTCCGGGGGAGACAAGTTTGCATTATTGAATTGTGATGATCACCAGGGATTGTTGAAGAAGATGGGCAGAGATATAGCTGAAGCAAGACCAGATATAACCCATCAGTGTTTATTGACATTATTAGACTCCCCAATCAACAAGGCAGGAAAATTACAAGTATATATCCAAACTGCCAGAGGAGTACTAATTGAAGTTAATCCATCGGTAAGAATCCCTAGAACATTTAAAAGATTCAGTGGATTAATGGTTCAGTTATTACACAAATTAAGTATCAGATCGGTGAACTCCGAAGAGAAGTTATTGAAGGTCATCAAGAATCCAATCACCGACCATTTACCTACCAAGTGTAGAAAAGTCACCTTATCCTTTGATGCTAAAGTGGTTAGAGTACAGGACTACGCCGTTACACTCGATGACGACGAAAGTATTTGTGTATTTGTTGGTGCTATGGCAAGAGGTAAGGACAATTTTGCTGATGAGTTTGTTGATGAGAAGATCGGTCTTTCTGACTACCCATTATCTGCATCTGTTGCATGTTCCAAGTTTTGTCATGGTTGTGAAGATGTATGGGGAATCTACTAAATAAGTTGATTACTTACATCAACTGTGAGTCATTGTATATTAACTTGTATATCCATAGTGTCTGAGACATTGAGTAGGCTAATGTATCGATAGTCTGTGCTTTGTAGTACGATTTCTCACCCATATCACATCTGGGTTTGTGAACTTGTCGCACTATAAATGGCTGCAATTTCGCATCTGTGTTTGTATTCTTGTTGCTAATAGATAGTATCATGTCTAGTATCATTCAAGCTTGGGCAGTTGATTTCTTGACCACCTCCTTAACCGCTTCCACCTTTTTGATGGAGCTGTTACGGTTGGATGTCCTTAAAAATATTAACTTCTCTACCGCCAACATTCTACCTTTATCAGATGATGTCAAATCGTATTACATCAGAGCTTTATGGAAAGACCATAGACGGGTTGTTAATGTTTTCGACAGGGATGGCAGCCAGGTGTATTCCATCGAGAGACTTTCCTCATGGGATCCCGTTTGGACCTTGTACACTTTTCCTGAAAGGAAGCAAGTTGCAGCCATTAATACCAAATTCTTCAATAGATCTGTAAACTTCTACAACTCCACCGCCGGAACAAGAGCTGTGTCCAGCGAGTTCGGACTCTCTGGGTGTTTCCAAAGTTTCTTTCTTGATGATGGAATCAAGTATTCTTGGGGGAAAGGATCAAAGGCTTTGGAGAAAGTAGTTAATCCAAGCTCTACCTCTAGCGAAGAGAAGAGAGTCCGTGTTTCGAAAGTCAAGCCTATGAGACAGTTCAAATTCGATTTCGAGCTCCTTGTCGACGAATCACAAGTTAACGTCGAAGTGTCTTTGGCCACTGCCTTCATGTCTATTTTGACTCAGTGGGGGTTTGGAGAGAGAACCGATATAACTGGGCCTACTTTTATTCCTGGAGTTGAAGCTTCTGAACCAGTTGAGAGGGTAAAACAAGAGAAGCCAGAGGTTGTGTTTGTGATTGAAAACGGCCAGGACACGGTTGGCTCCTCTGTTGAGTATGAAGTAGAGGAAATCCAATAGAAGCAGTGTATAGTGTTTAACGTGCGTTTCAATTAAATACTTATATTAATTGTTTCCCTAAACAACTGTTTAATAATTATACATATTTCCACTATAATCATGAATCCATAACACCTTCTTTAAACAATACTTTTTCAATTTCTTTGAATAAGGTGGTGGAGGTGACCTTTGAACCTTTGACCCTAGCACAAACGATTTCAGACTTTTGGTTGAACTCTCTTGAGTTGATCTTGAGTCTGAATTTACAACTCTTCAAGTTGAATGCATTATGCTTGGAGATGCTACCACTGATGATATAAGCATAGTGATCGTTCTTTAAATCTTTGAGACCAAAATTGGACCAACTATTCAACAATGCAAACAATGCTTGAGACATCTCTTGTTTTGGCAAAATGGTACTGAATCTTCTAATGTCAGATTCCAAATTATCATTGGATGATGAAGAGGATGAAAACCATCTGAAGAAGGAGTTTTGTCTTTGAGCAGGCTTCTTTTCTTCGAATGAGTCTGCTGGAGAAGGTAACTGATTGTTCTCTGCTGCATCCATAGTCTTTTTGGTTCCCCAAGACAACTTTCTGAAAATAGACTTATTCTTCTTTTGATCAGGTCTATTGGTGGCATCTTCCAATGGTCTGGAACGGCCGAAATCAGGTGAAGGTTGTGGATACGTCAGTGACTTGTTACCAGCCGGTTTAGTAGAAGCGAACGGTTTAGGCTTTTGAATTGGTGGATTGGCTTTTGAAGCACGGTTGTTCCCAAAATCAGGAATTAACATGGACTCAGCACTTGGTAACATAGACTTAGGCTTTGGCTTTTGATTGGATTTATTGTCATTTGCGTGTCTCTTTTCACCCTTGGCAGGTGGAAGTTTGATGTTTTCAAACACTTTGGTTTCACCTTCACTTCTTTCAACGTCTTCATTGTCTTCATCATCATCACGGTCCAATAAACCTCCATAATAGTCATCCCCGTCGTCATTCTTTCTATGTCTTCTTCTTTCATCCTTGTCTATTCTTGTAGAGAATGTCTCATCAGCGAAGTTATCATCTCTTCTTGCTTTGGAAGAAGGATTTGGTAAATCAGGTAATTCTGAGGTAGGTCTGTTAGTAGCCTTTGAATATCTTTTGGTGGTGTTGTTTCTACCAGTGTAATAACTAGCCCTCTTACTGGCCAAATGCTCATCGAAGTCCATGATAGAGCCTTCATCTAATGGCTCTTCATCTTCGTCTTCGTTAGCTTCAGACAATCCTGCTTTATCCAATCTATCAGCAAAGCTGGTTCTCATGTGTGGCATTTTCTTGTTTTTATTTTCATCTTCAACGATAGAACTCAAATCACGATATGATTCCTTCGTAGAATATAATGAAAGAACAGATAATCTCTTGTTAGAGTTGGTGAAATGCCTTGATTTACGTGTAACATTAGGAATATCCACGTCGCCAATTAATGTCTTTCTTTGGTTCTTCTTAGGTATTTCAATTGGCTTGTCACCTTTGGCTATACCACTGATATTTAATTGAGAATTCAATAACCTCGACTTTCTTATTTCAGATAAATATTCATCACTTAAGTCACTTCTTTCCATATCAACCTCCGGAAGATTGTATTGTTTTGATAATCTCTTATTAGTAACGTCATCACCAACAGATATCATTGACTCTCTAACTCTGGATTTTCTCTTTGATTTAGACTTCACCTTAGCATCTTCATATTCAGCATCCAAGGCTTCTTTAGCTCTATCTAATTCTTCATTTTCATGGGCAGTCCATAATGGGTCCAATCTGGAAACTGGTCTTCTGGTCAAAATTGGATGAGCTCTTTGCTTTGGAACGGGTTGAGTTACCGATCTCTTTTTGATATTTTCCACATCCTCCGGAGTCAAGTCATCATTTCTAGTTCCTTTACCAGTACCTTCACTTATAGCTCTTAATCCTGAAGCTTGGGCCAATTTGGATTGTCTTTTTGGCTGAGTGAGTTCACTGGCATTATCGCTCACAGTGATTTCATTCTCAGAATTGTTTGTATCATCTTTAATGAAAATAGATAACTTCTTCGAAGACAATAATGATTTCCTCTTTTGTCTCTTTCTCTGCTTGGCCAATTCTTTTCTAGCTCTCAATTCAGCCTCATGCTTTTTTCTTTCAAGTTCCATCAATCTTTCATATTCCAAGGCTTGTTTTTCTTCCTCATCTACCAAATCTTCTTCATCTTTGCCATACTCTTCTTGGTTGAAGATTTTATCACACAAATGAGCAAATGTGGCAGACGTTCTTCTTGTCAGTTTATCCATATATTCCCAATCAGTTTCATTAGATAATTTGGCGTATGTGGATAATAACTTTACTGTGATAGAATTACGTTTTAAACCTGTAGTCATGGAGGTTCTCATCGATTTTCTTCTTGATAATCTATTCTTTGACAAACTTCTCATCAAGGAGTTCCTCTTCTTTGGAGACTTTGAAGGAGACTTTGGTGAAGATAAAGTGGCAGATTCCATTAAATCTGGTGCCGGGTGATTTTGTGGATGTGAAGCATTATAATTCGAAACTCTCTTATAGTGATTGATACTATCTTTAGATGGTAAAGATGGTGGCATCCCATTGGAGTCCGGCGAAGAATCTTTGAATGAACCACTTTGTTGAGCAGTCATAATTTCATTATAAATGTTTCTTGGAATAGCTGGTGGTGTACTTGTAGCAGCAATAGAGTTACCATGATTAGCCATTGGTGATCTTCTTGGTGAGCCCCTGTAAGGAGAATTGTTCAAATAACCATATTTTCTAGGGCTACCTGAAGCTCTAGGTGATTTATGTGGAGAAGTTCTATAAGGAGAATTTTGAACACTTGATGAAGCAGACATTCTTCCGGTTGCATTTATCATGCTAGTCCTATTTTTGTATTGGAAACTCACGGGTCTATGACGAGAAGAAGAGGCAGAAATTTGGCTGGCTCTTTTCTTTCTTGGAGTTCCTCTTACAGAATTGTTTCTTCCGACGATTCTACCATCATTATTAGCTTGAGAATTCAACTGAGTGGTAGATTCATCGTGATTATGTCTGTATCTCATTAGCAAGGCGTAGAAGGTCTTTTCTGGGTTATTACCATTGGTCAATAAGCATCTTATTATATCTTCCTGGCTTCTTTCATTCCATAAAATAGATAAGTTTTGGAGAATTTGTTTGTCTATGTTTTTAGCAGAACCCAAAGATCTATGAGCAGTTTGGGGATGAGGCAAAGATTTAACACTGATCAAATCCTCATTAGGCATAGGATATTTGGTCAATAAAGCATGTTTTAAAATATCATTAGTGGGGATTCTATGATCAGGATTAGCAGTTAACATTTTAGCTATTAAATCTTGAGCCTCATAACTTATATCGGTTGGCATTTCAAAAGAACCAGCTTGCACTTTCAACAACAAGTCTCTAATATTCTCGTCATCAAAAGGTAATCTACCAGTCAATAAAGCAAATAATATAACCCCACAAGACCATACGTCAGAAGCAGAACCGTGATATTTCAATCCACTAACGATTTCGGGGGCAGCATAATGAGGAGAACCACAGCTTGTTTCTAATAATTTGCCATTGCTTTCCAAAGCCGCCATACCAAAATCAGCCAACTTAACGTTCAAATTTGAGTCTAAAAGAAGATTTTCAGGCTTCAAATCTCTGTGACAAATTCCTAAGGCATGACAATAAGCCGTACCCAAAACGATTTGTCTGAAATACTTTATGGCTTCCGATTCAGGTAAAGGGCCCCTTTCCACCAAAAGGTCGAACAATTCACCTCCTTCCACGTATTCTAGCACAAGGTATAAGTTCTTACTTGTTTCCCAAACATCATATAAACGTAAGACATTTGGATGGGTTAGCAATTTCATGATGATGATTTCTCTTTCAATTCCATAAGGCAAACCACCTTGAGCGGGTTTTTTGTTATCTTCATCATCTAATTCTGATTTACTTACCACTTTAACAGCAGCTTTTTGACCATTGGTTTTATGGGTTGCAAGTAACACTCTTCCAGTAGCGCCTCGTCCCAAGGTTCTACCGAGACGCCACGGGCCAATGAATTGGGGATGGCCTGTTGAAGAGTTTGCTCTGGATAATAGCGAAGACGCAACCGATGGTTGTCTTGAATGATACGACATAGCGAGTGAATAGTAGGGTTAGTTGAGTGTCCAGTCAGGTCAAGTCCAGGTTAATCAAGTCAGGTTTAGGCAAGTCAAGGTGTAAGTCAACTAGATGTCTAGCACTCTATCAAGAGAAAAAATTGTAAAGAAAACAAACTATATAAGAGATTTTGTCGAAAAGGAGTTAATATTTTACTAATTGGTCAACATATCGCGTAACGCGTCCATTTGATTTAAATTTTTCACTCCTTCGGCGTGCATATATGCAACTTTGTTTCAATTACCAATGCGGTTTAGGTACGCGAGGGTGGCGGTACAATGTGGCGGGGGCAGCCAGCGGGCGGTGGTGGATTGGGACGGATGGGGGGCGGGCGAAGGAAACAAATGGGGCTGAGAACGCGTTTCATGTCGTCTATAATTTAGATAGTTATGTGCCTGGAATTTAACCGATGGGCTGGGAGTAGTGGTGGAGTGGCAGTAGTGGGGCCACCGTTCTCCAGCACAACGTTCTCGGGTGTTTCTCCTGTATACGGCACCGGATAGACGATGCTACCACGAATGGTGCCAGCGACCTAGACGAGCGGGTAGCCACGTCTGGCGTATTGGGAGTTGGGACGTGTTTCGTGTGTGGCCGGCTAAGAATTGGAGTTGGGGTGAAGATGGTAGGAGTGAGTTGGCACTGAGAGTAAGTTGGCACTGAGAGTGAGTTGGCACGGCGAAGATGACACGGCGAAGATGGCACGAGAGTGAGGCGGAAGCCGTTAGCAACCTCGCAACAGAGAGTCTATAGGAGTCAGAGATTTCTGGTGACTGGAACAGAAATAAAACTCCATGAGAATTGACACAATTTGCAGCCATCAAACGCGCTAACTCCAGCTCGTGTTCAGATACGTTATACGAGGTGTTTGGTTTCGGCGACACGGTGTTGCGGGTGTGACGTTCGGGCATTATGTGTTTCAAATCTTGCGTGTTTCGAACGTTATTTTTAGACGTTCAGTGGAATGTTTCAGGTCTCGGGACGAAGATGAGCTCTCCCAATTTGCCCTGCCAGCCTACACCCCCAAATACTTCCCGTGCTACTTCACGCTACTATCCATTCTTTTGATGTACATGTCTAAATACACCTTCTATCAATGTCATATATTCATTATAAACCCATTCCTGTAATCATTTCTAGCTGCAGCGTGAGCTCTTGTTCCACTTTTTTGTCGCTGTCCTTCTTCTGTCTTTCCTTGACCAAATCCTGCTTGAGCTGTTTCACATCAAGCACGCTATCTTTGACCTGCTTTTGGTTAACCAACTGGTGGATTTCATAGTTGTCAAGATCCGCATTGAGCTTATCGGTCTTTGCTTTAGCGGCTTTGCCCTTACTTTTACTGACCAAGCCCTTGGATTGTTTCTTCAGCGACACTTTTTTCGTTACAGAAGATCCCTTGAGGCCCTTTCTGTCCTTTATCTTGTTGCCAGTGTTAGCTTTAGGCATATCTGCTTTCACAGTAGATTTTGAGTAGGTTTTTTAGGAAGCGCGAAGATTTTTTGAGATGAGATTGAAATATTATATTAAACATGGTTTCAACTCATAATCGTGACAAGCCTTGGGACACTCCCGACATCGACAAGTGGCACCAGGACGAATTCAAGGAGGCAGATAATGCCAGTGGCCAGCCCTTTACCGAAGAGTCCACTTTCATGACTCTTTTTCCCAAGTACAGAGAACAATATTTAAGGTCTATCTGGAACGATGTCACCAAAGCATTAGAAAAACACCATATCGGATGCCAACTTGATTTGGTAGAAGGGTCTATGACCGTCAAAACCACCGGGAAAACATACGACCCTGCCATAATATTGAAGGCCAGAGACTTGATCAAGTTGTTAGCTAGATCAGTTCCATTTCCTCAAGCAGTTAAAGTGTTGCAAGATGATATCGCTTGTGACGTTATTAAGATCGGGAACTTTGTCAGTAACAAAGAAAGATTTGTTAAAAGAAGACAAAGACTCGTGGGGCCAAATGGTAACACATTGAAGGCATTAGAGCTTTTAACCAAATGCTATATATTAGTTCAGGGGAATACTGTTAGTGCCATGGGCCCATTCAAAGGGTTGAAGACGATAAGAAGAGTTGTGGAAGACTGTATGGCCAACATCCACCCGATCTATCATATCAAGGAATTAATGATTAAGCAAGAATTGAGTAAAAATCCCGAATTAGCTGAAGAAGATTGGTCAAGATTCTTACCTAAATTCAAGAAACAAAACGTCCAAAGAAAGAAAGCACCCAAGAGAGAAAAGAAGGTGTTCACTCCATTCCCACCTCAGCAACAGCCTAGAAAGGTTGATTTACAGATTGAAAGTGGTGAATATTTCTTGAACAAGAAAGAGAAGAAGGAGAAGAAATTGGACGAAAAGAAGGAAAAGCAATTGGAGACAGTTGAGTTGAAGAAGCAAGACAGACAAAAGCATTTTGAAGCTCCTGAAGAAGAAGTATATGAGAACAAGTTGAAAAGGAAAAGCGACAGTGACAAGAAGAAGTCCAAGAAGTCCAAGAAGTCCAAGTCTGAGTCGGAGGAATGAGTGAGGAGTGATGCATGGAAGTAGATCTAATTCAGGATGCAATAATACACCACAGGTTTATGTAAGCTGGTTAGGATATAGAATGAATTACGTACGTTAGTGTGACTGTAGTGTATCGAAGATGAAGGAAGCCAGAGAGAATGTATTTGAGGACGTAGAGGGAAAGATATACGAATGGGTGGTGTTGATATCTTGTTTGCATATTCTGCGTTGCAAGACGATAAGTCATGATTTGAACTTTGAAAGTCCTCTGGATAATCACCGAATCCTAAATTTCCAAGCTTGTTTATGGAGATCTTGGTAATACTCCGAGTCGTCGAGAGATGTTTGGAAATAAACCTGCGGCATTAGGGCTAGCCATTTTGATGCGGCGACAAGTCAGACACAACGGTCGAAGATCTTACTTAATCCAGGATGCAGTGAACAAGGATACGGGTTTATGTCGCCTGGTTAGGAAGTAGACTGGATACGTAAGCGAGAATGTTGTGAATTATATAAGCTGAGTGTAAACCTAAACAAGTAGCCCTAAACCTTAAAGGGATAAGCATACCCATTAAGGAGAGAGGTGCTGCATGCAGCCGAGACAGTAACCAGTTATTCCCGTTGTGTACATGGCCTAAAAATTTTCGGTGCCAAGTTGGTAATATCTCACGAGCACTGGCCGATGTGATGATGAAAAATACAAAAATGTAAACAAACAACTCGATGATTGTCGCTTTCCTGTATGAGACCCTTACTCTTTTGATTTTCGCACAAACTTCTTTTGGTTTACTACTATTGATCCACAGATACTTTCTTTAGCTTACTCCTTCGCTTGCCGTCCTTGTGCATCTCAGATCTATAGCTGCCAAAATCACGCTTGGTTTGTTTTTCCTGGGTAACTTAAAGCTTCAAACTCCTGCCTAGCTTCATCTCCATGTCCCTGGTTACCGTCTCATCCAAGCTTGATGATTTACTACACCTAGTGGACCGCATAGAATCTTCTTCTACTAAACTATTGCACGGCTACACAGACCTGTGTGGGGTGCTCGACAAGTTATCAGATTATGGCTCTTCCATCACCAGCTTCGATGTCAGAATAGATACTTGTCATAGGACCATCAGACACAACTATAATCATATCAATGAGTACGATGAACTATCGTCAAAAATCCACCTTTTCGAACACGATATGGTGAAAAATGACTTGGCCACAAACAACAACATCTATAACAATCTTCGTTCCGAATTCGATTACTTGAAGCACAAGTATACGGGGCCTGATTTATGTGAGACCCTGGAGATACATGAGCCGTCCAAGGAGGGAGATGTGCCTCCCAGTTTGAGCACCAAGTCAAGCACTCTGAGCCTCAAACAGAAGATGCCCAAATCGGTATCGATATCGAACTTGAACTTGAAACCAATCCGGTGCAACCCAAAGAAAGTGTACAAGAAGAAATCCCACTATCGAATCTCAAACTTGTTCAACTATCCTATTCTTCACTCCCCAGTGGAAGTGCTGCGTGCTGTCAGTCTGGAGACGAAAAGCAGCGGCGAGTCGTTTGCAATGAACCTGGACATCATAGGACTGGATCTTATGAGAGAGAGCCATGGGTCGGGCCACTCATTCCATTCGTCAGATACCGTCGATAACGTCATGGATGCTACATATCCGCCCAGTAACGACACAACACCCGAGTTTGAACTCACACAGTTTGGCTTGCCGGATTTGGATAAGTCTGAACCACTAGGACATTACGACCTAGATGTGAACCCGTTTGATAAGGACCAAACGGATATGCTTAATTGTATTGACTGTGACATGGACGATAATGAGTCGACTATTTCTGATTCCGATATGGACTTTGAGAACTTCGAGACGTTTCTCAGGAGATCGAGGGTGAATTTGACTCTGGAAAGTTATCCTTTTGCCGGAAGAAAGTCAACCAGTGATGCTAGTATCAACATCCCGAAAGAAGGCACCAAAGAGAATGATTTGGACAAAGATTCAGATGTCTCGGACACCAAAAAGTCCAACTATAAGTTTCATAATCCCATCGACAACATCAAAAAGGCACTGGAACTTCTTTCTCCAACGGTAGAAGCGATATACTCCACTCCAAATGTCACGATAGGGAACACCGAGCATTCAAGCCAGAACTCCGAATCCTTATTGACTAAGTTCATCAATAACACCCCGGTGGTCAGCCCAAACAAGACCTCTGAACTCGCATACTCATTTCTTAACTTCATTAACTCTCCCAGCAAGAGCCGAAACGGATCCACCCAAAACGACAAAAGAAGACTCTCCATCGTGGGCCAGTCTTTGACCGATAACTTCCTACAGTTGATGCAAAGTGAATCTCCAGTTCCCATAAGAAAGAAATCAGAGGAGACGCCGGTTCTCGTACAACAAAGCATTCCTGGTACAAGTGGACTGCACTCTGGCTGCAACTCAGGAATGTCTTCAAGAAGGAGGAAACGTAACAAGCTCGAGCAGCTCAAAGCTGCACCAAAGTCTAAGCCTATTTCCATCCAGAACGAGACCCAACTAAAGAGGCATCCTAGTAAGTTTGACTTGAACTCAGGGGCGTCCAGTTTGGTGCTAAACTCTAATAAGACGTTTGAGCTCAACCATGGTGATATGTCGATATTCAAGAAACCGGTGGTGAGAAACTTCAGTCAGAGGTCTTTGCAAGATGCTCTTTCCAGCAGCCTAGCATTTTGATGAGCCTGTAGTCTCTGGTTATCAACTCAGAAACTCAGACATCCAAGCTCAAGTACGCCAAATTAAGACCCAGAGGTTCGGAACTCCCAGGTTATCATACAGTCAGGTTTCTATTCTGGTTATCAACTCAGGATAGACATGGCTGATGCATTTCAACACACAGGTCGATGCACCATTAACCGTTAATTAACCTTTCATTCATTCACCTCACCATTCATTCATCATCAACCGTTCATTTGTTTCCATTCATTTGCCTCACTCATACTCATAGCTATCATTTAATAATGTTTAATCAGATTGCATAAATACATAAATAAGTATTGTCTTTAGAAGAGACCTTCAGCTAATTGTTTACTCACCTTGCTAGAATCTGGTTAGCAAGGTAGTCTCCTGGTCTCATCTCTCCTGTTCTTAATAAAAACGAGTATATCAATTAAATATAATCTATGTCATATGACCTACATAATATAAGTTTGGGTGTGTATGCCTGAGAGTTGTTGATCAACCCATTAACGTTTCAATCTACGAAACTGCTGTAATCTCGAGACCTTCGTCTTTTTTTTGGACATAAACGTGATGGAAGCCTTGGATTCACTGGCCGTTTTGTATTGCTTGGACACAGTGACCCCGCTGAAGGAACTGGCTGCACTGGAAGCCGACGACCTGAATGATTGAATCATCGATGGTTTTCTTTTAGGTAAAAGCTCATCGTCAGAAAATTCGTTCTCTTTATCCGCTTGAGTATCATCTTGGTCATCATCGGTTTCTATTTCAACTTCTCGTATAGATCTTTTCAGCAAATTGTTAAAAGACTTGGTCTTTAATGCGTTCATATCATCTTCCTCGTCAGATGCAAGATCGTACTGAACGTTAGATTTGTGTTGTTCAAATTCGTACTGGTTGAACGATTCAGATAAAAACGATAACTTGCTTCTAATGAAATTCTCTTCGATGACGTTTGATTGAACCTCTTCGTCTTCCTCATCATCGATACGCACAACCTTTTTCGATAATTCTTCATCCAAGAAAAACGCTTTGGCCTTCTCCGTCTTCATGTTCTTCATTGACTGATTAAGTTGTTCCATCTTCCTCTTTTGTTCGTTCAACTTTTGTCTTCTGTAATTCATAAGAATCTCATCTTCTTCGTCACTCAATTCAATGTTTAATCCATTGCCCACTTTTCTGGTCAACCGATGGTTTTTGATATCATCAATCAATTTTTCCAATTCTTTTTTATCTTTGATTTGATATTGTTCCATGAACTTATTTCTGATCTCATCATTCTTCAAATCTAAATTGAATGCATTATCAATCATTCTTTCATCTTCAGAGTTGGCCTTGTCTTCTTCTTCGCCATCTGCTCCTCCGAGACCAGCCCATTCATCTTCACTCTCTTCAGCTTCTCCTTCAATAATATTCTTCATTCCCTTTCTCTCCATGTCTCTTCTCTTCTTGGCTATTTGGAGTTCTTTTCTTCTGATTTTTTCTTCATATTCTTTGATCTTTAACTGCATGTCTTCTTCCGCCTTCTTCTTATCCTCCTCTGTTTCTTCTTCTTCTTCCTCGTCACCTTCTTCAATGTTGTGTAATTGGTTTTTTTGGATGGCTTGAGTGGCGAGTTTCATTGCCTCGGGTGTAACATCATCTGATTCAAAGTTGATGCTTTGGGTGTCATCTTTAGCACTATGGGCTATCAATTGTGTTTGAGATAAAACAGAAGATTTAGTACCATGACTGGTGTGTGTAGAATCAACTTGAGTAGGATCAACTTGGGTAGATATGTCTATTTGAGTTGAAGCGTCTGCTTGAGTAGGTTTGGGCTCAGTTTGTTTATCGGCCTGAGTTTCAATGGGTTGAGTTTCGTCTGCTTGTGTAGCATTTTCGTGGAGAGTACTCGTCCGGACATCTGAACCCTGAGTGTTGGATTTCTGGCTTAGCCGAATGCTCTTCACTTGTGATGGAATGAAACTGTCCACGTCTTCAGCAGTCTTCTGTAATGGTCTCAAGTTCTGAAACAACTGAGAGTTATCAAGAGAGTCATTCATATGGTTGTACTCACCGTCAAACTCATCATTTTCGTTGTTGTCATGTGTAAGATGTTGGGTGGTCTCATTTGCTAGCTCGTTGTCATCTTCGGAGTCCAAGACTTTAGCCCTTCTATGGTTTATGCTGATAGTTACTTCGTCTTTGTCTTCGTCTTCGTCTTCATCTTCGTCTTCAACTTCTTCCTGAGACTCTTCACCCTCTTCATCTTCCTGTGCTTGATTATCAATATGTTCGTTTCCCAGTTCATCGTTATCACTATTGTTCTCTTCATCTTCATCTTCATCTTCATCATCCTCACCGGATAATTCCAAACTTCCATACCCTTGCCAGTCGCCATCTTCCTCCTCATCTCCCTCGAAATTACCATCAGACTTCTGCATCAAAGCCATTGCTGCCTTCTCCTTCATCTTCTCCATTTTTCTGATTTTTCTTGCCCTTTCAATTTCCTTCTCTAATATATTTTCCATGATATCTTCATCTTCATCTTCCTCAAGTTGTACCTTTCTGTTGGGATCTGCATTAAGTTGGTTGATATTCATTTCAAAAAGATTCTTGAACAATTTTCGATGATTGGTATTTTGATTCTTCTTTATCTTTCGAGGATGCTTCTTAAAGTATCTCAGTTTAATCAGGATTTCTTGATCTTTAGACAATTCGGGCACCGAGGTCTCGTCCAAGTTAATGGCCTGTCCCTTTAGATGTTGCCTATAAAGTTCAATAGGGTTTTGTGTTTTTAATGGAGACTTTAATGGAGATGTCACAGGACTGCTAATACGGATTTCATCTTCTGAATCTTTCATTTCTTCTTCGGGCTTTTCATCATCAACAGCCTCCTCTTTGACGTCTTCTTGTTTAAAGTCATCAAACGCGTCCACGAATCCTTGAGCCGAAAACTTCTTGGACAGCACTGTTGATGAAGAGGCAACGTTTTCAAAGAAATTCTGTTTCTTCTTTTCGTCCAAGAATCTCTGAACTTCTGCCAAATCTTTAGATGTGGTCTTATCATTAGTGGGCATAACAACAGACAGGTTTGCTTCATCGTTCTCTTCATCGGTCAACGTAACATTTGAGATATCTTGTTCTAATTGTTTTCTTTCTTCTTGTCTTTGTTTAAGTTTCTGTTGGGCAAGAATACGGGTTTTTTCTTCTATAGACATCGGTTGGGATATACGTGATTTATCGATTCTCTCATCACCATATTCATTAGCAGACCCGTCCCCTATATCTGAGAGATCTATTTCTAATTGAGGTAAAAGGTCTGAAGTAAATAACGATTTCTCGGGCAGTTTTTGGCGTCCTTCATCTGCTTTTTCGCCACCCTCTTGCTGGTCATTGGCGCTATCATCAGCATCATCGCTAATGCCTCCAGCTATTCTTTGTTTAATAGCATTGATTTTGCTCAAAATACTGTTAACTTCAGCAGACTTAGAAGTGTTGTTTTGACTGAGACCTGGCTCGTTATCTTCGCTCTCAGACCCGCTTGAATCGCCACTGTCAGAAGTGTTACCGTCAAATGAGACAGCGGCAGGAATCTGCTGCGTTGCATCGTACGTGGTCTTTGCTGGCAAGACTTTAATGGTGTCTATCAAGTCCATAGAGTCTGTAAAGAAGAATCGCGATGTTTGAATACTGCACTTTAGACGCGAATCGACGCGAAAGTTGTCGATTACATAAGCTCCGCTTACCTAAGCCATATGCCAGATTGACATCCGGGTTTGACGGAACAAAATCACATGCATTATCCTAATATTTGCATCACGTGAAATGGTGCGACAAGTCTTCGCATCTCGTTCTTCCCGATTCAAAGGCCTTCGTTATCGGGACCCGCACCGAGAATGCCACAGTCAACCAGGATTCTCGCGACCACCACGAGGATTACCACGGGGCGTCCATGTTTTGCACGAGGCTGCGTCCGTTCCACCACGGGGCAAACCCAAGCCCACCCACGCGTCGTATCCCAACAAGTTTAGTGATTTGACTCGTGCGGGTTCGATTTCATCCACATTTTTACCGTTCAAGTTTCTAGGCCATTCTTCGCCGGTAGAAGATCAATGGTTAGGCCGCCCAACTCATCTGTAGTTGCTGTTTGATCGCACCGACCGAATCTCATAAATCCCCCCAGCTGCCCCTATTCTTGCCACCATCGCAGCACCTCGTATAGCGCAAGATATCAATAATACGTTTTGTGTAACCAACCGCACGATGAAAAATTTTTGTATATAATGAAGCGAAAATTCCAGAAAACTCAACTTTTTCAACCCGCCAAAGTTTATACATCAACCATGAGTGCTCCAGAAGAAAGATTTTTATTCACGTCCGAATCCGTCGGTGAAGGTCATCCAGATAAGATTTGTGACCAAGTTTCTGATGCTATTTTAGATGCTTGTTTAGCTGCTGACCCATTATCTAAGGTGGCTTGTGAAACCGCTGCCAAAACTGGTATGATTATGGTTTTCGGTGAAATCACCACCAAGGCTCAATTGGACTACCAAAAGATCGTCAGAGACACCATCAAGCACATCGGTTATGATGATAGCGCTAAGGGGTTCGATTACAAGACTTGTAACGTTTTAGTTGCCATTGAACAACAATCTCCAGATATCGCTCAAGGTTTACACTACGAGAAGGCTTTGGAAGAATTGGGTGCTGGTGACCAAGGTATTATGTTTGGTTACGCCACCGACGAAACCGAAGAAAAGTTACCATTGACCATTTTGTTGGCTCACAAGTTGAACGCTGCTTTGGCTGCCGCTAGAAGATCTGGTGAATTAGGTTGGTTAAGACCTGACACCAAGACCCAAGTCACCGTTGAATACAAGCACGACAACGGTGCTGTTGTTCCATTGAGAGTCGACACCATTGTTATTTCTACTCAACACGCTGACGAAATCTCTACTGAAGACCTCAGAACCGAGCTTATCAAAAACATTGTCAACAAAGTTATCCCAGCCAACTTGTTGGACGACAAAACCGTTTACCACATCCAACCATCTGGTAGATTCGTTATCGGTGGTCCACAAGGTGACGCCGGTTTGACTGGTAGAAAGATCATTGTTGACACTTACGGTGGATGGGGTGCTCACGGTGGTGGTGCTTTCTCCGGTAAGGATTTCTCTAAGGTCGACAGATCTGCTGCTTACGCCGCCAGATGGGTCGCCAAGTCCTTGGTCAACGCCAAATTGGCCAGAAGAGCCTTGGTTCAATTCTCTTACGCCATTGGTGTTGCTGAACCATTATCTATTCACGTTGATACTTACGGTACTTCTAAGTACTCATCTGACGAATTAGTTAAAATCATCTCAGATAACTTTGATTTGAGACCAGGTGTGATTGTCAAGCAATTGAATTTGGCCAGACCTATCTACTTCAAGACCGCTTCTTATGGTCATTTCACCAACCAAGAAAACCCATGGGAACAACCAAAGGAATTGAAGTACTAGGTTTTCTTTTACTAAAAAAGGCTTATAGAGGCCACGATAATTTGACGATTCCCCTTATTTAGGGGGTTCTCATTTTATCATTTGTTGTTGCTTGTTTTTGATCAAGTTTGGTTGAAATCACTTTTTAATGTAATGACTCACTCGGATAACGTTCAACCCGTTATCTGACAATTTATGATTGACAGATTGATTTTGTTCATTTTTTTATATAATTTAGATTTTTTGGGGTATTACCAGTATTATTAGGATACCAGTATTAGGATAGAGTTTGCATTAAGGGTTCCTCAACGGACAAGTATTTTAATTGAATAATATAGATATAAAAGTTACAAGTTGAAAAATCGCGAAAGTAAATCGAATATGGTTGATGTCAATGAGAAAGTGGTGGTGAATGGCAGTGAATATGAGGTGGTGATCCTAAAGACGGGGGCAGCAAAGTCGCCGTTGTTCGTATATGTGAACCGGGTGCAAGAGATGCCCGTGTCCGGCGGCTATGTCTATAGCATCAAGGATAAAAACCTGAAGGTGTTTCAAGCCACGTTAAAACCTGGAGACTGTGAAGAGATGGCTAAAAGCTTGGGGAACTTACTATGTAAGAAATACGAATTCCCAAACTACTGTAATATAAACGGAGCAGATCTGATGGACTACAACTTTCTTCTTTACGAATTGAAGCAATTGATGGTGGATTTGTAGACTCTAGTAACGATTAATATATAAATGATTATTGTAACCTGATACACTTTAAGGTAAGATTGAGTTCTCGCCCAACGGCAAGTCCGAATCGTCGCTGGTCAATTTGGGAAAGTATCTGAAGTAGAATACGACACTGCAACTGCCGCCAATAAAGAGACCAAATAATATATCTTCCACATGGTGTCTGTAGTCTATGTGTCTGGAGATGGCAATGAAAAGTGCCACCAAGATATAACTCCAGGAAAGCATCTGCACCCACAACTGTTTCTTGAAGTTGAACAATTTGAATTGTCCATTGAGCCATAAGCACAAGAATAAGGCGCCACTCATCGAGAGTGAAGAGTGGCCTGAAGGGCACGATTTTAACCCGTCATTCAATATAAACCGTGATGTCTGCGTACACACTTCAAGAGAAACGTATGTGTTGGCTGGGGTGGACTCGCTGGGTAAACATCTACTCATAAAGTCGGGCCTTGGGCGAGAGATCCATATTTTGAGCAAATCGGTCAAAAAGCCAGTGACCACAAAGCTCAGAATAAGCCCAAGGATGGAGACGTGTGCCAACCTGAAGAACTTGGCGGGAGCCCGCAAGTATGATACTACCGAGATGATCAGAACCGGGATCACAAATACCAACACGTAAAGTTTAAAGTCGTTAACGATTTGAGGATTGGCAAACGAATGGCTGATTTTGGGGTCATTGATCATGAATTGGCGCGGGTAGGCGGGGGCAAGCTCCAAGTAGAGAATGAATACGCCGGCTATGATGCCCACCGTCACCCAGTCGGTGGTGTATCGCTTTACCTCTTTCCACTGGATGGTGCTCATGGTGAAATTCGCGTTCTGTTTAGTTTGATTTCTCAAAGTATGGTAGATGGTGAGTAAGAAGGGGAGCATGACTGTTTTGTGATAGAGTCTTAGATATGTAGGCCGAGCAGGTAGAATACTCCGACGTGGGCGGGCTGACTGCAGAGCAGCACGCGATGAACTCTTCTGACCTCGTCAAACCTCCAAGCAGCGGATGTTTATACGTCTCTGTTGGTCATTCCACTTCTATACAACCTATCTTCGTTCAATCTTGAACCGCCATCTATATCATGTTCACGTGAGCTGTAGAAGGTGTTTATAGAGTGTAGAGTGTCCCTGGCTGTTGAGAATAGCTGTTTGTAGGAGCAGGTCTCTGGCCTTGCAGACCCTAAGTGCATCGCTACTTTTCTGTTGTCGGCGGGTTGGAATGGCCTGGAAGTGTAGATGGCCTGGGTTGTTGATTGTATCGAAGTGTAGATGGCTTGGGTTGTTGATTGTATCGAAGTGTAGATGGCTCGGCGCTTAAACTCTACGGACCTGATAAACCAGGATCCATTCAAAGCCACTCAATGGCATAAATATTAGAGAAGGGAGAACAATTCTACTAGGCCGAAAGGGTCTATACAGTGGATATTGTCACTGATCGCCATCTTTCCAATCTGAAAATTCGAACTACTGTCCATATAGAAACAAATTGCACCCAAATCCTCCAAGATAATTTGTACACGAGTTATACACGGCCCAATACCACATAGCTTTCGTTCCAAAAGCTTATACCATGCCGTTTTTTACGGATTTGTTAAACAATTCGGGGTCCTTGCTTGAAGTGGACTCTCCAAAAATACCGTACATAAATGGTTAACAATTCAAAGAATAACTATGAGAAACGCAGATATGTAAGAGATAAGAGTATGCTGGGATAGTATCAAGGAACACATTAATTATATGAATAGCTGTGTCTTATCGATGAAGTTGGCTTCCACTTCCATATGACCTGCAACTACGGCTGGACAGAAAGTCAACCACCAGCTGTAAGAGAACATCTAAGGGCGAGGATAGAACTGTTTTAGGTGGGTGTTCTTATGGAGTATTCGAGCTCAATTTGAAGTTTGCCCTTATCAGTAAAAGTAAAAGCCTTCATCGGTAAAAGTACAAGGCAATTGTTGACCTCTGGAACTACCAGACTTTCCAGTCATGCTGGAAGAGGAAACGACTCTACGGTAAAACTAGTGGTGCAATCCCGAGCTACCTTGTGCTATCAATGCTGCAATCCCGCCCTAGAGACCAATCATAGGTTCCAATGAACCAATCATGGTAAACCAATCCCCTCCTAGTGCACTACACATGGTGCTATCATAAGTTCCAAACCATTCCGGTAAACCAATCACCTCCTACAAAATGTTCAGGTCAACATATGAATTTGGTGTACCAGGAATCCAGCCAATAGATTTTGCATGGACAGAGATCATGATCCCCTGTCAACTGGTATTGACAGGCACGGCAGTTGATGCTGGCCAAGTCTTGCGGTATCGCTAAAGCAAAAACGGCAATCTACACCCTGAGGTCACTAGTTATGATACAGTTGTATGCATTTAAGAAAAGTTACCGCTGCACAAATTTGTCAAACCTTTAAGAAAAGGTGCTGCTGGAAGACCACCAGTTATGAACTATCAAAAAGAGTTTACTTGAATACTAACCTTCCAATTAAGTTTCGGTCGAAAATACTCACCTTTTGAGAAAGCTCATCCCCTCAGATTATACGGCGTCAAATAAGGTTCAAAAGATCAAACCAATGTAATCAACCAATGCCGAAGATCCAACAACTCCATCCAAACAACCCATGTCATTTATGTGTATAGTGACACCAAATAACCATGTTGTTCTTCCCGTGAGATTAACCAATGCATGGCTTTAAAGCCTTTTACCTTCCTTGCAGAGACCCACCCCATTTGACAGTGGTTAAGATAGACATATGAAACGCTGCATAAGGCGGATTTTGGCACGCCAAATTCTTGGCTAATGACAGTGCAGGAATCTGAACCTTCCGCACCGCAAATCCAACGCACATCGCCCGGGAATCTGGCTGTTTGTAGAAATAGAGATGAGATAGATAAACAGAAACCATTGGCTGGAGAGGTCTCGCCGGGATCCGAGAGACATACGGATGGATGCTGTTATGATGGATGCTGTTATGATGGATGCTGTTGTGCTGTTATGAGGGAGCGATGACCTGTTCCGTTTGATTGGTCACATAACCCTTTTTGCTTCAACAGCCCATCAGCTGGTGGCCAGACAAGGCGTAGAGTAAACAATTATCAGATTTCCCTCAAGCCAATTAGGTCGCTTTTCCGGCAGTTGATTACCCGCACGGATATTTTTTTGGTCACCGTTTGAGCGAGTCCGATGGCCCAGAGAACTGGCTTGATGGGCCCAACCCAAGCACTGGCTGGTTGTTGGTTGGGGTGTTGATCCACGTACTCGTATTACCATACGAATGGTTCGTATACCTGACAAGCGTGTTCTTGAAAGGTGGTCGAGAAAACAGTAAATTCTAGGCGATGGAAAAGATTTTATCAGATTAAACTCGCAAAGCCTACCTAATTCGGCCCGAAACGAAATTTTTTAAGGAAAATACCTCTTTTAGGCGATGTTTGCGGCTTCAAAACTTCAGACATTAAAATGCCTCTTTGACTTAACTGGAAAAAGAAATTTCGTCTAGCCCCCGGCAAACTGTTATAAAAGCTAGGGGTTTTGACCTTCAAGTCCCCATTAACTATGGCTGGTCTTTCTCAATTTTTCAAAAAAAGCCTGGACAAGGCATTGACTGAAGATCTCAAAGTCCACGATGAATCTCCTGTAGACCAAGAAAACTCTGCCAAACAGGAGGAAAAGTTAGATGATGCTGATAGCCACTGGGATGAAGTTTCTCTGGAAGCTGAACCTGGGGTGCAAAAGATTGAAGGTGCTTCTCTTGTTTGGAGTAAAAAAGCGGTTTATTTGACCTATGCCTGGATTTGGGTTTGTTTCTTTATGTTGGCTTTCCAATCGGCTGTTGGTAATGTTGTTATTTTCAATGCTTATAGTTCGTTTTCTACAGCACCTCAGGTTGCAACTGCCAACATTTTGGCTTCTGTTATCGGTGGTATCATTAGATTACCCATCGCTAAAGTATTAAATCTTTGGGGTCGTGCTGAAGGGTTCTTGGTTTTCGTGGTAGTTTACATCATTGGTATAATTGTTATTGCTTCTTGTGAAGGTCCAAATGGTTATGCTGCCGGTTACGTTTTGTACTGGATTGGTTATGACATGATTTACATGATCCTTGATGTTTTCATTGCTGATACTACCGGTCTTAGAAACAGAGCCTTCACTTTTGCTTTTGCTTCTACTCCATTTATTTGTACTGCATTCACCGGTCCCCTTGCTGCACAATCTTTCCTTAGTATGACAACTTGGAGATGGGCTTATGGTGCATTTGCTATTATCATGCCATTTGTGTTTGTTCCTCTTGCTGTTGTATTCAAGTTTTACTCCCTCAAGGCCGAAAGAATGGGAATTATTAAAAAGGACAACAGTGGAAGAACTCTCTCCCAATCGATTGTCCATTACTTCCATGAGTTTGACTTCATTGGATGTTTCCTTTTAATGGCTGCTTTCCTCCTTTTCTTGCTTCCTTTCAGTTTGCAAGTTAACGGTAAAGCCACCTACAAGAGTGCCACTTTTATTGCTATGATTGTTATTGGTGTTTTACTTTTCCCAGTTTTTGCTGCTTGGGAAAGGTTTGGTGCTCGTACCACTTTCATTAGCTGGGAACTTTTCAAACAACCAACTGTTATTGGTGCCGGTTGTCTTATGGCTGTTCTTTACTTCAGTTTCTACTGTTGGGACTTACAGTTCTATAACTTCTGTTACGTTGTTTACGATTTAACTTTGTCTAACGCTGGTTACATGGGACAAATCTATAATGTTGGTTCTTGTTTCTGGGGGGTTGTTTTCGGAGTTTGGGTCCGTTATACCAAGAGATTTAAATACACTTGTCTCTTGTTTGGTGTTCCCCTCATGATTCTTGGTGCTGGTCTTATGATTCATTTCCGTGGCCAACACTCTAACATCGGTTACGTTATCATGTGTCAAATCTTCATTGCCTTCTCTGGAGGAACCTTGGTCATTGGTTCCGACATGGCTGTTATGGCTGCTGCTGACTTTGGTGGTGTCCCATTGATGCTTGCTCTTCTTGGTCTTTGTTCCAGTGCTGGTGGTGCTATGGGTTACGCTGTCTCGGCTGCCATCAACAATAACGTTTTCCCAGATACCCTTCTTAAGCATTTGCCTGAAGCTTCCAAAGATAAATACTTGGAGATCTTTATGGGTGGTTATTTGGTTCAAAGAGAGTATGCGGTTGGTACCTTAGAAAGAGAAGCTATCAACCTTGCCTACGGTCAAGTCCAAAGATACGGAGCCATTGCATCTACTTGCTTAATGGTTTTGGGATTCCCTTGTGTTCTCATTTGGAAGAACTGGAGAGTTGACGTTAAACAAAACAAGGGTACTGTTTTGTAAGAAATCGAACCCATTTAATAGATCGTTTGTTTATAATAGATTAAAGTTTAATGATAATGCTTAATATGTTTAGTTTTAATCCTGTCCAATAAAAGGGCCATGTATATCATTGAAGAAAACTGGTTTAGGTTTATCCGAGCCGCACCCATCAACGTTGATAAGACCTTGCAGCCATGGCGATCCGTAAAAGAAATAGAAGAGCCTATATGCACACCAGGATTATTAATTTTTTGAAACGTTTATCAATTGGATTTGCTTTAGGCGGGGGATGCAAGAGAATGCTTTTAGACAAAGCCAAGACAAGTTGCAGAAAAAACTGTCACATTGGCACCCAGTGTGGTGGTTGTTCCCACTATGTGCCTGGACGTGCGGATTGAGTGATTCTACGGCGAAGCCGTCGGCTGTGCCAGGCGGTTAACAGCATAAAGAGATCCACGAACACGGGTGACTGCACGCAAGCAAAGTATGCTGTTAGGGAAGCAAGGAATTTCTTTTGTCGTAATCGAGTTGGAGTTATTAACATCCTAATTAAACATGCAGATCCTAGCTTATTTTGCTCGCTAATAAAACACGTCAAGCTTCCCGAAGGTGTGGTTCCACCAAGCTGGAACCCCTTAAATGTCTACGTCAAATATCAAAAACAAAGATCGAAACCTCCAATATCTGGGGATACTGATAAACGTGTCCCAATGCGGCATCTCGTATTTCGCACGGTTGCAAGGAATCAGCTAATCTTATCGCCTAAAAAGTATAATACAAAGCGGCTATTCTCCTGTCAAGTACGAGGGCGACTGTAGTTTACGACATGGGAGCTGGAAGCTACCAGACCGCCTCAAGAGTTTGCGTCAAACACGCCTTGAGCCCCGTCAAAACCCATTAAATGATGACAGAACCCTTGAAATCCCCCCAAAATTGGGCTGCGGCCTTCCTGGCTCAGTCTCTACGAAATCCAACCCTCTAACCATACGTATCCTCCATAGTAAGGTCTTGTCATTAAAGCATCAACGATAGAGCCCACCAAGCCTGTTCAAAGCTGGTCTTGCGCGGACCAGCCAACGTGGGTGATAAAGTTCTTGGCTTTATTAATAAATGTGCGATTACCAGCCAACGTGGGTTTGTGCGGCAGGAATTATTTTGCAGTAATTCAACTCCACACGTGGATTCAACGGCTTTTGATAAGTATTGGGCGGTAGATCAGACGTTTGAGGGATATAATACAACTTGTGATGGGATTGGGTGTAGGGCGACACTGCCCTGAGCGACTTATCGAAGTTTTGGAAACCAAGCATCAATGGAGGCCATGTTAAGATACGAAAACTTCTAACCAGCTGGCTTAAGCTGATTCAAACCGGTCTGAATCGAACGACTTGAATAAACGGGAAAAGACAATTAAACCTTCGTTTCTGATGGTTTTATGCACACGGTCGGTGTTATTTTCTACGATGAAAACGGCACGATCAATCTAGATGAGGGACATTTTGACAGGTGTTTAATTTCTGGGCTGGCATAATTGAAGGGGGTTTTACTCTTGGCATGCCAGGGTTTCTTATGCTGTTGCCCAGCTTTTATGTGTCACTTTTGACAGCATAACGTTGATCAAGGTTTCATTTATTTCTTGGTCTTTTGATAAGTAAAATAAGTGAAATATTTAATCTTTCTTTGTGTCAAAACTCTATTAACCTCCGTCCTAGAATGCTGCCCGTATTATTATCTATCACCACCGACTTAACCCGCCGGTATAGCATCTATTTCTGCCTTCATGTGGTAAGGCATTTTATTAATTGCAGTTTTTTTTTTTTTTTTTTTTTTTCGTGAACTAATTAATAGTTTTTTCTTTTCTCCTGTCAACTATAAAATCTGGATATTTCCTCTATTATAATTTTTTCAATCTTCAGTGACTCCCTAAGTTCGTTTTCAATCGTAATATATAATGGCTATTTTCGGAAAGGGTGGTAAGACCGCCTTCAAAGATTACACTGAAAAGTTTGCACACATTGAAGATCCAATCGAAAGAAGAAGATTAGCTTTGGAAGAAGTTGATAAAGCTGGTTTCGGGTGGACTCAAATTAAAATGATTTTGATTGCCGGTGTTGGGTTCTTGACTGATTCTTACGATATCTTTGCCATCAACTTGGGTACCTCCATGTTGGCTTATGTTTATTGGGAAGGTACTTTGCCAGCTCCAACTGCTACTTTAATCAAGGTTTCTACTTCTGTTGGTACTGTCATTGGTCAAGTTGGGTTTGGTTTCTTGGGTGATATTGCCGGTAGAAAAAAGATCTATGGTATCGAATTGATTGTGATGATTGCTGCAACTGTTATTCAATGTACTTTGGGTTCATCTCCCGGTATTAATTTCGTGGCCATTTTTGTGTTTTTTAGAATCATTATGGGTATTGGTATTGGTGGTGACTATCCATTATCTTCCATTATCTCATCCGAATTCTCCACCACTAAATGGAGAGGTGCTATCATGGCTGCTGTTTTCTCTAACCAAGGTCTTGGTCAATTATTGGCCGGTATCGTTGCCATCATTTTAGTGGCTGGTTACAAAGATGACTTGGTCTATGCTACTTCTGCTGCCGAATGTGACTTCGCCTGTAGAAAGGCCTGTGACCAAATGTGGAGAGTCTTGGTTGGTTTCGGTTGTGTTCCAGGTGTTATTGCATTATACTACAGATTGACTATTGCCGAATCTCCAAGATATCAATTAGATATCAATGAACTTGATGACTTGGCTGTTAAGTCTGGTAATGTCGATGTTGTTGAGGAAGAATTAAAGGCCTTGACTCCACCAAAGGCTTCTTTCAAGGATTTCGTCAGCCACTTCTCCCAATGGAGATACGGTAAGATCTTATTGGGTACTGCTGGTTCTTGGTTCATGTTGGATATTGCTTTCTACGGTTTAGGTTTGAACTCTGCCATTATCTTGCAAGCTATTGGTTACGCTTCCAAAGAAAACATTTACCAAAAGTTATACGATTCCGCTGCCGGTAACTTGATTTTGATTTGTGCCGGTTCTATTCCAGGTTACTGGGTATCTGTTGCTACCATTGATATTCTCGGTAGAAGAATCATCCAATTGGGTTCTTTCACCATTTTAACTGTATTGTTCTGTATCATTGGTTTTGCTTACCACAAGGTAGGTGAACATGGATTATTGGCCTTATACGTCTTGGCCCAATTCTTCCAAAACTTCGGTGCTAACACCACTACATTCATCACTCCTGGTGAAGTTTTCCCAACCAGATACAGATCCACAGCCCATGGTATTTCTGCTGCCTCCGGTAAGGTTGGATCCATTGTTGCCATTGTTATTGCCAACTCCTTGTTGGACCACGGATGTGCTTCAGATAATCCAAACTGTTTCTTACCTCACATCATGGAAATCTTTGCATTGTTTATGTTGATCGGTTTCTTCACCACCTTATTGGTTCCAGAAACTAAGAGAAAGACTTTGGAAGAAATCTGTGAAAAATACCACGGAGAAGTTGATGCTACCAAGGTTGCCAGAGACAGATTCGTCGAGCATCAATACGATAACTCTTCTAACGAAAAGAGAGATGTCTCCGACCAAGTTTAGACTTCATATACTTTTAATTATAATTTAATATAGGCTTTTACGAATAGATGTTGTAGTGATGGAATACGCGATGGCTGCAAAACGTATGATGTATCAAGAGTTTAAGCATAAGCCAAGCAAAGGGTGATTTATGATTATTTGCAGGGGATATTGTATGCAAATTGCTTTCAGACTATCCTGTTATTATCATAAAACATTACTAACTAGTGCTTACGACTCCGAAACGTCATCACACTTTATTGATATCAAGCTATATCATTATCGTGTTGTTACCTTATTACATTATTAACTATTATAGATCATACTGTCATAATATTATCATTGGACACCCATTTATGTTTTCTTGTCATACTGTACTATATATTATACTATAATCCATCATTTCATTATCATATTCCCGTAGTATCATCATAAGATTACCATCATTTCATTATCATATTCCTTTAGTATCATCACAAGATTACCATCATAAGACCACTCTATCCTATTATCACTTCCATACTGTCATCATATTATCATTATATCACTAGCATTAGCATTAGCTTTCATTGTCATTCTCATACTGTCACCTCCTGCCGCTTTCCCTTTCCATTCATGCTAGTCACCTCCCTTTCCACTTCCATTCATGCTAGTCACCTCCCTTTCCACTTCCATTCATGCTAGTCACCTCCTTACAACCACATAATGCTTGGTGTTGATAAGCCAACAAGAAATTGGTTATACTGCTGTTGCCGAAAAGATTAATTTCATAGATTCATTTCCCATTTCCGTATGGTTCATAGAGGTTATTCCACCTGTATCTCTTCTGGAAGTGTGGGAAATGTGTTATCTGGAGATGGAGCCATTATGGTGACAAATACGTTGTGCAGTCTAATAGAAGATCACTCTTGAGCCTTATTGGTAAGGTTAAACTGCTGGGGTGAGTACTCAACTGCGTTACTAAGTTATCAGTGCTTTACCCCGTTTATAGAAAAACACTGGCTGATCAGCCAACAGCAAATACGTCAACCATGAGGAGATCTCTTAATGCCTAATGCCTAATGCCTAATGCCTATCACCGTTCCCCATCTGTTCGCTGTCAGATCCCCATCTTTCAACTACACATGCTGCAATAAAGTCCGATCCCCTCCATCAACCTGCGGCACAAAGTCCGTTATCGAATACGGACATTAGAATGAGGGGAGTACTATTTCCAGGTTGGAGTTAAGATGGAGGAGGAAGCTAAACTCCAGTGATAAGCTATTGGCTGGCTCGAGGATGTTTGAATCCGCCAACTTTCAAAGCCAGGTAGCATATCATAAACCTAGTAAGACACCGGAGCCGAGACGTCTCCGGCTCGTAAATCATGTTCTGTTTCTTCAACGGCCGGACTAGGAGTGATTTGCTACATCCTTCTACCCATGATCGGAGCCGGATTATTCTACGTGGCATCACCAGCACACCGGATTAATTTGGGGAAGAACGCATCCGCTAGCCCGATACATTTCTTTTTCAACGCAACTCTGGTCGCGCGACAACAGGCGCCACAGGGCGGACATACACTAGCGGCCGTCAGAGTGGCGCGAATATGGCGAGAGCCTCGCCTGCGGCGGTGAGTCAACCGTTAAGAACTTTCTTTGACTCATCACGCCGTCTGGTGATCCGTTAACCCATTAAACTTTACGTCTTACGATGTACCCTTGAACAACCTCCCGGAATATTCGTTCACCACCTGTTGCTAACTCAGCCAATATCAATGTTTAAGCTCCGGACAAAACCTTCACCACCACCTCTTAAGTCCAGCATCTCGCCCAGCCAGTCATGTCCAAGAAGCGGGACATCAAATACAACGAATGAGGGGTGGACACAAAATGCGAGAGGCGGCGTCCTTCCGAGAAAAGTAGCCTATGCAGGAAATGGCGCCAATTCCACAAGTCCGTAAGGCCGAAAACTTTTCCAGCATAGAGCTTGGTAATTGCAAACAATATAAATAGCAGTTGAAATCCCAATAATTTAGATCATTATTCAAAAACATCTTCAATTAAATCAATACCAAAATGGCTAAAATTACTGCTGCTGAAAAAGAAGCTCAAATCATGAGAGAAATCAAGGCTTCAAGTGTCAAGTTCGAACCAAAATTTGAAGGTTCTTTCTTTGGAAATATCTTTGGTTTCGCTGTCAGAACCAACTAATTATGATTACGATTGTTTACTTAATACTTAATAGACTAATAGATAACTTATGAATGATCATTGTAGTTGTAGATAACAGTTGTTGTTGAAGTCCATGCTGGGCTCAGCCGGGCGCTAACATATGTTGATGAGCTGCCTTTTTGGGACCGAGAAAACGACAAGTGCGAAGTGGGAAATGAAATTAGAAAGTCCGTGGCGCGTAGCGACCGTGGTGGGAGCGAAGGGAGTTGAAGGGACAAGGTTGCTCACATTGGGCTGGGGCACTGTCACCCTATGTCCAAGACCCCCATGTCCAAGACCCCCATGTCCAAGACCCCCATGTCCAATACCCCCACGCTGGGTGGTTTTTCTGGGGCAAATCCGGTTGTTTCCTCCACTTCTGTCACATGATACATGGGGTCCCCCACCCTTTGGAAGTACAGCGAATCCCACCCTAATTGAATACCTCTCATAAATAAATGTCGCAAGTGGTCTTCACTCTAAATATTGTTAATGTGCGACATTTTAGCTTTTACTTGCAGAACAAATAGTGGGCGGATGCGACATTAATTTAGCAGAGGGGTTCATTTCAACTGTATACGCATCCTCCACTGTCAAGTGACGACCGTATCCTCCACGGCCAACGTTCTGCTTCCCCCACTATCACCTGTCACCTACACTATCGCCTGCTGATCGTCTGTGTCACCCCACTCCCCATAACCACCCCCACTCTGCCTCTGATTCCGTCTCGACCTTGTACTTTTGCAGCCACATAAAGCACATTTAAACTCCTTCATTAGTCCTTTATTAGCCCTCAACCGTTAACCCATTCTTATATTCCGTCTATTTATTTCTTCCTATTCGCCTGCAATCCTAGTAATCAACACCACCCTCCCGTACAATCTCATTGAACCAGTAATCAATTCCCTCTCTAGGCGTGACCATTCCGTTTCCACACTCAAACAAGCACTGGTTGATCTGTATATACTTAAGCCCATGGTTACTCTGAAGGTATATAAGAGCCACATGCTGTACCTTAAACCATTCATCAAATACAGTGGGATGGATCATCCCCAACCCCAAATTAGGCGACCCCCCTGCCTTGAGTCCAAACAAACTAAGATACTGTAAGTATGGTAAACTGCTGACTAGGTAAACATTATCTCTTTCGTCTGTGCTATTTATTCGGAGCGACCGAAGACCAGTTAGGCCACTCAAATCTATCTTTTTAAGATCAATAGGCACAGACATGTAATTCAATTCTGCTTCGTGCTTGATCTCAACAGAAAGATTGGTGAGAGTGCTGGAATGGGTTAACAAACTCTTGGAAAACCGTTGATGGTTGAATTCCTTCGTATCGTTATTGCGTATCAAGATGTCTAGCTTCTTGACTCCTTCAAGGTTATTGAGAAACTCACAGATATTATCCTTGTGGCTTTCTCTGTAGTCAAACACCACTTCTGTAACCCTAGGAATATGTTTCAGAAGGCGTATAAGAAAACTGTCTGTTATTTCACGTTTATACTCGGTGACGTGCTTGAGCTCAAGTTTCTGTAGAAGGCCCAACTCCAAACACTCCAGGAGTCTAATAGCATCGTTCTCATTCACAAATATTCCGCTCAACAGGATCTTTGTGAGGTTGGGAAGTTTCCACCGGGCCAAGACCCTTATATCATCTAGCTCAAACTGTGCTAACGATTCAGGGTCTAAGAGCTTTGTCGCCGAAGGAACAGGAATATTGGCGACATTGTCCGACTTGGATAGCTTTAAGACTCTTAGCCCCTTCATGTTGACCAATCCCGTAAGTCTTTCAAGTGTCAGACAAGAAGTATAGGGGTTTAGCTGAAGGTTTGTTAGCTGATTGAAACGGCCAAAAACTCCGAAATCCTGGTTTTCATAGCTGTTGATATTCAATATCAAAGACGCAATTGTTTGCCCATTCAATCCTTCAAGAAACTTTAAGCTGAAGGTCTCAGGTAGCCAAACAAGCTCTACAAGACCCTCGACCTTCTTAAAGAAGTCTTCCATGAGCTTGTACATATCACCGTCGGTGATAGTGATTGAATCGGGGAAGCTGATACACTGAAGCCGCTTCAAAGGGGTCCCGTGGTACGTTTTCAAGAACTTCTTGAAGCTATAGCTGCTCTTTATGAAAGTGGTGGTAAGTTTAACTGGAGTCGAAGTAGTCAGCCGCTGATATTGGTACTGATAGAACCGGAACTCTTTGCTGAATTCACTATAATTCGAATCTACTACGACATTCTCATATAGCTTAGGCTTCACGAGCTTGTATAGTGTTTTGTTTGTTTGTAATAAGCTGAATGAATCAAGTTGGTTTAAGTAGTGGATTATCTTATTCAATACTTCTATAGGCAATGTATCCAAACGGGCACTAGAAGATCTGAAAGTTGTGCTGGACCCATGAACTTCTATACCTTTATCTGTGACTGCCAGATCAATGTAGGCCAAGGGCTTTTTACTGTACCCTATGGGAGTATTGAACTGGTACATTCTCCATTCTACTATCAGCCCTACAAACTTTCGCGTTTTACTTATTCCGATTTGAAACATCTATTGATTACTGGCAGCACATTCTGCTTCACCGCTCGGGAACACACCTCAAAGAACTACGTCCACCGCCATGGCAGAATCATTGGCCGATAGGTTGACAGAAGAAGTCACGCTGTTGAGCACAAAGCTTGTGACAGCTGTCTCGAAACAACTGGAATTAGAGGAAAGGGTATTTCGTTTCCACAAAGAAAACTTCCAATTAAAAGCCAAGGTAAAGGATCTATCTGATATCGAAGAACGCTATGACGATGTTAATAAGAAATACCAGTCTTTAAACGAAACCTATGCCATCATGGAAAAGCAAAAACTCGAATCAGATAACGAGAACAAAAAGTTAAAAGGAGAGGTTGAAGATTTGACCGCCTCTTTGTTTGATGAAGCTAATAAAATGGTAAGTGATGCATCAAGAGAGACCTATAACTTCAAGGTGAAAAACCTGAAATTATATGAAGAGATTGATGAAAAGAATTTGATAATAGATAACCTACAAACTGAATTGGTTGAATTAAAGAAGTTGATTGAAGATTTGGAGAAGGATTCGGCAAAGAACAAACACCGGAGCTCAAACGTTGAGGCTGATTCTTTGGGCGCCGAATTTGCATCTTCGGAAGGAAGTGTTTTGAATTCCACTGTATTTTCACCCAAGCTTAAATCTATCAGGTTTGATCTCGGTAATTATAAGGAGTTCAAGGAGTTCTGCAATTTATTGATACTCCCAACTTATCAATTTGATCTCAATACCTTGAAGTTGAACAAATGGTTTAAAAAGATTTGGCTAGAAGAGCTTGAGAACTGTATTATAGTTCCTTCCACCAACTTTTTGAATAGATGGCAGAAAGGTAGGCTATTCTGGAACTTTGTGGTTGAGGGAAAGATCAAAATAGAGCCGATAAAAAGTATCAATGAAACCATATCTGATGCGTCCAAAGCTGGTGGCACAGACCCTAAAGGCGTATCTACTGCATGTGAATTCTGTCAAGAGAGTAGAAATGATAATCTCGAACATTCAAGATTACATAACTTGAAGTTGAGTAATCCAGAAGCTGTACATGAATCGATAAATTATCCGTTGTGTAACTACTGTTTGATCAAGATTAGAAACTTGTGTGATTTCTTTGCCAAATTGAGATTGATTAACAAGAATTTCTATAAGCTTGATTTCACCAGTAAACAGAACGAACCTAAGCTTATGAAGGCGTATGTGAATTTGTGTTTGATCAGGTGTAAGAATTTCTGGAGTAAGATTGGCTACTGGGACAATGTGAATGAGATTAATCAAATCAATGTTGATGAGATTGATCTAGAGGACTTTAAGTTATTGGTGGTTGGTGATGATTACTCTATTCATTCAAATGAGGCGGTGAAGTCGGTTGAGGAGGAGTTTGCAGACTCTGTAGAAGCTGGACAGGGAGAGACGGGGGAGGTAGAACAGGTGAAGACAGAGCAGACAGAGCCGGGGCAGGAGCCGGGTGTTGCTGAGCTAGCTCAGTCAGATCTGGCTGAACCAGTAGATCTGGCTGAACAAACAGAACCCGAACTGCCTGTTAAACACTCTGAAACAACAGGCCCGGCTCTTGCGGAGCTGGTTGATGTCAAGTCAGACACGGTTGCTGATTCTGCTGCTGATTCTGCTGCTGATTCTACTGCCGGCTCTTCTGCCACCGGCTCTTTTGCTGCCGTACAAAACGAACCATCTGGTCCAGCACCCAGCAAGAAGAATAAAAACAAAAAGAAGAAAAAATCCAAGGTAGCAGGTCTAGTAAACGCATTTGAAGAGCCTGAGCCAGAAGCCGACCCCATCCAGGAACACAAGTCTACTGACGACGAGTTCACGGACTCGGTGGATCTTGAAGAGCCGAAACTCAATCGTAAAAACTCCAAGTCAAAAACGTTCACCAAGAAGATGAATGATGATTTGGATGCCACTTTAAAGATGCTAGAAGAGGAAGAAGAGGCTAAGTAGCATTTATAGTACAATCAACTATCACACGTACCACCGTAATCCCATTGGCCAATCAGATCATGCCCCAATGTATAGAACAACTTCCTGCAAAGAACAATAGTTGACGTGTTTCTAATTATAAGTTGTATCTACAAAAGTATATAGTCTAACCTTGTTTTGCTATTGTTGAAGTCTCGGCAAGTTTCCGGAGGCACCAAACACTCGCTGTCTCTGGTATCCTCGTTCCACCACAACCTGCCTCTACCTGTTCAAATCCTCTACCCTCTCCACCACTCACCCTCGCTCTCCATCACAGCAAACGCGTCAACCCGCGCTATTCTCACACAGGATTTTTTATTGAGAGTTTCGCGCTAATGAAGTAAAGACGAAAATTGTCAAGCTCCAACAACCAAACAGTTAGTCCCACACCAATAAGCAAAAACAGCCGCATTGGGATTTCTACCACACACCTATTTTTTGAAGTTGGAACAAAGGTCAATCACCCCTGCCTATATTATCTACAGCGACTCTTTCCTTCCCCCGATTACCCTATTTCGGAGCGTGATTTGTTAAGGCGCACAATCTTATCGATTAACCGTTATCGCTGAGTTATTGATTGTTTTCCTTCAACACCAAACTTCTCGTGAGCCAGTGGAAACACCCATCTACTAGTCGGTGTCTATTAAAAACAGCTGGTCAATATGAGAAGAAATAAAGGAGATTCGCAGTTGAATCCCCTGTTGGACGAAGAATTAAAAAACTCAAGAGCTTATAGCTCGTACAAATCAAGTAATACCAACAACAACAGCTCACTAAATAGAGCCTCCTCGGGTTCGATTTTCAGCTTAAGAAAAAATAGAGATAAAGATAAAAATAATGACCGATATGACAAAAACGATTCAGCAAGTGAGGTATCTTCATTGGATTCTGCCAGTATACTTAGTGGTGGGCTGGGAAGTCAAAGGCGGAATGCTTCGATCAGCTCGTCAAATATTGTGCCGAGTCCCCAGATCACTAGCTCAAACCATAACCGTCAGGCATCTTCCTATTCAATTTCAACCAATCCTGGTAACCCATACGATACAAAGACTTCAAGATCTTTATCTTCTGCTTCCACCTTGAACAATGTAAATAGCCATTCTTCTTATGCTCCCCGTGCAAGTAATAGCTCAGCCAATCAGCCCTATAATGGAGGTTCCAGTCTATCAAGAAAGTCAACAAGCACTTCAATCATCTCACGGCCTTCGTTGTCTTTGTCCACCACAAATGATACTCTGACATCATCTGATCAAAAGGGTTTTGTTTTTGAAAAACCGTCCTCCGGCCTTGAAATTGAAAGAATGTTTAAAGAATTAATGGAGAAGAGAGATTTTAAATCTTTACCTTTCCAGGCGAGACAAGAGATGATCAGTTATCATCCAGATAAGAAATGGATGTTGATTTATCAAGACGCTTTAACTGAATATAAACGTCATGAAAGAGTACATAAGAAAGGTGGTGAAGGTGCAACTCCGGAATATTATACAAGAAAGCTTTTAAGTAAGTCCATTACTTCTGAACAATTGAAGAACCTCTGGGTTTCTTTGAGAACCGAGCCTATTGATTGGGTACGAAAGTTCTTATTTGATTGTCAAGGAGATGCTTTATTATCAGCATATTTAATCAAAGTCCAAGAATCGATAAATCTGCATGAATTCAATGATGTGGATGATGATATATTCGAGAAAGAATCAAATACCTTGTTGGCTTTGAGATCTATGATGAATCAAAAGCTTGGAGCTGAAAGAATCAAAACAGATGTCAATCTCTATGTTACGGCTGTGTCAGGCTCATTATTGAGTCCTAGAATTCTTACCAGGAAAATTGCAGCAGAGGCCTTGACCTTCATGGTGGCATATTGCTGTAATAGGGATATGGATGACGCTCAAGGGAAATACCATAAGATCTTAAAAGCCTTGGATACTATCACCACTAAACCTTATTTCGAATTCGATGGGGTTGCCCAATCAAACTCAAGAGGTTCTGTCAATATTAGTGGTGGAGGCATTGGTAAACATAACTTAGTAAGGAAGCCACCCGTAAAAGATTCTTACAAAAGGTTTGAACTTTGGATCAGGTTTGTTAATAAAACAATGGATGGAAGAGGTAAGTACCTTAATTCTTTGGTTGGTGCCAGTGATGAATTAAAGTCTGCTCATGCTGGCAATTCAACAAACACAGAGAATCATTTGTTGGAATATTGTCTCAATACCATGTTATTAATCAACACTATTATTGTTCATGGTTTAGATATTCGGGTTAGAATTCATATTAGAGCACAGTTTGTGGCTGCTGGGTTAAACACATTGGTTGAAAAATTCAGAGATCTAAACTATGAGAACTTGAACCAACAATGTAACCTTTATATGGACCAAGCAGAGCGTGATGCAAGCGAATTGAGAGAAACCAACAACATTGATGAGAATGTTGACTTTAATAACCCTGTGGATTTGATAAAGTCGTTATGGAATAACGTCAAAGAAACCGAAGGTCAAGGGTTCTTTATAAGTGCGTTACAGCATTTGTACTTAAATCAAGTTGAAAAGAAAGATGACAGCGAAGAACTCACACGAAGCTTACGATTGCTTGACGGATTGGTTCAAAACGTCACCCTAGCGCATACATCAGACAGTGATTCAGCTGTTGGTATAGCCATCAATAGATTATACTCAAGCTTGAGTACTGATGAAATGTATAGAAAGGCTATCAATGAAGTCAAGGTATTCAAGAAGATAGCAGAGGAAGCAACCGCAGAAAGAGATGATATGTCTAGGCAATTATCTTTAGGTGCAGATGGTTTAATTACAAACTTGACTAATGAAGTTAAAGAACATGAGGCGGTTTTGATGAGAACCAGGCGTTTGAATGAAGACTTGAGCCAAGAATTAGAAGAGTTGAAACGTAAACACATCACTGAAAAGCAAGAGCAAGAGCTTGAGATGAGAGAATTGTTGATTATGCTCAACAGTAATGCTCAATTCGAATCCAGGAGAGCTGATGGTAAAACAACGGTTCTGATCCAAACCACCAATAAAAATTTGATAGAGAAATTACAGAAACAAATCTACAGAAAGAAGGCAGAGTACAAATTGGATAACAAGAATTTGGGCACACAAGTTGAGCCAAGTTCAAGATTGAGAGCGTTGAGAGATCAGATGGCTGATATTGAAAACATGGCTAGGGAATTAGAAATGACTGAATTCGAGAACTATGTGGACCCTGAAATCGAACCTGTTCAGATTGAACCACCAGTCCACCAAACTGAATCTGAATATGAAAGCAGCTCAGAGTCTGAGCCTGAAACTGTTCCTGAGCCTGAGCCAGTTAAGATTGTTCCTAAGGGCCCACCCAGAGCTGCTAGAGAAGATGATCTTGAAAAGTTGGACTCTCTTCGTAAGAAGCTTTCTTCGTTACAGAACGAATCAAATGATATTATGAAGTTTAACAGTTCTGCCATGTTCTCAAGACAAAAGTACTTGGCCATGGAAAGACTAAAAGAATTAGAAACCAACTTCAAGGACTTTAACATCGATTTCAGCATAGAAGAAGATGGTGTTGCGGAAGACACATACTCCATGGACCCTGAAATGGTTGATCCATCCATCAAATCAAAGATCCAAGAAGAGTTGGATGAAGTCCAGAGGTTGAGAGCTACGTTGGAAGCTAAATTGAAATCCATGAACAAAGAATCACATAAAGAATCCAGTGATAAGAGAAAAAGCAAAATCATTTCTGTGGCAGGTAAAGGTGATTTCCTTGATAAGTTGGAATCCAAGTATGCTACTGGAAAAGTAGCAACTGCAGGAGATGATGTTGTCAAGTACTCGAACGTTCCTGAAACAGATTATAAGGCCAACAGAAAGAACAACATAGCAGGTATGAATCCTAAGTTTTTGAGCGAATTGAGCCTGAAGGTTAATAAGACTTCTGCTATAGATGAGGATAACAGCAGCGATGATAAATTCGAAGATGCTACTGATAGTCCAAAGACTGGAGAAGTTGAAAAACAAAATAAGACACCCGTAGGTGGTCCACCACCTCCTCCTCCTCCTCCTCCGCCTCCTCCACCACCACTTCCTCCTTCTTTGGGTGGTGCTGCTCCTCCTCCTCCGCCACCTCCACCTCCACCACCTCCTCCATCGTTAGGTGGAGCTCCTCCTCCACCACCCCCTCCTCCATTGCCTACTCAAAAGGGTGCAGTTAAAAAACCCGAACCCACCAAGGAGTTGAGTCCACCATCACCATTCGACAACTATCCAAGACCAAAGAAAAAGATGAAGCAGTTACATTGGGAAAAGTTCGAAGATGTATCTTCGAACTCTTTTTGGAAAGAAAACCAAACACACACGCTTGCGTCAGACTTGTTATCCAAAGGTGTGTTTGATGAAATTGAATTAATCTTTGCTGCTAAGGAAATCAAAAAGATTGCAACCAAGAAGAAAGATGAAATCGATAAAATTTCATTCTTATCTAGAGATATTTCTCAGCAATTTGGTATTAATCTCCACTCCTTCAATAGTTTTCTGGATGACGAAGTGGTGGCCAAGATCTTACGATGTGATAAAGATGTGATCACCAATGTTGCTGTTTTGGAATTCTTCGGTAAAGAAGAGGTTGTGGAAGTATCCAATAATCTTGCAAGAAACTTGGAACCTTATTCTAGTGACTATAAGTCAGGTGAGCCTTCAAAGCCAGATAAGGATCCAAATGAATTACAGAGAGCAGATAGAATCTACTTGGAATTGATGTATAATTTACAACACTATTGGAAGTCAAGAACAAGGGCTCTTTCTTTAATATCTGTTTATGAAAAGGACTATGAAGACCTTACATTCAAGTTGAGATCTATTGATGAAGCCGTCGATAGTATTAAGCTGTCTCAACACTTGAAGGGTGTATTTGAAATCATTTTGACAGTTGGTAACTATATGAATGATTCCACAAAGCAAGCACAAGGTTTCAAATTAAGCTCATTACAGAGATTGAGCTTTATGAAAGACGACAAAAATAGTATGACATTCTTACACTATGTGGAGAAGATTATCAGAACTCAATATCCAGAGCTCTTAGAATTTATCAATGAGTTGGGTAAGTGTACTCAGATTGCCAAATTCTCAATCGAAGGAATCCAGACTGATTGTAGGGAATACGTTCAAGCCATCAAGAACGTTCAAAACTCCATTGATATAGGTAATTTGAGTGATGTTTCGAATTTCCATCCCCAGGATAGGGTTCTTAAGGTTGTTATTCCTGCATTGCCAAAGGCCAAGAGAAAGAGTGAGTTATTGACGGATCTGTCATATTACACGTTTAAGGAATTCGATAAGTTGATGAGATACTTCGGTGAAGACCCATCGGATCCATTTGTAAGAAACTCATTCATTTCCAAATTCGCTAACTTCATCACGGACTTTAAGAGAGCTCAAACTGAAAATATTAAGCGTGAAGAAGAATTGAGACTTTACGAACAAAGAAAGAAACTTCTTGAAGCACAACAAAAGAGAACTCCTACAAAGACTCAAGAAGATGAGGGAAATGATAACGATGTTATGGACTCTTTATTAGAGAAATTAAAGGCTGCCGGTCCTGCCAAGGGAGAACCTTCATCAGCAAGAAAGAGAGCTTTGATGAGAAAGCATTTGCTTGATTCAACCAAGAAAAATTCTTCAAAATTGGACTCGGAAGGTTCAACTGAGGAGTTACTGTCACCGACCCCAGCTAGTGCTGGAGAATCACAAGTTGAGCTTAAAGGTGAAAATGAAGAAACGACTGAAGGTGGTGATATCATAGGAAGTAGAGCTCGAAACTTATTGCAAGAATTAAGAGGTGCTGGAGATGCTGATAACTCTACGAGACAATCGGCTGCATCAAAATATAGACAAGAAAGACTAAAAAGGAGAACAACCACAGATGATGATGGCCAGCTAAACAACAGGTCATCCAAAGAAGATAGCCCTTCGAACTTTCCCGAAAGCAATGATTAAACTCAGCATTTATTAGCATTTTTTTTATTTATTTTACTTATCATAGTAGATAAACACACATTATTCATTTGAAATGTATTTTAAAAGACCTTTTGTTCATAATGCAGTGTATGAGTGACATAAGGTTGATATCTCGTCTAAATCATAATCAATAAGACCCTTTTTATCTTTATTTTCTTTGCTCCTAAAGAATGGCTTGTTTATAGATTTAAACCCTTTTCCAGCCACTTTGTCTATGAAAGCCACGTCCCATCTATCAGTTGAAAACCTTGTCTCTCCAGTATTATCCGGTTTCATTGGAACATGCTTTTTCAACGCATCAAGCTCGTCACTTCCATTTCGTATTTGTTTGAATGCTGTAACTTCACCATCCACCGTCACAGCTAACACACTGTCGTTGTCTTCATTGTGCCATACTGGATTAATATTTCCCGCAAAAACACGGGGAACCCCTGCAACTTTAAATCTAGCAACCGGGTTAAGATTCTTGTTATCATTCTCCATGATCATGATACTTGAATGGACTTTATCCCCCATAGCCAATTTCTTATTCATCACCGCATGGTTAACTATCGACTTAGGAACAGAGTCTTTAGCAAGAAGTTTGATTTTGTTTCCGCTGCTCACATCAAGACTGAACTGATAAACCGAGTCAAGCTTCGTGGTAATGCTAATCAACTTATTATCATTGACCGTAATAGAAGTTATATCGCTGGCCAAAGTGATCAATAACTCAACGGGGTTTAATCGTTTTTCCTCTAGGTTATAAGACGTATGGTGTAATGATTTCCCCCCGGAGAATATGATGTTTGCATCTATGTGTTCCACACAATTAATAGGAGCAGGAAACTCAAAGCAGTTCAATTGGGTGGCCCGTATGATGGGCTTGTTTTCTGCATCTATTACTCTAGTGATATCAATGATCTTGAATGCACCCTGGCCCTCAGGAGCAGAACAGCCCACGAGTAATTTGTTTGACTTCTTTCCTAGTTTATCTAACGACCAAACCTTACAACACATTGGGGTCTCACCACTTTCAAACATCAGCTCTCCATTATCATATTTTCTTCCTCTTGGGTTGTATTCGATATGTGCCAAGAGCTTATAAGATTTCCTGTCCACGTATCTCAATCTTGCGTTCCTGTCCTTTGAGTGGGAAACAACAGCGAACACAGAGAGAGAAGGTACATAAGTAAACTTCTTTGCCGAGTCTCCCAAAGATACTTGACGCACCAATGCATCTTCTGAAAGTGATAAAGTTGCAAAAGACAACCCTTCATCCCTGACCTGTAAAACGGATAACTCGTTTCTTTCGTTGCGTGGTTTCATTGTCGGGAGAACATACTTGAATGGCTTATCATTTTTCTCTTCATAAATAATGGGCAAAGGAAAGTCTGGCTTAGAAAAGTCAATCAACCAAAGTGATCCACATGACACTAATACGATATCATCTTCATTTGTTACCGTTTTGATTTGGACGCTTGTATTACTCAACTTGAGACATCTTTCGAACAGCATTTGGAATGTCTGGGCGTTTGTTGATAATGAAAAGTAGAATAAATAGCCATCTTTGGTGCCCAAAAGAATCTTATTTTGAATCACAGTCATGTCATGTGGAACGATACCTTCCCTTTCATCTTCCAGGTCGACTTGTTGCAATGAAGGTAGCAGGACTTCAAATACTGGCTCTAGCTTTCCTGACAACATGGCATACACTTTTACCAAGCCATTAAACTCCCCAATAACCGTGTATAATAAGTCACCTACCTTTATAATCTTCGCAAAGGAAGCTTGGGGACTGGTGTCTAATGAATCCAATAGCACCAATACATTGCCTTCGTCTTTTTGTGATGGGTCTAGTTCATCTGATGACTGGGTATTCAATAGCACATCATCAATGCCAATCTCGATCAATTCAACCGTATACGAGCTGGCATAATTCTTATGAGAAACGGTAATTAGAAGGTTTTCAAATGTATCACTGAACAAAATCGTTCCACCATCCATCGTCATTTGGTGTATTATGGTATCGAGGGATGTTATAATTATGCATTTAGGGGTCACTTGGACTGCAACTTCCTCTACTAGCATCGACATTTTCAAGGTTGGTTGGTCTGATATTATAGCAACTTCGCTTACTTCTACAAGTTCCTGCTCATCCTCTCCATTATCTTGGTACTCCAAGAGTATAGTTTCAAAGGGAAAACTATACACGATAAATGTCGAGTCCGCAAAGTTAAGCCATTGCATATTTTCAACCTTTCTGAGTCTCTGATAGTTATCACTCTTTCTCGTCAAAGAATACCCATTGCGTAATTGACACAATCTTGCTCTTTTTCCTACTCCTGAAAGACACCAGAGTTCTTTTCTTGAACTTTTAAGGGTGTTCTTAGACTGGTAGCTGTCGATAATCTGAATATCTAACATTGGTGCCCAATTCTTATAGTTATAAAGAAGAAGCGACAGGGAGTACGGAATATTTGATCCTGTGAACGACAACAATTCTTCGACGAAAAGTTTCCTATTCAATCCCACGCTGCTCCCATAGATCAATTCGAACCCTCCATTGCTTTTCTCCAATGAGAAGATAGATATTGGGTCTGAGATTCGTATTACTGGTTTGACCAGTGAAATCACCCCATTTTCAATTATCACAGAATATATCACTCCATTAGATGTAGACACCAACACCTCATCCACATTCTCTTCGTCAGTGGGTAGTATCTGGGACTTAGGGCAGTAGAAGTTTGTGGGAAATGCCCCATCGAACTCGTGCTTACTGAAATTATACTGAGCTGAGGTTATATCGTGGACAGTGATTATGATAAACTCATCTTCGTTCACGAACAAAAACCCTCCATTATTTCTCAATGGAACTATGAATATTGGGAGAGTGAAAGAAGCATCCAAAGGCAAGGTGGATACAGTCAAATTCTTATGCACTAGCTCGGATGTGGTCCAGGAATATAGATTCAAATTGAGCCTATTGTCGACGGTGAGTGCCATCACAAGGAACATCACATGGTCATCTATACCATTCCCTCCTATAGGTTGGGCAAAACAGGAATGGAGTATTGATCCATTCACCGTGACAGTTTCATGCTTGGGTAGGAAAACTCCGTCCTCGGTATGGGTGCAATTGAATACTCTAAATGACCCACAAGCAGAAGCAGATACCACGGAGATCCCACAGGAGTGAGCCGATAGACCGCTGCCGGTAGTAAATATAGAGGGGGCCTGAAGATCATTCGACGTGTTCCACCATTGAACCACAAACGGCTTGAATGACGTCTTCTTACGGCCTGAAAACTTATTATACTCGGTATCGGTCAATTGCAATGGGACGTGAAATATCTTGATGAGCAATAAGAACCCAGACTTAAGCGAAACCAAGAGCGAGTCTTCTTCATTCGTGTGTTCGTTTCTCACCCCTCTTATAATGCAGCTCGACCTCACCTGGGAATTGAATGGGAACACAAACTCTTGCACTAATAATGAGGTGTTTCTCACGATAACCTGGACCTTACTGAGTCTACTGGAAGTCAACGGCACCGTATCATCTGCATCTGCAGGGGAATTGGCGTCTTCAAAAATCATTTCATCGTCACTGAAGATCCCAAACTGGGAGTCTTCCTCCTGTAATGCAAGGTATTGTAATTGATCGTCTTCAAGTGAAAGGTTTCGTATATTGTTGATGCGTTTGTGATGTGCAACATAGAAATTGGGGAAGATGTTGTTGAATATAGGCGAATGTAGAAGGGTTTTCTTTGTGTATATGTCCGACTCGTGTTCCTCTATACTTCCCCACGACCCCAATTCCAAGTTCAAATACTCCAGATCATCTATCTCCATCCTCCGATTGTCTTTATCTAGCGCGAGTTAAATTACATCAAAAGGCTGCGAAATTTCACAAATATAACCATGCTAAGAACTTACAATGCTAACGGCATCTTAGCCATTATTGTTGTATCGGGCTTCATTATAGGAATGGAGTTATCTTCTCTTAGCGCTTTTCTCTCCACCCCTGACTTCACCCAATACTATGCCATTTCCTTGAATAGAGAACTGGCTATTTTAGCTGGAAGTAACGCCATAGGCGCTGTTGGTAGGTCTTAATTGTTCTGCAATCTGGTGGAATCTGCTAACCTATTTCTAGTGGGATGTATACTTTTTGGGGCCTTCTGTGATAATTTCGGATGTGTCTGGAGTTTCCATGCTACCAATCTTGCGTGGATCCTAGGGTCTCTTGTGGCGGTATTACTGGAGTATATAGTTTTATTGATTTTAGGTCGAGTCATCAAAGGTCTCTCTATAGGATTCATATCTTGTTTGGTTCCTGTTTATATAGCAGAGATATTTCCCGTGAGGAAAAGGGGCTCATCCATGTCGGTGTTTCATATTAGTACCATGTGTGGAACCATAGTGATGTATTTCACTGGCCATATTCTTGACACTTATGTGCACGAGTTCCTTCCGTTTAAAATAGCTTGGGCCATAGAAGCAGTCCCGGCTTTTTTCATGTTGGTGCTTTCGTTTCTGTTACCTGAATCTCCTAAATGGTTGGCTTCTAAATCCAGATGGAAGGCAGCTGCTAAGACTTTAGATAGAGTTAGAACAGTGAAAAGAAAAGTCTACACCGGTTCAGATAAAGATTATGTCACCAAATTGTATACGGATTCTGGGGAAAGAATCAAGTTTTGTACATATTCCGATTTGTTTGGAGGCCAATATTGGAAAAGCACAAGGGTGGGGATGGTCCTTCATCTTGTGACTCAGTTGACTTGTGTGAATATAATGATGTACTTCTTTATTTACATTTGTGACATGTGTGGTTTGAAAGGAAACACTAGGATCGTGTTCGTATCAGCCCAGTATGTCCTATTTGGGATCATGACTTTGATTCCAGTTGTTTTATTAGATGATTCCAGAAGAGTAGACTATCTTACCTACGGGATGGTGGTTATTGGTATGGTGTATATCGCCATATATGTGGTGATGTTAGTTTTCTCCGGGGACATATACACCTTGGATAACGATTCACCCTTCAATTGGAGTATCACAGGCCAGCCTGCTTCTGGAATATTGGCATTGTTCCTATTTCTAACGTCTGTTTATGCTTCGACAATTACTTCTGTCAGCTGGTTGTACACTGGTGAGATCTTCTGCAATGAGTCAAGAGCTAAGGGCACGTCTGTTTGTATGTGCTTAGCATGGATCATTAATGCCTCCATGACATTGATCTTACCCATTACATTCAAGGTAATGAGGTATCATGTGTTTGCTTGTCTAGCAGCCTTCTGTCTTGTTGGATCTATATTCTTTGTTTACTTCCCAGAAACAAAGCTCAACCACAAAGAGTTTGTTGATACTTCGCTGAATTCTGTGAAGTCAGAGAATGTACCAGAAAATGACCCTGAAAATTACATTACTGAAACAAAATCAGAAGTATTGAAAGATAGTTTTCCTTCCAATCCCAATAGTCAATTTCACCAAGAATCTAAATACCAGAGATCGCTCAGCCCAAGTCCGGAAACCCTCAGCATCCAGCCAAGCCAGAAAATAGGACAGTGGAAAGAATACCTGTTATCAGAGCTAACCAATCCACACGATAAAGAAGAAGCTTCACCTTCTAAACAGAGCGTAAATGATATAATCGATACCTATTCAGGAGAAGACGATGATGATGATGGAACCAATGCTACGCAGTCGGAAGAGTCGTTCTTCTCGGGAGACTGGAATGATAATAAACCAAAGACTACAGAAATCCACGGTGGGGAGAAAGAAACCAAACATTTGGCTTCAAAATCTAGTTTCCCCAAGCTTGAGAACAGAAGCGATGATGACTCAGATATGTCAAGCAACTGGAGCAGTTCAGGTAATAAGCTCGTGACAACACGAAAGATCTCTGCCACCGAATTCTTGGGGTTCGACACATTAAAGCTTAATCTGAAGTTCCTCTATGATGATTCACGGCCTCGCTCACATCACCATTAAATTTCGCATTCAAGTAAATAGTTATTGTAGCCATGCCAAACGAATATACCAGCTTATCGAAGAATGACCCAAATGTATGATACATTGAACCACCTGAGTGACCATACTAACATCTAGGCATCTTTAATCGACCAAGATCTCATTGAAACAGATGAACCGGTTTCTAATACGCCAGCACAAGAGACACCTCAAGTATTGAGACCCCAAATACCAATCCAGCCTGGCAAAACACACATGTTTCAAATCGACTTCTACAGAAGGTACTTCGACTTGAACACAGAAGACTTCATTGTGAAAATCAAACAAGCATTGAACCCCGTCAACACGTCTTCGTCGCCGGTTCATGACGAAACCGATGACGAAGTGACCGAGCTCTACGGGTTCTTCTGGATCACAGGAACGTTGATTTTCTTGATGTTTGTCAGTTCAACTGGATCCAATCTATTATCCCAGTGGCTTCATTCGTCAGACAAGAAGAAGTACCAGTACGATTTTGATTTATTGATGCTTTCTATCGCCTTGTTCTACGGATATAATCTCCTTATCCCATTCGCATTGTATGCAGTTACTACCTGGGTATTGAAGTTCCCGGTGACTCTTTCGTTCACAAAGCTCGTGTCGATATACGGATACACCAACATCTTGTGGCTTCCGATCACGGTGGTCAACTTCTTGATTGTGTTGTTGATCAGTAATAAGAACCACCACACGATTTTGAATGTGCTTGAGTGGATTATCGTGTTGGTGAGTGGAGCTGTGACGGGCTTGAGTAATTTAAGCAAAATCAGTTCTGTGCTTGAAAGAAACACCCAACTGTTGTATGCAAATGACTTGGAAAAGTCGAGGAAGTTGCATCTTACACTCGTGGGATTGCTTGGGTTTGCCCATTTGATATTCACAATTGTGGTTAAGGTGAGTTTCTTTGGAATCAATGTATAGAAGAGTAATGTAAAGAGAGGATGTATAGAAGAGTAATAAAGAGAGGATGTATACGGTACAAGAGTAGGCATTACACTAATGGTATTAGGTTGCAGGATTATTTCAATCTCGAATTGTAAAATTCACATTAATTAATATACACCTACCCAATAACATACAAAACAAACACAAAAGAAATCTATAAGATATCTACACACAACATCCAATCTAGCCCGATCAGTTTACCCCAATTAGCCTGCTTTACTGAACTTACACTTTCTACTAAACCATGGTCGTGCACCCACAATTTCCACCTCTATAAATTGAGACAGTGAAAATTTTTTATTCCAAACCATCTTGCCATATTTGAAACCAATATAAGTTTCGTTGAATCAACCTTCGTTCCGGGTGGGTGTGGCCACCACAGTCCCCCCGCAACATGGCCAAACAGTATGTGATCCGAAAAGACTTGCTATGATTATTTGCTTTTACCAATTGTTCCAACTGAATTATCCGGGTTGACAAATGCATTATCGTTAAGTTTCAGCCTTGTATGAGCTCTATGTCTTTAATCACCAAACAATTACTAACTTCATTAGGTATGTTCATATCCTATTATTCGAATGATTAAACTTGTCGACCGGGCGGACATATCCTTGTCTCTGTCCCTTTCTTGTACAATAAGGAGAGGAGTCACAGTTCTGTGTACAAATTTTTGAGCTGTTGATGGAGACAAGTTGATGAAAGGTCGTTTGATGATGAATACTCTTTTTGTAGCATACTAACTTTGAAGGTGATTTGACTATTATTTATAGTGGTTTTAAGTATGGTAGTTTGAAGAATCTGTATGATGATCTTTTTATATTCACACTGTACGAGGAGCTACGCTTCATTGACTACAAAACAAAAATACTGATTTAATGATTCTGATAGATCTTCATCCACCGTATTGCAGAAATGTTTGTTGTAGATGCTCCGGTTCAATGGCGTAGCGATCATTGCACCAGCACTATCCGAGTGGCTTGACAGCTTTGCACATGGGTGCACAGCTTTGCACGTACAAGAAGCTCTACAGCCTTATGTGTAATTGTCTGATCCGTTTAGTAGATGCCCGTATACTCTCATTTAGAATCTCATCTCTCGATTAGATCTTCTGATCTAAATGGTGCTTTTGGTCTACACTGTTCCAACCAAGACCAGTCTTTTCTGATTTTGCACACCAGTGTCCACCCATCGACTATAGATCTTCCAATCCTAGACTGGCCTCTGTGGTGCCCTCTTCATAGTCCCAAACCTCCGTATCCATCTCTGTCGATGGGCCCATAAGTCGCGCATCTGGATAGTTGAATTTTTCAGTCAAGTCACCATTCAATACCTATAAAACGAGTTTAATGATCCTACGAGTTCTTCCGAGGGGTGCTAGTCTTCGATGTATGCATTCACGACCCAGTATACACCCATTGCATTTCTCTCGATGTCGAAACCGTTCTGCTGGTGGCCTACTCACTCATGAGCGAAATGTCTTCTCCAGTAGCTTGTCTGACGCCATAAAGAAATCACATACCCATGAGAACCACGATAGTGATAACTCAGAAAACTTCCACAGTATAAACAAGAGCATAGGAAGACTCATGCATAATGAAAGTAATTTAGAGGACCTTCTTGTCGCATTAGGCAAAACCTCTTCTGATATTCACCAGTCAAAATCAGTGCTGAACATATTCCAAAATCTACTTGATGAATGCTCTTACATTTCAAGAGACCTGAATAGAGTATTCATCATGGCCTGTGATATCTGGCAGAACGCCTTCGTTGATTTCAGCCGTGAACCTACGACTCTTCAGAAAGAACTACTCTCCAAAAGAGATGAGTTTGTGCACAACATAATGAACCTCAAATCCTACCACACATATACAACACATATACGGCCACTAATAGAAAAAGGTGTACCTGAGGAATGGTGTGACACATTGGCCAAAACCATCCAATTCTCCACAAACAATAGAGGGCATATTACATTTAATTCCAATGCGATATCTTCATTCATATCTTCCCATACAAAGTCAGACACAGAAAAGAGAACCTTATTAGCAGTATTCTTACGGAAGGGTTTAGAAAGACCTTTGAAAGACTCAGAACACCATATCATAAAGTTCTTTGTTGAGATGCTTTTGATCTCCCAAGATAGTCACTGTCTTCTCATAGGGCCCGAGCATTCTTCATACAAGTCAGCCTTGACTTCAATAATACGATACCATTATAACAATCCACTAGCTTTGAAAAGATTAGGAGACTTATTTGGAAGGGAAGACAACAAAAAGAAACAGCTCTTTAACCTTCTTTCCACATTAATCAAGGTATCCAGTGACCAGTTTCCTAGGATGACGTCCAAGTATTGGGACCATAAACAGGGGTTGGGCTCCAATGCGAGATCAGAAGTTGCAAAACAAGACTTGGCTAATACCATGCTGGCCAACTATAAATTAAGGGATTTCAAGTCGGTTGATAATTTGAAAACACAGTTTCCAAACTTATCCAACGAAGAACAAGTAACAATTCAGTTGAGAATCACTGCAGATCGAAAAGACTTCAGCCAATTAAAAAAGCAGTTTGAACGTCTTTTTGACAACGGAGGATTACCGTCCACTGCCCAGTTCTTTGTTGTTATGAACGCATTAGCATATTCAGGTGCCACATCTAATATAGAGGCCCTTTACGCCCTGATGGTTTCCAATAAGGTTCAGATTGATACGAAGATTCTTTCCACGAGAATAAGGTCAAGAATTGCCTCCAGAAACATAGAAGATGCTGCAACCTTATTCGACGAAATGATAGACGAATTCTCTGGCGAGTTCAACGATTTGACCGTTCTCTATAGTACCATGGCTAAGGGATATTTTGATTCACCATCAAAAGAAGGAGTGATGCAGTTTTTTCGTAAGGCAGCAGACAAGCAAGCCCAGACAGGCCACTTGACTGTAAGCTCAGGATTAATCATTGAAACCCTCAATTACCTCTATGGATGCTACGGGCTAAAAGAAATAAGGTTTCTACAAGAACTTTGTCAAACGATGGACTTAATGTCTGAGGAAGTGTACGCTTCGTTTATAAAGAATTATGCTAAGCTCAACCAGCATGAATTGGCCGAGGAATTGACTTCTAGAGCACATCAATTATCTCCAGGGCCATATAGAAGCCCTTCAGTATCAGCAGCACAGCTCATGAATTATAGGTACTGGTACAGAAATTGTGATGATTGGAAACAAAAGAGTAGAATTGAGTCTCATAGAAATAGAATATTGAAAAGAGTCAGCAAGAACTTATATCAATCAAAAAGTTCCAGTCCCGTGTATATCGAAGCAGTCAAATTTTATTTATCTGTTAATCAGATACGACGGGCTTTGAATGTCATGCAAACAGCCGCTAAATTCTGTATACCTACAGAAAGTTTATACCATCCCATATTAAACTATCTTTCCACCAAGAAACCGAACCCCAAGTTGGTTATTGAGGTTTATAGAGAGATGGTAGCGAACAATGTTAATAGCACCATCAGGACGTTTCAGTTTCTAATGAAGTCAGCATTGATAATGGACAAGGAAAAGGGGAATTTCAAAAACTCAAAGAAGCTCTTGAAATCTGTGCTTCAAATGTACAAGTTAGAGGTCCCCAGTGAAACGTTCATATCATCGACTCCAGGTACATTCAAGCCGGAAATCGCCTCCGTCAGTTCGACATTGTGCATTTTAATCACAGATTATGTTGCCAATACACCTGGATCACATGAAGCCAAGCAGAGATCTCTATCCAATTTCTTAGCCCAATTAAACGGAAGACTTGATAATCAAATGATGTTTGATGCAAGAATGATCTTGTATAAGGGCATGGCATCATTGTACCTGAACTCAAAGAGTATTTTGAAAATAAAGCCTCTTGTCACAGAAAGCATCATGGAAATCCATCAATCTGCTTTGAATTACATAAGAGACTTTCCTTTCCCACACGAGCATCTGTTTGAATGTTCGATTCCTCGGACACTCGAACGCCATTTCCAACGAATGGTGCATCATCATCTTGACGTTCTCAAGCAAGAAGGAGCTGCACCAGAAGAGTATTTAAAAATTGCAATCATGTGTGAAGCAAACCAGATGAAATTGAACGGCCAAGACTACGCACGTATTCTTGATAATCTTATTGAGATTCCAGACAAGTCATTGGAGCATATTCTTTATATTGTCGAGAATCACTTGGCCCAAGCAAGTTTCCATGAATGGTCCTTCACCAAACATGTGCAAGCCCTTTATAAATATTACTTGGCAGAAAAGTCAAACCAGATGTCGTTTGTATCCATAGAAAGACGGTTCGAAATCCTTAACAAGTTCTATGAGGTACGTGATCTTAAAAGCTTGATGAAGGAAATGAGCACCAAGGAGAAGAAACTGTTTACATTTCATGACAGAATAAAGTTGCAGTTGCATTATATCAATAGACAGTTTCCCAAAATGTGTGACTGGTCAATAGAGTATTTGACCAGGAACCCCCATGTGGTGTTTTCGCCAGAAAAGAGCCTCCCATCCGTTAATAAACTTGACAGAAAAATAGCATCCAAGCTTTATTTGATATTAGATAAGAAGTACTCCGCTTCCAAAACGGAGGTATTTCGATTGGCTGACAACTTCCCCTTGTCGATAGAGTTGATTTGTGCAATGAGATCTAATATGAACAAGATGGGTCATTTTAGAAGAGATATCGACAATATACTACGAGCTCCCGACACAGGAGAGTCATTTTTTGAAAGAAGAGACAGGACGTACAAAGCTCTTCGTATGGTTTTCAGAATAACCTAAACTTTTCAAATAACTTAAAGGCATTTAATGAGCATGAACAAATTGTAAATAGCATACCACTTGTATATATTTTTTGGTATCCAATTGTAAATTTTATCTTGATCTTTTGAAATCCGATTCAAATTCGTTTATTCTAGTTCCTAACTATCAGCTGTTTTCGTTTTTCTTCTTCTTGGATTCTGCAAATGTGAACGGGGTTGAAGCAACAGTTTCTCCATAGATCAATGGTCCTACATGAGGTTGAATGTTCCACTCCAATTTGAGTATAGCTTCTCTTTGTCTGAATGAGTTCTCTACATCCCACACACTGTACTTGGCCCTTTGGTTTCTGAGGGTGATAACGGCGTCTTCCTTTGAGGTGATAATCTTATCCCAATATGTGACTTTGTTGGATGATTCGGCACTCTTACCAGGGTATTCGGCGGTCAAATAAGCAAACACCTGTTTGGTGTTCCAGTTGAACAACTGAGTCAAGTCTGCATCAAGATCAAACTTGATAATGGAGTTTTCCTTTGGCTTACCGTTTTTGGCACCGTATTGGAAGGAACCCTTTAACAGCGAAGACGTTTGCACATTGGCAATGGCAGTAGTGTCTAAACTCCAAACATTGGTAAGATACAATTGCACCAAGGATGAAACCACAACGAGAAAGGCTATTATCCCAGTACACGTTATGGCGTGATTGGATATGGTTTGTGCTCTTGTTACCAAGTTAAACATCGTGTCAAGGATTTGGAAAATCGCGAAACTTGTTTTAAATGTGTTTATTCTTTGAGCATGTTAGCACAAGGGAATGTCCTAAGTACCTCTAATAGTAGAACCTTCTTGCTAGCGTACCAGCTAGGTGGGTCTCGTATTGTATGTTGACTCCGAGTCGTGTCATACTTCGACCGCTGATTTGTAAAAGATTCAGAGAGAAACCAGTCCAGAGGTGGCAAACAAAATAGGTTCTGACGCATTTTTGGGCACACTCTTGATAGTATACTTCGTTCTACATGGCTCCAAGCTGCTAACAGTACAAGTGTGTAAATATTTTCAAACTTGGCCATAGAATCTACACCATCGATAAGCAACACAAGAAAGGTCGTTTGGTCTAGTCGGTTATGGCATATGCTTAACACGCATAACGTCCCCAGTTCGATCCTGGGAATGATCATTCTTTTTTTCCATTTCGTTGAAATGGCATACCTTTTTAACGTCTAGCCTATTCCAGAGTCATTTCATTGTTAAGTAATTTAATGCGTCTAGCATTTCACGATGTGAAACTCTATACGGCCTATTTCTCAGTTCAGGTCATTGTAGCTGCACCATGACAGAACCTACACACTCTACAGATGTTCAACTGGATGCTTTGCAAAAGCCTGTTGCGACTCGACGGATTAAAATCTTTAGGAGACTCTGAAAACTTCATTTCACAATACGTCGGCCATTTTCCAGCACTTGCCCCAGAAAAGACACGCAAAAAGACACCCAAACAGCCAAAAACTTTGACTTCTTCGTACCAGCTCCCCGGCACCCCCCACCATCTGAAACCCGCCCTCTGTAACGTCTCCTACAGAATTGCAAAAAATGTGCTGCACACAATTTTCACTCGGTTTTCTCGCTCTCGACCAACCATATTCTCAAGATTGACAGAATCAAGCTTGATTACCAGTAGATACAGTTATTCAAAGTTTGATTATTAATAGAGATAGTATGTATATCCATATGGCCCATTGCTGTGGGCATGTCAAGGAATGACATTGCTAGTGAACAATCCATCTCCGTCCAGCTACCACATGAGCGAGGATTTTCACAACATGAAAATTTCACCACCACTAACATTGCAGATGTCTACTGAACAGAAAGTCTTAACTACTTCTCAGAACTTGTTGAACGATAAGGTATGTTTGAATGAACAGAGTAAACCAGAGACCAGTACTAACTAAATAGTGGGATGTTGTGTTATCTAACACTCTTATCAAGACCGGATTAGGATTCGGTGGAGGTGTTTTAGCATCTATTTTATTCTTCAGAAGAAGGGCCTTCCCAGTTTGGGTAGGTGTTGGATTTGGATTAGGAAGAGGATACGCTGAAGGAGATGCTGTATTCAGAGGTAATTATGGAGTGAGGACCGTTAAGGCTTAAGTTCAATGGGCTCGTTGCACTAGCACAAAGTTGCTTTCATTTCAGAATAGATTCCAAAACGATCAGGTGATTAGATATTCAAATGCATATTTATGTATAATTTGTTGTATTGGCATTGATGTTGAAGGAATTGGAGTTGAGAAGGTTGATAGTTTGGGTGGATTTGAGGCGATGAAAGTGGTTGGTGGTTGGTATTTACTTCCAGGCTCAATCGCTCCCTAGCAAGAAGCCACTGCCTACCAGCTTCCGATGTTCCATTGCAAGTTCTACTTTTTAACTCTCATAGTTCTTGCATAACTCTAATCTCTCACTTTCACTATTTGTCGCCTGCCTCTTATTCACATATACTGTGTGGTACTCTCCGTCCTCTTGACCCTCTTGACCCTCTTCGCCCTCTTCGCCCTCTTGACCCTCTTGACCCTCTTGACCCCCGTCCTCTTCGCCCTCTTCGCCCTCTTCACCCCGTCCTCTTCACACTGTCGTTCCATTTCTTCCCTCTACTATCGTGAAATGTGCTCGCTCTCATCTTCGCAATGGACATAGACCACATCTTGAATGGAGATTTGGATCTCTATGAGTTCCTCCAAGTGGAACCGACAGCCCTGCTAAGCCGGATAAAGAAACAGTACAGACGTATCGCATTGTTATATCATCCTGATAAAAACAAGAGTCCCGATGCCCAGAGTAAATTCCAGCTTCTATCTACCATCTATGAAATATTAAGTAATGAACCTACCAGAACTGATTACGACAAAATACGAAACCATAAGTTGGAAAGACAACAAAAAGCAGATGCTCTTGATGACTTCACCAAACGGTTCAAAGAAGAGCTCTTGAAAGCAGAGAGCAAAAACAGCACTTCAACCTTTAGTAAGCTATCGAAAGAAGCAGAGGATGAGATGAGGTTGAACAATGAAATTGAAACTCTTCGTGAAGATGGTATACGAAGAAGAAGAGAGATGGAGTTGAAAAGTCTCAATAAGTTCAATCGAAGTGCCTATATATCTTATAAAGATATCCCCGTTGACGAGATCATCGATGTGAGTAAAAGCACCGCTTCCAAAGTGATTGTTAAGTGGAAACATAGAAAGGAGATCGAGGGCAAGTTTACCTTGGATATTCTCAAGGATATCATGCTGGTGTTTGGGAATATCCTCTCTTTAAGGGAAATAGAGAACAGTGAAGATAAATATAACGCTGCAGTAGTGGAGTATGAGCATCCAGACAGTTCACGGTCTGCTTTGGACTACGACTACAAAAGTGCTTCCTTATGGGATGGAACACTGTACAGAAAGCTTGCCAGTCTCTTGAGAGATTGTAAGCCTTTGAACGAAGACATTTCTCTAGGTCAGCTTGAACCTTTAAAAAGTCATATACTAACAGACAATGAATCTGTCAATAGAGCTATAGCAGAGTTGATAAAGGGCGTGAAAGGAAAGTAAGTCAGAGGTATAGAGGTGATGTCCAAGTCGTATCTGACTCGATGAAAACCGGTGTTCATTAAGCCTTTGAAACTTGTAATGATTTATGACTTTTATCCTCATGTAGCACACCGTGCCCACAAGCAATAAGTGTCAAGTCAACAATAAATATTAATGCATATATTAACCTCCTCCATTCAATCATCTCTCCAGTTGACCCATACCTCATCGGTTCTGAATCTCTGCGTACACACGGTGTCTTCCAACTTATTGGTTTGTCCCATTCTATAACTAAGTAACCCAGCATGGGCTATCATAATCCCATTATCAATACAGAATCTCTCATCGGTAGCATGGATAGAGCCATTCTTTCTCTCATTAACCATGAGCTCCATCATTTCCTGTAACCGCAAGTTGGATCCAACTCCCCCAACAATCAACACTTGGTTGCTCTGAACATGGGCCATGGCTCTTTCGGTGATTTCTACCAACATAGAAAATAACAGCTCTTGAAGGGAGAAACAGAGATCTTCGGGAGTAATGAGTTCTCCCAGCTCATCATCAATGAGGTTTTTGTTCTTCTTGGGGGTGTCTGAGAACATATCTTTAGCCAATACTTCAACGTACTGTAAGATCCCAGACATCGATATATCCATTCCCTTCACAGTATATGGCAAATCGACCAAATGTTTCCCTTTCTTAGCCATTTGCTCGATGTTGTAACCAGGAGCCGGATCATTGGATATCTTCAATACTCTTGCAAATCTGTCCAAGCAATTCCCTATAGCTATATCCAATGTTTCACCAAAGATTCTATATCTCTGTCTTGAGTATGCGATGACTTGAGTGTTACCTCCACTGACATATAACACCACTGGATTCGGTGCGCCGGTGATATCTCTGCCCATCTCTATGTGGCCCACACAGTGATTGACTCCTACCAAAGGTAAGTTCCATAACTGAGCTAATGTCCTAGCAGCTATTACTACGCTCTGTAAGGGTGCGCCCATTCCAGGGCCTTGGGTGAAACAAATACAGTCAAGGTCTTTACCCTTCACACCTGCATCTTGCAATGCTCTTTTTGTGATTCTCGCCACCCAGTTTCTGTGATGGCGTGCGGTATCTCTTGGTAAAAAACCTTCACCTGGCGGTGTGATATAAGTATCTCTGACGTTCGAGAGCACCTCTGCATGGTTGTCAAGACTAAGCTGTCCTATGTGATGCTTGATGACTCCCACCCCCAACTTATTAGCGGACCCTTCGAGTCCTAATGCAAGGTAGTAGTCTCTACCCGGACGTAAGTACTTATCCAAGTCTACAGTCATTCTGATGGAGAATCAAATTGATTGAAAAATAAAAAAATAAAATGCGAAGATTAAAATATTTGATTTTGTATCAAAACAAACATTAGACATTAATTATGGCATCTCTTAGTTACTTTCTCGAAAGTATAGATGCGCTGTGTAAGAATATAGACGAGCTCAAGTTCAATCCTCCAGGGATGTTCACTAACTCGATTGTTAATAAACCGGATATAACTCAGTTACTTAAGGATGCTAATGAATCGGAGCTGCTTATGTATAGAGTTGACCATCCGATAGACACAGCGCCAAATGATGTATCACATAGATTACTTTCGAGAGTTGATGGCAAAAGCTACTTTGACGAGAGAAATTGCCAGGGGTATGTCGGCGCCGAGTCTCCTAATAATGCTAGAACTGCAGTTACTGTTCCAGAATTGAATCCGAACAGAGATCAAGAATCCAAGTCCGTTGCAGGAAGTAGTGAAACAGGAAGTTCCCCTACACGTGGCGGTAATTTGAATGAAGCCCCAAGGATATACCTGTTATTAATTGAACACATAAAAAAGCTACCTGTAGCCAATGAAGAGTTCATACACACAGTACAAAGCTTGAAACATGAACATGAGCATCTAAGACAGGAGCTTATACATCTTGAAGAGGAATATGAAGACCATCAGAGGTTATTACATTCCCACAATATCTTTGGTTTTGATGGTGCCAACGAAGAGGCCAACATAGATAGAGAGTTGATAAGAGAGGAGAAAGAGGTAGCTGAATTGGAGAGACAGATACTGGAAAAGAGGCAATCAGAGATATAGGGAGATATCCATATATAGTACCCATGCCAAGTGTACACGGCTAAGGCTTTTGAGACTTCAGGATTTCTAGCACTAGTGCAGTATACCGACCACACAACAGTCTATAAACTTGAAGCTGAACAGTACAAATGAACCCCGTATGAGGATACCTGTACAAGCTTTGCCACCTTCTACGAATAACGATAAATTAAGTGTGTCTATTAATATACAAGATTACATTACCTAATTTAAAGAAGTCAAGATGTCGGAATCACCAGCATCCAAGATAGCCAAGGTACCAACTCTGAATAATTTACCACAAACGGTACCTAATTCGTTGTTTCCACCTTGGAAGTAGTAGACTGGGGTCTTGGACAACATGGCGTAGTATTCTAACTCAGACTTTCTCAAGACTGGGGTGTTACCAGCAAGGATGATTAACTTAGCCTTACCAGATCTTAAAGACTTGACGACAGACTTGTAACCTAAGGTATATTTACCAGACTTGATTACCAAACCTAACTTGGAGTTGATGTTTTCTTGATTTTTTGGGGCCATCTCTGTGTTTTAATAATAGTTACACTCCGGTCTTTGACTGTTGTGAAATAATATATTTGAAAAGTTTTGAGAAAGTTCAAAAATCTTTTCCTGGTCGCGCCAGTGGCATTCCATCGAGAAAAAGCAGTCACACAAGTCAGGTGCGGCCAGTTGTGCGTGTCTCGATAATTATCAAATTTTTCTAATGGTCGCAGGAAGAAAATATTACCTTGAAAAAGTTTGAAATTTTACATATTTCAAATTACCTAAAGCAAAGAGTATGTTTTGATAACGAAATTAACCAGACGAACGAGTCCATACATGATCATACACACGTTATATACCACCCATGATAAAGAGATCCCTTTTCCAGCCGACTATATCCCAAATTTATGCAGTTTCCTCCTACCAAAGTTATAATCCCATACGTGCTAATATCGAATTATTTTCCCCTTAATCAAGTTGTTAATACTCCGTCTGTAAATTATACCTAACATATACTAACATCTATTTAGTGAAAGTTGAAATTGATTCATTTTCAGGTTCTAAGATCTACCCAGGTAGAGGTACCTTATTCGTCAGAGGTGACTCCAAGATTTTCAGATTCCAATCTTCTAAATCTGCCTCTCTTTTCCAACAAAGAAAGAACCCAAGAAAGATTGCTTGGACCGTCTTATACAGAAGACACCACAAGAAGGGTATCTCTGAAGAAACTTCTAAGAGAAGAACTAGAAGAACCGTCAAGAACCAAAGAGGTATTGTTGGTGCTTCTTTAGATTTGATCAAGGAAAGAAGAAACCAAAAGCCAGCTGAAAGAAAGGCTGCTAGAGAAGAAAGAATTGCTAAGGACAAGGAATCTAAGAAGGTCGCTAAGGCTGCCAGAAAAGCTGAAAAGGCTAAGTCTGCTGCTAACGCTGGTCAAGCTAGAGTTTCTAAGCAACAACAAAAGGGTGCTTTCCAAAAAGTCCAAGCCACTTCCCGTTAAGGTTGTTTATTAATTTAGTTATAAATTCATAAATAAATACAATTGTAATTAATAAATACTTGAGTTACCATGTTTGGTTAAATGCTCTGATCGTGCTCTCACCGAACCATGAATTCTCCCACCACGTAATTCCCCTGGAGCTTACTTAGTATCACCTTTGTTTTCTGGTGGTGTTGGAACCCGAAATAAAAGGTTTCGGTGGTGTGATAATAAATAACCTGTTTGGACCCGTTGAGTTTATCGGCAATGATTATAATTGCACCCAAGTATAACTTTGGACCGTGAATTGAGATCCCTTCCCAGACCTGCTTGATAGCGTGATGAATGTTCTCCGGCTCAAGTTGTTTCTGGTGAACAAGGAAATTAGCTAGATTAAGAAGTATAATGTCTTCACCATTTCCACTACACACACAGCTGATCTCACGAGTATCATCTGAATTGTATGCCAATCCAGCTCCAACGATGCCAGAACACCCAACTCTTCCAGGTAGCTTAAGAAAGTTTCCCCCAGAAGATGCAGCAATAGAAGTGATTCCGTTATCTATATGAATTAATCCGATTGTATCTTGAACTGGTTGATCAACTCGTCCAAGAAGTCCCTGCTTATATAGATCGTATACGTCCATTTGTTTCTGGGTGACTTCAGGTTCTGCGTGCTCTTCATTGATTCCCAAGGTCTCAAACACAAAATCTTTCACAACGTAGTCAAGCACATTGGGTTTCACAAGGCCTACTTCATGGAGCCTTTTGTTGCAAAAAATAGTATCTATTTTATCAAACAACTCGATTGTTCTGGCCAATGGATACTTATAGTTTATATTAACTAGTGAATTCTGTCGTATGAGCTTTGAGTCCTTTATTTGTATAATGCTAGCGTCATTACTCACCTTCCCGTTCATGTTCAACGAGGAACCGCTCCCACTATTCACCAACAAGCTTTCATCCAATACCTGCGACACTTTGGTTACGGTACGTATTCCATCGTCTTGATTGAGCTTCAATGCCTGTTTGATAACATGTCTATACTTTTCATCAATAACATGGTTGTGCTTTCCTGCTCCGATATGTAGAATGAGGAAAGGTGACATTGATGCAAAATTCAGCTGCGAACTTTTCACACGTTAGTTATACAAGAGGCACTATTTTACGGGCCATGGAGAACCCTTTGGCTGAATATGGAGTTGAAATGGTGAAGAGGGGGTCTTATATTGTATAGGGGGCCTCACTATGTCTGAGAAGAAGATAATGGGAAGGGTTTGTTTCTACACCAATGTAACAAATAACTATTCTGATGCTCATTTTCAATCCTGAGCTGGTAAGACTAAATACTTCTAAGTCCCAATATTAAGCACCACGACTCTGTCAGGGTTGCCGGGTTGTTTTCAACAGCAAATTCTGTCTTTTATAACCGGAAGATACTGCAGGTTAATCCAACTTCCCACTTCCCTCTGAAATCAATAGTTCTGGCGCGGGCCGAACATCCTCGCTAATACCATGCGAGGCCCACAAAGTAAGCTACAGAGTGTTCGAGCAAAACACCAACGCAAGGGCCAAGGACTTCGATACTATTGCACAATCCATGAAGTACCAGCGGCTGTATATTGAAATCCTCGAAGGGTAAGCGTTTAGATAGAACAGGTTTCGCTTACAACGCAGGTTAGGATTATGAACGCCAATATAAACCGAATAATTGCATCCTTATACTAGATAACCTTTAAAAGATCACTCTACCTAAATATAAAATACTCTTTAATATACTACAAGAAATACAACTCTCCAATCGTCACTTCATCTTGTTTCAATTTTCCAGTATAGTCACAAGATTCCAGTATTCCAGCCGTAGGGCACCAAAATGGTCAACCTGTAAAAATATGATTTTTATAAATTAGTTGGCAATCTTGCCTCATAAGTCCGTATCCACTTCAAAATACAATATTGGCACCTGTATATATTTTGCGGAATATAAATATAAAATAACTCAGTTTCCCTGGAATATATTTCAAAGTCATGAGTGACAATTCGTACGAAATTCTATGCAACAAGTGTGGTTGTTTCATTGATAGAAACGAAACCTCTAGTTATTACTTGTACTCAAAAGGGGGAAATGTCATCAGCTTTGGTTTTGAAGGTGACGACTTCAACGTAAAGCATTTGACCAGTGCTGGAGACCGGAACAAAGTGGGCAAGCTTTCCATCATGTGCCTTTTGTTGGTGATGGGGGCTTTTGTAGGCTACGATTAATACTTAAAACAGTTTATACTAAATAGAACCAATAAAAACTATTCGGGGCATCCTATTGACTGATCGTGTGACAAAAGTCTTATCGTATGCATATATGAAAACTTGAAATTTTAATATTTAAATGCGAGGATATCCATCAGGGCTGAATTTTTTTTGAGCCCCTATAATGACAAACTCAGCGTATACTTTACGGTGCACCAATCTGGGATGCACATTTACTGAGAAAGAGACTGGGGACAGCAAGAAGTACAGTTTCAAAAACAACCAATTCGTCACCTTGACCGTCGATCTGATTGATTCTGTGGGTCAATGGAATAGTGGAGCAAGCCTGGTAGCAGTCAATAAGAAATTCGGCTTCCTCATCTTGTCAGTTTTCCTTGTATCGATGCTTGGTGACCTCGAGTCCATTATATGATTGGAAGTGAGGGTTACAGTTGGAAGTTGATTTTAATGCCTTGGGCACTCGTATTGTTAGTCGTATTTTTTTAATATATGTATCTGAGCCCTGTTATTTTTAATAAAATAAAGTTCAAAATATTGCAGTTTGGCCTATTTAGGATTACACTTGACTGGGAGAAATAAAAACCAGCATTGGCTTTTCGGAGCTTGGCTAACCAAGTGGTTCTACTCTATGGGCCATGAAGAGCCTTTGGGAGGAAAAAAAAAAAATGGACGAGTCCGGAGTCGAACCGGAGACCTTTCCCATGCTAAGGGAACGCGCTACCAACTACGCCACACGCCCGTGTAGAAGTGAGGAAACAACGATTGTTGCTTCTTCGAATGGTCCCTAGCAGGATCGAACTGCTGATCTTGGCGTTATTAGCACCACGCCTTAACCAACTGGGCCAAGGGACCTTCCGATGTTTGTATTCAACAGTAAATGATAACCTTCTGAATGGCTGAAGTCACTATTTGAATGGAGACTTTAACGACAATCAGGCGAAAAATTGCAAACCTCGCTTCACAGCTCGTAGAAAATATGTCGCAGAAACTCCCTTACAGAAAGTGAAAAACCACCAGCAAGTTTCGAATCCTCAAAAGATGTGTAAATTGCAGTAGAAAACAAAGCATATACACTATGAATGGGGGAATTAATCGTCTATCTGTACTACATAGATTGTGTTTGTTAAGGTGGACATATATGGTATGAACTAAGCGTGTGTTTATGCTCACGTTACTTGATAATGCTGGTCCTAAGAGGTATTTGGGTCTATTTTTGTTTAGGATGTCTTTTCATTGTCTTGTGTTAGTGGGATCAGAAAACTTGGAAAGGTGTATGGACGTATCCTCAAAATGAAGTAGATGGTTATAAATAAATAATAAACAATCCCAAGACCTTATATAAGGGACAAAGATGAAGATTTAGGTACGGGAATCGTGATGGGTTCCTTCAGTGGGTTCAGTTATGGTATTGATTTGGAACAATACATGAAAAATGGTCATTGTAAGCCCATAAAAATTTGTATCTTCTTGGGTCACTTCAGATGAATAACTAAGTGTCGGGAATATTGGTGAAAACTCATCTACAATTGTGGTTATTTATTGCAGAACCACAAATCATAGTTCCTTCTACCAGCACTTACTCTCTGGTTACTCCTGTGGTAATTTTCAAACGGGCTTAGAATTCGTATCACCGTCTCTATTCTATAGACGCACATTTGACACGTCCTTGACACATTCTCGTTTTCCCTCGAATTATACCCCACACTCGTCTTATTTTCTTCATCCTAGGCACGGTCAAACCAAGCACACGCTCCCCATGGATGGCTCATCAACAATCAACAGGCATTGCTATGTCTCATTCCCACCACACCAGATGGCATTTCTCCTTATAGTCGTTTCGCGGAATATTATTTGCAGCCGTCAAGTTCTATTCAAAGTTTACGATTCGCTCGCAAATACCAGACACAATGGCTGAACAACAATACTACAAAAAAGGATTTGACAAGCTGAAGTCCGACTCACACTCATGGCGTGATGTAGCTAATGCCGTGCCATATGTTATTCCATACCTCAAGAACACCGATAGGTTGTTGGACGTTGGACTGGGTCCTGGAACTATCCTGAAGGACTTCGCAAAATACGTCAAGTCTGTTGTCGGAGTTGAACCGACACAAGAACTTATTGATTTGGCATCCAAGCAACCAGACCTTCCTAAACTGGTATCATTTAAGCTCGCCCTGGCCTACAAGCTTCCATTTGACGACGGCTTTTTTGACGTGGTCCATGCACTGCAGGTTATCGTTCACTTAGAAGATCCCGTCTCAGCCTTGAGAGAAATGAAAAGAGTGTGCAAGAAAGGGGGATATGTTTTGGTTAAAGATGCCGACTTAGACATGACTGTAATATTCCCTCAAGAATATGACGATGCAATCAAACAGTTTGGCCAGGATAAGTTGCGCAGTAAGTCTACTCTGGCAACAGCCGGAAGGCAGTTGAAATCAAGGGCCATACTGGCTGGATATGAGCCGGAATCGATCCATATGGAAGGCCTGGTCTGGTACGTCAGTTCGTATACAGATCGAAGCAAATGGTGTGATCTTATCACGGCTCGTATTCTAAAAGGAAAAGAGGTCGACTATGACTCCAATAAGGAAGCTCTAGATAAGCTTGTTTCTGTGTACGAAAACTGGAGAGACGATGATAGGAGTGTCATGATTCTAGTTCATTCTGAGCTAGTCTACCATAACCAGTAGATATTTATTTGATATGACTTAATATACTGTTTTGTACTCGCAAGCCAAGCATTTGCAGCCATACTGCACAACAGCAGTCATGTAATAAACTTATACGGCGGTCTCGAGGTCACGTTGGTGATTTATAGAACCGTTGTATGTAGAGTCAAAGCATTAGCAAGATGCACATCTATAATAAGTAAGATCTACCAAAGCCTCGTTACGCAAATAAGCAATATTGTCTAGTACACGTGAAGGACATTAATTTAAATGTTAAAAAATATATTTCCATCAATTGAACCCCAAGAATTCTTATCTACAACCATTCTACACAGCCAAGAGAAATTCATCCGGGTCACTCATTGATAAGCTTATATTACCTAAATCACCAAGATCTGTGAAAAGCACGAACTTCTCATTTTCTCATTGATTTATTTGAGATAAGATAGAATCGTTGTTATCAACATGACCAAATTTAGACTAATAAAGTACTGGGGGTTTGGGATATATAATGACGTCAAAAGCAGACTACCCTACTATTCTAGTGACTTTAAAGATGCCTGGAATTATAGAGTGATACCGTCCACCACGTTTATCTTCTTCACTAACTTGCTTCCTGCCATCGCATTCGCCCAAGACATGTTTGATAATACAGACGATATGTATGGAGTTAACGAGGTGTTGATGAGCAGTGCAATTGCCGGGGTTGTGTTTGGGTTGATTTCGGGCCAACCATTGTGTATTGTGGGCGTCACTGGTCCCATATCAATTTTTTCCTACACGGTATACGATATCATGAAACCAAGAGGTACTCCATACCTTGCGTTTATGTGCTGGATATATCTATGGTCCATGGTGATGCACCTTTTGATTGCTGTGAGCAATATGATAGCATTCCTAAAGATCATCAGTGAGTTTTCATGTGAGGTATTTGGTTTCTTCATCTGTGTGGTTTATATTCAAAAAGGAATCCAGATATTAAGTAACCAATTCGTCGATATAGGAGTAGAAAGTGGTTACTTGTCGGTGTTGGTAAGCGTATTGATGGTTTTTTGTGGCGTTGGTTCGTTTGTTTTCGGTTCATATTTGCATTACTTTAAACCATGGGCTAGAAAAGTCTTTATGGATTACGGAGTACCTCTATCGGTGATTTTCTTCACAGGATTCATCCACTTTGGTAAATACATGAGCAATACGGAGTTGGCTAAACTTCCGGTAACATCCAGCTTTGTGCCTACGAAGGAGGGGCTCTCTCGCCCACATGGATGGTTCATTCATTTCTGGCCAGGCGAAAATATATCTGTTGGAGACGTATTTCTTGCGATACCTTTTGCAATTCTTCTTACATTCTTGTTCTACTTTGACCATAACGTGAGCTCATTAATGTGCCAATCAAAGGAATTCCCTTTGACCAAGCCATCTTCTTTCCATTGGGATTTTGCCCTCTTGGGAATAACCACGGGATTGGCAGGGATTCTTGGGATCCCTGCTCCTAATGGATTGATTCCTCAAGCTCCTTTGCATACTTCCTCACTTGTTGTTCATGATTTGAAAACTGGCAAATCATTATCAGTCGTTGAACAGAGAATCACCAATACAGTCCAAGGGTTATTAACATTTGTCATGATGTCTCCCCCATTCCTTACAGTATTAGGACTTATCCCTCAAGCAGTTTTATCAGGTTTGTTTTTCATCATGGCCATCACTGGATTACATGGTAATAAGATCTTGAATAAAATACGATATATCTTTTTGGATAGCGATTATATTGAAAACGACCCATCTTGTCCACAAATATTCAAAGAATGTCATGACTTTCCTAATAAAAAATCATTTTATATATACTTGGGTCTTCAGCTTATAGCTTCAACCGCAGAAGTGGCTATTACTATGACCAAAGGTGCTGTTGGATTCCCAGGAGTTTTATTATTTTTCGCCTTTGCTGCTAAGTGGTTATGGCCTTACCTAATCCCTCAAGAGGATCTTGAAAAGCTTGATTCCGATGTGGCCGATGAAATCATCATCAAAAACTTACAAATTGTTAATGAAGTTAAAAAGAAGGATTCCTTAGAGAAATCTGAAGGGGTAACCAATGAAGACTTCGAAATAGGTAACCGGTCTAGCAGCCAAAACTCTGTTCACTCCAGGAGGATCAGGTGATCCAAGATAAACTGTGATCCGTTTTTCAAAAGCTTGTAGATAGATAGGAATTAATTAATATCAATAAGTCGACCAGAGTTGTAGCAAAAGTATTGCAAAGTTTATTGGTTAAAAAATTACTTGATTCTTCAGTTCAAGACGTTACTTTGTGTATTGACAAAATGAACAATTTACTATATATAAGATAGGATATTAACTATGATGCAAAAAAAAAAAAACTGACTATTTCAAACTTAATCTAAAATCCATTGCTTAGGATTGTCTTTCACTCTTATTTCAACTTTACTTAAGTCATATTCGTCATTGGCATTTTCGTTTTTTATCTCTATATTGGTACACTGGTTGATGGAATTCATGACAAGTTCATTGTGATCCTTATTGGCCTTCAAGTTTTTGATTTCAGTCAAGATTCTTTGGACTCTCTTAAAGCTCAATATTTCATTAATAGCAATGAAACCAGTTTCTTTATGGAAACTCTTCTTCAAATAAGCATCTCTGATCAAATTTTCGAATGAGAAGTAGTAATCTATTTGTTGGGTTAATGCAGTGACTGGATCTTGCTTTGGAGAAATTGGTGGAGGAATTCCAACAGCAGGTGGATATGTCTGCTGAGCCTGATAATGTTGTTGGTATGCTTGTGGGTGGGTTCCATTAAAGTTATAGGCGTATGGGTAGTAGTTGTTTGGTAAAGATGGATGATGATAAGGTTGAGGAGTAGCAAACGGCATGAAATTTGGATTAAAAGATCCATTGGGTAACGAAAAACGATTGACATTTCTGTAATTTACTTTATTGTATTGTCTATTGTTGAAATGTTGTCCGTTCGTGTTGGAGTTAATGCTGTTATTATTTGAAGCCGAACCATTCGATGGCTGCTTTGGAGACAGGGAGCTCTGCTTTCCAGTGTCCTCAATATTTGATTCATCTACCTGAATAGGAGATTTCGTTTGTGGAGACGCATCATCATCCCGACCACTTATCGTAAGAGAATCTTTAACAGAATCAGATAATAGGTCGAGATCAGAACCTTCTTTTCCGCTCACTTCATCTTTTCTATCACCAGATTTATTGGATTTTTTGGGTACATTTTCACCAGTTTCAGACTTAGTCTTATTACCACCAGCAGAGGTTGGGCCATTCTTCTTTCTGTTATTTTTGTTGGTGTTCTTTTTATTTTTCTTACCTGCTTGATGACTAGCTTGATTCCTAGCACTTGGTAAAGTCACCTTAGCATTAATGGGAACCCATTTGTTGGTGATAGGTTTGATGAATTTTTGAGGTTTAACATTCGATTTAGCTACACCAGTTGCCCCTTGTTGGTCAGGAGTTGGCCATTTGTATTCATCAACACCTGAAGTATCAGAATTTGGAGTAGAAGCAGAATTAGTACTACCCCATACATTAGTGGTTGGAACGGGAGCTGGAGCCAATTTTTTTTCCTTTGGTTTTGGAGTTTGTTCTTTGGTCACAGAAGCCTCAGGATCATTTTGGCCGGAGGGTTCGGCGCCAGCTACCACCTCGTCGGGACGGGAGTCCTCGTTGGATTCGAGGGCGTCCACAGAGTCCTTGATCTCGGCATTGGCAGGAGTTGGAGAGCTGGTGGTGGTAGCGCCATTTGAATTACCATTGGAAGATGGAGCGGAATTGGCAGCCGAACCTGGAACAGACCCATTGGCAGCAATTTTAGCATAAGAAAAAGTTGACATTTCGTAAAGGGGTTGAGTAATTAAATTAAAACAAGACTGATCGTTTGTGACAGATTAGTTGTGATAAGTTACAAATAGGAATGGAATGGGGGTATATCAAGTAAATGAATATGCTGAATAACAGTATAGAAGACAAGTGACTCTTAAGATTCTTATTTCACTAACAAAAGGTCAAACTGGTCAATCACTTACAATCCAAATTACTTTGTAATCTATTAGCCACTAGTTGAGTAATGAAAATTTTTTTTCTCACTCGCAGTTAGAAAACTATGAAACCAAGGATTACACAAAGACAAAGTTTTGGTTTTTGATTTCTCGTCGAGGTTATTGGACGGGTGGGAGTGGAGGAAAATTGGGGGTGGTAGAGTAGTGGAGAGTGGAGGAGGGACATATGGTATGTGTGTGTTGCCGATATGGTGTGTGCTGGGCGGCCTTACTGCTACAGGGTACACCGTGTTGGAGTTAAGGTCAGATCGGTGGGCCATTAGTTTTCTTGATTAAGCAGCGTTATTGGTGGTCTCACACGACACATTAGCACGAGTTATATTACAGCGACGTGCGGCGGCGCGGGAAATGGCTGCAAATGGGGAGGAATAATGGGACTGGTGAGAGGCGGGTAGATAGGGTATAAGGGTAGATGATAGGGGCGATAAAGGCTAGTATTAGGGATCATGGGGGGATAGACAATGATGTAGTGATAGGTCACATGTATAGGTAGTGGGAGGCATTATGGGGATAGACAATGATGTAGTGAGAGGCCATATGTAAGTGAGAGGCCATAGGTAAGTGAGAAGGATGTGTGATAGGTTAAGGACAGGCGTAATAACGGCCGAGTATGAGTTCAGATAGAGAGCTGAAGTAGTAAGCAGTTGAAAAAGCCCATGTTTCCCAACGATGGTTGTACACAGTCTCGTGACTGTTATCACGAGGGTTCCTTTGACCCATACGCGTAGTTCGGCCCGATTACGTGTTTTGATTGGGACGTATAAGCTTAGAGGAATACAGGATTCACCACCCAAAATTCAACCCCAACACCATCTCTAGAAATCAACTAGCAGGCCTCCGTTTCGACCCGCCGTTCAACAGTGTCTTGTAATCGCCTATCTAATCGATTTCCCCAAGTCGCACTCCACGATTGAAAATCACCTAATTTGCTTTATCACTTGTTTGTTTATTGAACGATGTCAGTATTATCCAACCCACTCTATAGGCCTCTTTTAGAGACGATCCGCTCTGCCCGTAACGGGGTGGTGTATGGAGGTAAAATCCGGTTTTCTCATGCTTTGGTCATCAGTTTATTGTATCGTTCGGGCCCAATCAAACCTCGGTTTATTGAAGTGCTAAAAGCTACCAAGAATCACGCCGAAGTTTTGGCAGCTTTTGCAATCATTTACAAACTGGCGTTAGGACTCTTACGTAATGAACAGCTTTTGGGATCAAATTCAAAGGGTTTGGCCAAATTTGTTGCCGGATGTTTTGGATCTTGGATCGTTTACAGTCAACATTTTGGATACTTCCATCCAGGAATTACCCATCAAATCACCTTATATTGTTTTTCAAGGGTGTTGATAGCAGTTTCGAAAATCTTATTAGACCAGTACTTGAACTGTGTAAATCCATCGTATAGATTAGCTGGTGGTTCAAGTTCAAGTACCCAAACCTATCACAAATTATCACCAAACCAAAAGAATAAATTAAAACTGCAATATTACAATAAATCCTGGAAGTACTTTGCAGTTGTGACGTGGGGATTGGTGATGTTTATTTACGACTACCAACCACAATACTTACAGAGCTCATTGAGGCATTCAATGCACTATATCTATGACGTCGAGTTAGATAATTGGAGTACTTGGAAAGACTTCTTTGGTATTTAGATGATCAGGGCCCTCATACCTGATTGGCGAAAGTATTTGATCGTCGGAAGACTTGATTTGATATCACGGTTGACGTGTTCAGTGTACTAGCAGACAGGCACACCAAAAGGTAAGTTAGAATCGTGATACCAAGCTTAGTTATATTTATTTACAGATAATGAAACATTGTACATCGGCAGATATCGAAATAAGACTAGACGTTTTGTTTGTCACATGATGAAACGATACGAGTTATTGGTAACTACGTTTTGAGTTTGGAAACGTTCAACTGCTGGATGTTAGGGTCTTCACATCTCATGACAAGTACGCCAGGTATTTTGTATCCCTTTTGCAATAGAGTAGAGAACCGTAGCCGTGTTATATTAACGGAACACAGCCGTGTTATATTAACGAGCCTAGTGGGAGTGGTAAGATACAAGACCAATATAACATTGCATAGATTTAGCGCTGGCAGTGCTGATAAAAGACACACAGCTACCAGAAGCCTCGGATGCCATTGCTTGTTCATTCTTTTTACCCAGAAAACTCATTGAAGGGTGCTATAAGAGATAAGCAAGCTACAATTACAACAGTACGAACAGTCACCGTTTAAGTAGTCACACGAGCTACATGATCTACCCCTATCAAATGAAGGTTTCTCTGGTGATCTGACAGAGAAGCACCAGAACTACAGAGCCTACAGAACCCATCGACCTGGATTGGACCAGTTTTTCACCTGCCGGATCGGGTGATAAAACCGTTTATCGTTTATGGTACTCACGCTGAGGTGCGATTGAGATGCAGCTCAGATTGCGTCCAGACAAAGGGGTTTGTACGGTGGGGACAAAAGATGTTACAGCCAGCAAGTAAGTATCAACGGGTGGCAACACTACAAACCGTGACTTGTTTTGTGGCCCAACCTAATATCAACCTACTTGGTTATGTTGTTGGTGACTCCACGACCACCAACCCGCGACGCACTTGACACGCTGTTAAAGACTATTTTTCAAATTATTAATCCAACAAGAACAACCACCATGAAGTTCTGGAGATTTTCTACTATTGCTGCTCTCACCACTGCTGTCTTGGCCAGTGGCCCAGCCGATGGGGATGCCATTGCCGACCCTAACTCCGCTGTCGTCAAATTGTCTGCTGACGATTTCGAGGATTTCGTTGAATCAAATCCTTTGGTGTTGGCAGAATTTTTTGCCCCTTGGTGTGGTTACTGTAAGAAATTGGCCCCAGAATACGTCGAAGCTGCCGACTCTTTAGATAAATCTCACCCAGGTATCAAATTGGCTCAAGTCGATTGTACTGAAAATGAAGCTTTATGTAGAGATTTCGAAATCAGAGGTTACCCAACCCTTAAGGTCTTTAGAGGTAAAGGTAACCCAGATGATTATGAAGGTCCAAGAGAAGCTAATGGAATCATCGAATACATGATCAGACAATCCTTGCCATCTGTTCAAATTCCTGATTCCGCTGAAGCTTTATTGGCTCTCTTAGGTGAACAAGTCAAACCATTTGCTATTCAATTGTTGGGTAGTGACAAGGAAGATGAAGAAGCTAACACCACCTTCACCAAGGTTGCTGACTCTTTGAGAAAGGATTTGTCTTTTATTTCTATTAAAGGTAAAGAATTAGTTGAATCATTATCTACCAAATACTTTGATTTTGACCCTAAAGGTTTCTTGGAAAAGGTTGGATATGTTATCGTTCACCCAGCTGAAAACACTATCATTCCATTCAACGGTGATAGCGCCAGCCAACAATCCCTCACTGAGTTTATTAAGACTGAAGTTGTTCCTTACTTTGGTGATATTAACCAAGATACTTACTTGACATACATGGAAAACCCATTACCTCTTGCTTACTACTTCTACAAGACTCCAGAACAAAGAGAAGCCGTCGAAGAAGTATTCTCCAAATTAGGTAAGGCCCACAGAGGTAAGGTTAACTTTGTTGGTTTAGATGCTAACTTATACGGTAGACACGCTGAATCTTTGAACATGGATCAAGAAATTGTTCCATTATTTGCTATCCAAGATAACAAGAGTGGCAAGAAGTTCGGTATCGATCAAGCTGCCAACCCAGAGGGTCCATCCATTGAACAAATTGAAGAATTTGTTGAAGAATTCTTGAGTGGTAATGCTACTCCAATTATTAAGAGTGAACCTTTACCAACTGAAGAAGAACAAGCCGCTAGTCCAGTCACCCAATTGGTTGCCCACAACCACGATGAAGTATTACTGGACACCTCCAAGGACATCCTTGTTAAATACTATGCTCACTGGTGTGGCCACTGTAAGAAGTTGGCCCCAGTTTGGGAAGAATTAGGTGAATTATACAAGTCTGGTAACTCTGACGTTGTTATTGCCAAAATCGACCACTCTAAGAATGATGTTGAAACTTCTATTCCAATTGAAGGTTACCCAACTATATTCTTATACCCAGCCAACGGTGAAATTGATGAAAAGACTGGTTTAAGACAACCAATTGTTTTCTCCGGTCCAAGAGACTTGGATGGCTTCATCTCATTCGTCAAGGAAAACGGTGGTTTGGGCGTTGACGGTAGTGAATTCAAGAAGGCTGAAGAAGAATCGGTTGCCGATGAAGAACCTGCAGATGAAGGAAAACAAGAGGAACTTGACCACGATGAGCTTTAAGCATAAAGTCGAAAGTCTGAAGTTTTAAAGCCTGCAGTTCAAAAAGTAGAGTATTGATGACTATCCTATCATGTATAGTACTATTTAATATATCTACCATTTCCTATAACCTTGAGACCTAGTCGTAGAAGTTTGGTGGCCCCCAAATTTTAACCAACTTATCATCTCCAACAGAACACCATAATTTCCCGTAATCTCTTGTCTGACTATTTGGAATATACCCGTTATTCCACGCAACCGAGTTACATACTTCAGAGTGGCCCTTAACACGAGTCACCAATCTCCCGGTATTAACCTTCCAAATATACACATCACCATCATCACTACCACTCAATGCCAATTCCTCTTGCTCGGTATTAATATCGGTGTATCCAAGACAAGATCTAATCATATATGAAATCTGGCTATGTCCAATGAGCTTCTTGTGTAGTATCGGCTTACCAGTTCCAAGGACATGCTCAATATCCCAAATTTGCAACTCATCTGGTGCTAAGCTCAAGAGTAAAAACTTACCGTTTGAGCTCACAGAACATGAGGTTAGTCTTCCGTTTAAACTCAACGTCGCCAACTTCCTGGTGACGCTCACCACATCTTGTAGGTCAGGAATGGTATAAAACACAAGCTGCTTATTATCATTAGCTGTGATAAGAACTTTTCCATCTGGGGTGATGCACAAGTCGTTAATCCTATTGAATTTGCTCAGCGATTTCTTCGTACTTGCTTCTAAACTTGAAGCAAGTCTTGGAAGGTTCACGTGGCTTAAGCTTGACCGTGAAGCGCTTCGAGAGTTAGCTCTTGAGCTTCCTCTAGAGTTTACAGCATTTTCAGCATCAGGATCATGGTCCTCGAATACAGAAACTGCATCTTCTTCTTCTTTCATGATCACATCTTCTCCATCAGTTGGTGCGTCCGGATTACTGTAGAAATCATATAGTTCAAACCCGTGGATATCGTATGCTTTCAAGACCTTATCAGGGGACCCAATAATGAACTGTGGAACCGGTGAATTGATGGGTAAAAATTCACAAGACCAAGTTCTAATCAACTCACCAAGAATAAAACAACACATCAATTTCACTTCATCGTCCTCAGAGTCAATAGAAGAAGATCTAGTGGCTCTTCTAGTTCTTGAAGCACTTCTATTCTTGATGCCTTTAACTTTCCAGACTCTAACTCTGGTATCTAAAGAACCAGTAACAATATAATCTTCATTTCGATCCCAGGCACAGTAAATGATGGCTCTACTTGAGGTACTCAATTTGTATGTTGAATTAACAAACGCACCTTTGTCAGTGGCATTGTCACTCACCAAGGTTTCAAGAATTTCAAAGTTATTGATCACGTCGTAAATGATCAACTGTCCATCTGCTGCACCAGTAACCAAGAATCTTCCCAGAGGACTGAACTTGGTTGCCCACACTTGACCAGCGTGTGAAGATAATGTGTGCAATAAAGCTACCGGAAATTTGGGTTTATAGAACGTATCGATACTTGAATCAACGGGGGGTATAAACTCTTCTTCAAAATCATCATCATTCACTGAATGCTCAGACTTTCCCGCAAGGTTGCTGGTGGATCTTGAAGGTAAATAATAAGGAGCCTGCAGTTTATTATTCAGCACATAACTTTCTATGATCTTGCTTAAGAAGTTGGTAGGAAATTGATAATTCAGGTAAGGCAAAGAGCCCTCATAAAAGTCTTTAAGGAACAACTTCGAAAAGTAGTTTTTAATCAATAACCTTCTTAGTTTTTGAACAAAATATTCCGCTGAATTACTCCGTAAGTTTACAGGGTAAAACACCACTTCTTTATTGAACACCAAACTCTCTATTTGGATATCTGTTAGAGGCAGTTGCATGATTAACGACAACAATCTGGAAGACTCAGACTCTCTCGTAAGACACAGAATCAAGTCGTTATCAAACGTTTGACCAAGCAGCTTGTTGGATATATCGATTGAATCCAATATTGGACTCAATTCATCACTTAAATATTGAATAAGCAGGTTATTAGTCAAGGCTACACTTTCCTTGTTCAACAGAAACGTAATGACCTTCTCAAGGAATACGGTTCTCTTAATTAAATAAGTTGCAGTCAATACAATCGGTACAAGATCATCAATATCGTCGGGTTTAACGTTCAAGATTTGAACCAAATTAGGGTACGAGTCGATATCCAGATTCACATCCTTTTTGGTGACATAAGCTTCCAAGTTCCTGTTTAAATAGTCCAAGACTTGGTCATAATTACCGTTATAGATTTCACCGGTAATCCAGTCAAAGAGCTTGACTTTCTTGGAAGAGTTCAATAGGCTTTGGTCATTGACCTTATCGACAAATACTCCTTTTTTGTGGACCTCTTCTATGAGCTGGTCTGCAATGGAATTGAATCCTAGATCATTGAGAGACCCATGTAAGAGTCTAAAGATAAAGGAGTCTGGTACTTGCATTGCTATCCCTTTTCGCGAGTAACGCGATCGCGAGTTAGAGCGATAACGGGAGAGTGCGGTAGATGAGAGTACAACGATATCAAGTCTAAGAGATAGTGTCTATTTATATAGTTCTCATATAGTGATTGGGAGTATTGAGATGTATGCAGCTTGTTACATATTTACTGACATGGCCCGGCTGGCGCACCACTTGGTCATTATACTTTAGGATTCACCAATTGGTGATATTCTTCTCAGCCTCTCCAAATACACTGTTGCCTCCATTATCCACCAGCTTAACGTAGTCTTGCCAGTTTTCGAATAATTCCACCTTCAGATCGTCATAGAATTCAGGAATCTGCAGTCTCAAGAACTCTTGACAAAACGAATCCACAATCTCGAAATCAAGTAAGAATGCATCATGTCCTTCAGGAGAATCTAATCTTTTTAAAGAACATTTAGGTAAGAACTTGTCCAACATTTGTTGTTCACCAAATGTAAACAACCCGTCGGATTGGATGCCTATAACCAAATGTGGGAGGGTCAAGCTTCCAAGATACTCTGGGAGTGGATCTTCGGGGCTGTCATCTAAAGAGACTTTCCCTCTAACGATATCATGAGTATCAAGTTTTCTAGTAATAGATATGTAACAATTAGCATCAAACCGGTTGACAAATTTACTCCCTTGATATCTTAAATAAGATTGGGCCGTGAAATAAGTTTGAAGTTTCCCTGAATTATGATTCGAGTTATTACCATTAGCAGATTTAGACCCTTCGTTATGTAATAACCATTTCTCTTCATCTTTGGTTCTAGGGTATATTTTTTCCAGTTCTGCCGGAGAGTCTCTTGAGTTCCCGGGAAGCTTTCTGCCGAATCTTGTTTCAAATGAATTACTTGATCTATAAGTAAGCAAAGCTGCCATTCTTGCAGCACTTAATCCATTGATGGGTTTGGTATTATTCTCATAATAGTATCCTTCATTATACTCCGGATCACTGAATATACACTGTCTTTGTGCTTCGTTCCATGAGATACACCATGCAGAGGCTCGGGCAGATGTAGCTATGGCTATAATGGCTTTAACATACCCCAGGTTATTATAGGTTGACGAATATTCCATCGCCATCATTCCTCCCATCGACCCACCAATTATTGCCGCTACCTTATTAACTCCGAGCGAATCAAGGATCAATCTTTGGATTCGAATGTCATCTTTGACCGTAACCAATGGGAATGAGGGCCCGTATGGTTTACCGGTGGACTTATCAATGGTTAACGGAGAACACAGGCCATATGGTGATCCTAGGAAATTCACACAGATGATGAAAAACCTGGTGGGATCAAAAGTTTTGCCAGTACCTAAAAGGGGGCCCCACCAATCTTGCACATCTGAAGACCCAGTTAATGCATGGCAAATTACCAATACATTGTCTTTATCGTGGTTTAATCTCCCCCAGGTTTTGTATGCCACGGGAAAGTTCACGAGTTTCTCGCCACATTCCAAGTCGAATGAGGGAATTTCCACTATGGTTTGCCCCGGCACCAAGTTGGCATAGGAGTTGAGAGAACTTTGTTCCTCAGTTATATCTTTATACACGGGATTCTTTGTCATTATTTCGGGCTATTTGTTTGATTTATAGGTTGAATTTAGTATAATACAAGATGCTTGATCGTCTGGAACATATGTATTGCACTCGTCGCTCAATTACACCTTTATACTCTGCTTCCGCTATTGATAAGATTCGTGGAAAAATTCAGATTTGAGAAAATGAGTAATTGATGCGAATGTTGATAACTCACATGACTTGGGTGAATATATATTGATCATAAATTTCGTAAACTATAAGGGTAGATGCTTAAAGAGATTGGCAATTATGGTTGGAGAGGTGGCCTGACTTGAAAGCTTATACAGCTAATGGTTCAAGGGGTTGGGCAAAAATGATGGTTGCAGCCACTATTTTTTAGTCTGGACAATCTGGTGATTTGGTCCGGGCATCATTTTGGTGGTTTTATTCGTTTAGCTCTTCCATTGGCCATGGCCTGCACTGACTGTAAATCTTCAACATCTCCAGCTGTGGACGTCTGGTTCTTCAATCGAGCTCAATCAGTGTCTTGTTTCAGAACTTCACTGGTACTCCGAGAAGAAAAATCGATTTCAATCAGCAGATCATCTTCCTCTGTATTCACAGTATAACTATCAGACCGACTGGATTGGGTTCTGGTGTTTTCATTCATGAGCTGTTTGTTAACAATCAATGACCTGGAGTACTCCAATTCGGAATAAATGGCTTCAATGGCGGATAAAACTCCATGTTCGTTTTTGATTTGTTCACTGACTTTTTTGGCTTTTTCAATCATCTTTATATCTGAGGTTGATGACTTTAACGCCTTACTAAGTGACTTGGCATTAAGCTTTTTAAGCCCAATTCCCACTCCTATTTCTTCAACCCGAGCGGCATAGAAGAATTGGTCTCCGAAAAACGGTTTGATAATTGTAGGCAATCCACTTCTTAACGTAGCTCCAGTGGTTCCAGATCCACCATGATGAACAGCAGCGTCAATTCTGGGGAAAAGCCAATCATGAGGAATGGCACCACTGTTGAATATCTCTGGAGGTAATTCGACTTCTGGTTCTTTATTTGCCTGGTTACTCTTGTCTGACAAACGGTCTGACCAACCTTTGTTTAAAATACATCTGACGTCTGCATCAAGAACTGCTTCAATGACTGCCTTAGTAAGACTTTCGGCGTCATCAACCACAATCGATCCGAATCCAATATAAACAATCTTTTTCTGATCAATACTGGCTCTTTCAAGAAAATGAAGCAACTCAACAGGCGGGTCATAATCTTTAGCAGCTCCTTCATCCAAAAACCAATATCCAGTGACCTTGACCCAATCTGGAAAATCAACAGCTGGTGGGAACACTGTCAGTGATACGTTATACAAGAAAGGAACCTTATGTTGTTGAAGCTTGAATAGACTTGTCTTGGGGATATTAAGCACTTCGACTCTCCATTTGTTAACCTGTGATGAAATCCCTTTCCAAAATACCGTTTCAAACATAACGTGAGTCAAGTAGTTATAAGAGCTTCCTTTCTTCTGATCAGGTAAAATGAAGGCATGACTATATGCTCTTGTTCTTGTCCACGGCATGGTAAAAGCTCTCATGTATGGTATACCCAAGGCTTCAGCTATATGGATACCTGCCATGGCTGAAGGACTCTCTATAATGATATCAGCTCCTTGACATGCCTCCCAAGCAGTGTGTAACAATTCATTAATCCAGCCCTTAAATTTAGAGCTAGCCTCTTTAATAAAAGCAACAGACATAGAGCCGTGAGTGACCATTAAAGACATCAATTCGGTAGGATCACCAGCGATTTCTCTAAATCCAATCTTGTGACTGACAATCCATTTTTCAAACTCTGAATGGGTGGCAATAGTGACTTGGTGGCCTTCATTAATTAATCCTTTTGCCAATGCTATATATGGCTGAACATCACCTCTTGAACCAATTGTCAATAATACAAAATGGTATGAAGTGTTTGGTCTGATTTCAACCTTGAAGAACGGTGAATCTTCTAAAACTATTGGAACCTGTAAACCAGCAGCAACACTAAATCTGTCTTCAAACATTTTGAGTCTTGCACTTTCGATTCTGATAGAAGCCTGTTTCAAAGTCTCTTGCGAAGGAGCAAATGAATCAACAGAATCACTACCTTCTAAACGTCTTCTACCTAATTCTTGTTCGTAATTCCTACCCCATTCATGGGCAGAAGGTTCCCACGTTTCAGTTCCATGTGCTCTATCTAATGTTTCCAATGTCATATTTAAGCAATCATCTCTCGATTTTTGAGTGCTGAATTCAAGGAACAACTTGTCATGCCCCTTGACTACTATAACCAACCCTGAGTATGTGATCTTAGCACCTCTTTCTTTGAAACAGTTATCAATGTCCCTTAAAGGTAGAATCATTTTCGTAGAAACACCAGGAAGAAGGGACCTGAAACAAATGTGTTCATTCCCCACGTATAATTTTCCATACACGGGTAATGCTCTTTGAACATGACAAAGATAGGTGGCAGTAAGAGTATTGGTTTCACTTAGAGAGAAGTGGCTTCTATACCTTGTGTGGCCCAATTCCCTTGCAGTGCCATCTTCCACATAGTAAGAGTTGTTCTCTTCAGTTCTAATATAATGATATGGGTGTGGATTCCACATTGATGAAACATTGGATATGGCTTTGATACTTTTACGGAGTGACAGGAGCTTGGTTTCTCTTTTTTCAAGGTTATCGTCTGCGTATTCAGAGGGATCCGTCAAGTTTAATGGACCGGGAAGTACTTCTTTCATAGGAATTGGTTCTTGTAATGTTTCCTGTAATGTTCTACCATTATCAGAATGAGAATCTTCTTTTCCATACCTATTGGCAGCCACGTCCAAGTTCCTTTGTGAAGTATCAAAAGTCATATTCAAGCTTTTAAGCCCTGTTAAGGAAAGCTGACGAGGCATGTGTAAATTCACTGGTGATGTAGATTCAAGCGATCTGAGCGACAAATCGGAGGATGACAACGTTTGGGTTTGTGTTGGAGATAAGACCAGGCTAGGAGAATGAAGTTGTGACGGGTTAAGGAATGGCGGAGAAGTAGGTAAATTCAAGTTTGGTTTGGAGTTCTTGGAATGAAACTTCTTACTGAAGATCAAATTCCGGCTTAGCTTTTTGAGCTTAGAAGGTGAAACTGTACCAGCACTCAATTGCTCAAAGAATAAGCTTTCATTGGAGGATACCAATTGCTCTAAAATAGCAGCTGGATTACCATCCGGCAGTAATGTAGATATCCAAGATTCATCAAATTCCTTTGAATCGCTTCTTTTCCTCCTCATTTTATCGAGGAATTTATCTGAATTATTACTTATTGCCCCCACGGTTTCGGACAGTCCGTTTGCTTCCAGTTTGATGTGATAAAAAAGACTTTCAAATTCACCTGCTTTCGTGAAGAAAACAAAATGTAGCAATTCCAAATCAGTTTGTAAATTGAATTGTTGTTTTGCCTTTTCTTCAATCTTTCTATGGAGCTTCTTCAGAGTGTGTCCTTTCGAAGTAACACAAGAATGACCTATTGACACAACAGACGGGAGGTTGTCATCTAAAAAGTCACTACTAGAAGTATTGAACATGTTTTTACGATCCAAGGTATCAATACTATCAAGAGGGATCTTTATCAACACTTCGTTTTTGGAGTTGGAATTGTGTAATTTGAAAATGATTTTGGTGATGTTATTGACCCATTGACGTGCTGAATATAAGTTATCTGTCTGAAACTTGTATGACTTCTTGGAGGTAGTGATCTTAAACCAAACACCACCGTTGTTCTCTTTATTTTCCTCTGCCTCCGAAGCAAGCATTCTGTTAAGCTCATCATCTTCATTTAAACCAATATCACCAGTGTCTGCTCTTGCCATAGAAGTTCTAGGATTACTTCCTGGAGTGTTAGACATTTCTGAAGGGGATACTAAGCCTGAACTAGAATGGGAAGCCTTTCCTGCACTCTCTGTCTTAGGCTGATATTTTTCTAAGATTTCAGCCCTGATACAAGTTCTGAGGTCAATCACACGTTCAGGGAAATAAAGATCTGTTGGAGAAGAATAGATGGTTAATGTTTCAGGACGTAAGATTGCCCACAATCTGTTGGTGAGGACTGTTCCTAAAACATGGCCATATTTCTTTGTTTTCATGGCCAATGCACCCGTTTGAATATATACACTTGAATCGTCTTCAGTTTTGAAATCGGCTTCCACTTCCTGACTGGATTGTGGAGCATAGCGTCTTGGCAAAAATGCAAAGAAGAGAAAACACTTTTTCGTCAAGTAAACATGGCCCTGGAGGAACACATCTCGTACCAACCATCCATGGAAATTTTCATGGAAGTAATCATCATCGTCAAGACCAAACACCTTTTGTAATCTATCTGCGATATTGAGCTTGATTTTGGTATTCAAATCCTCGTATGTTCCAGCTTCTCTATGCCTTACCAAAACTCCATCATCTTTTTGAATCTTGAAGTTCTTCAAGATGGACTTCTGGAATACCGTGAGTCCTTCGTGAGTGTTTGGAACATCATCACTGAACCCTGAAATGGAAGTAAACACACTTGATATGTTGCTGGCACGAGATTGAGTACTCGCACTTTGGCCCATCGCCACGGAAGAGAACTTCTTTATGGTGGAGTCAGTTTCCGAAACGTCACTACCACCCTCATGGGCGTCTTCAAAGTCCGTGAGATCTTCGCTGCTTTCAAACTCAAACACGTCCTGCAGTGGTTCTAGCTGGTTCAAGTCGTCATTATCATTATCATCATCTTCGTCGTCTTCATCGTCATCTTCATCTTCATCTTCACGTTCGTCGTCCAGCTCATCGCCTTCTTCCTGGTCCCCGTCCTCGGTCCGGTCGTCTTCGCTCGACACCACGCCGTAGCCCAACGTAGGAACCTTGTCATCGGTACTGGCACGTGACCGATGGCTCTGCACGAAGTTCACCACATCTGAAAATATCTGGGACGAAGAGATCAAACTCATGACTGTTTTGTGGGGCCGTATCATTCCCACTGCTTGCGCCACATCGATATCGTCGTCGTCGGTCGATTGTGTATCTGTCCTTCTCTCCAGGGAGATGTCTGGTTGTTTATATGACTGAGACAATTCGGTGGCACTGATATTTGCCACCAGACTTGGCAGTCCCGTTTCGTTAATCAGCGCTGTTTCGGAGCTGTCGACTCTAGAAGCTTCGGCAACGTTAGAATCGGATTCTCTGGTTGCCACTCCAGAATTAGACCCTTCATCTATTTGTGGAGTTTTGACTGTGGCATAGAACTGGTAGATGGATGCTTGTAAGGGCGGGATGATCTTGTTGGAAATGCCTTTTGTAATCAGCGGGAGGCCATCATTGGGTTTTGACTGGCTCGATGGCTTGGGGGAAAAGTAGTCATTTTGGGTACTTGCATCTTTAGGTTCAGATTGAGCCGATGATTGCATATCATCATTTTCTTCGCTAGGAGATCCCATGATGAGATAAATACCGGAATCACGAGGCTGTGAATGGAAACAACTTCGATACGGGAACTATTGAATATGAAATAAAATGTAAATATCAACTATAGTTGACTGGAACTTGGATTACGGAGTTTGGATTTTAAGTTGAGGTTGCGAACCGAGAATAAGCAGCGTAAACTGGGGATACAGTTGCAATAAATATAGTATGGTCAGCAATTTAATTACAAAAGGGAGAGAAAATAAACGGTGGGACTAGACCACGGATGTATGTTTTTCCGGTAGGCTACCTATGCTACTCCGGTTATAGCGTCCCAGGCATTAACCCCGTATTTCGCGTCAAGGCTGCTCATCTAATTCCAACGTACGCATGTGAAAACGCACTGATAGGATTTTATCACGCCGATACTTATTTCTTGATTCAAAGAGCATGACTTCAGGATAGATTACTCCGCCCTAGATAAATGGGTTTGGGTGGCGTTTGTTGTGTGGCTTTGTTATACATTCTATATAGCGATCCCAGTTGGCTGGGTGTTCATAGGATTATTCTCCATGTAGCATTGATTAGTCTATACGAGTCAATGTAAAGTGAGACGCAGAAGGGCTATTTATGACTGGTTTGATCCCTGGAGCAGATCTGAGGCGGATACTTGAGTAGTTGGAGTTGGGCCTTCTGAGTAGACGGTCAGCCATTCTGAGTAGACGGCCAGCCACAGTAAGCCTGTTATTTATACACCTGTCAGTGTACACTAGTCCAACATCTGTGTGGCCTCCACATCAAGTTTACTGAACGTCTTCTCCGTTGGTCTAACCAACCACACCCAAACGTAGAGCAAGCGGCTTCAGCCTCAAGCATGGGCTTGAGATCAAGCTGAAGATCGGATCAATGAGCAGTAGTCTATTAGAGTTTTGCCGCATAGTAGGTGATAAAACCTTCTTTGGGATACTAGATTATACCATTGTTAATCGGATGCTTCACAAAATCAAGGCCACCCTCGCCCGAAGCTGCAACTATGTCCCCTTGACTTGCATTTTCGAAGAAACCGATAAACAAGGACGTTCAAAAGCTCCAAATCTTCGCCGATAAGAACCTTAAATACGATGCAGCATACCGATCGTAGCACTTCGGCTGCTCGTCGGGTGTGAATGGCTTTATCAACCATTTCTTGTAATTGATCTAGCACTTCGCCTCGACCTTTCATTTGTGGGATGGATAATGTACAGTAGGCATATTTGGGGATATTCAATATTTACAGGATTACTCGGTTTCGTTCTCATTTTCGGTTTCATGTTTCTTCAATAGCTTGTTGAATTCACTCTGCTTATTATGATAGAGTTTAGTGAAATTACCATCTTCAACAATTTGACCGAATTCGTTTAGAACAATAATCCGATCGCTATTTTTAATTGTCGAAAGTCGATGAGCAATCAGAATCATTGTCACCGACTTGGTGGCCTGCAACTGTTTTAAATTCCTCATAACTCTCTCTTCCAGAATCGAGTCCAATGCCGAGGTGGCCTCGTCTAAAATGAGTATATTCGGTTGTTTGATCAATGTTCTTGCGAGAGAGATCCGTTGCTTTTGTCCTCCACTCAATTGTGCCCCACTACTGGATGGCCCCACAATGGTATCTAACCCATCAGGAAACTCATTAATGAAGGCTTGGGCATTACTCAATCTGATTGCGGTATCAATCTCCTCAGGGGTACACCCGTCCTTGCCAAACGTAATATTTTCTCTTATTGTGCCACTGAATAGAAGTGGTTCTTGTTGCACGTAACCTAATTTAGATCTGAAAAAATTCAAATTCAAGCATTTGATTTCGTGGTTATTAACAAAGATCTGACCTTCCACTGGGTCATAAAACCTTAGAAGTAGCTGGGAAATAGTAGACTTCCCACTACCACTTGGCCCGACAAAACATACGTTTTCTCCCCTTTTGATCTTGAGATTTAATCTAGGGTTACCAAATACAACCGTGTCAGGTCTGGAAGGGTAGCTAAACTGCACCTCCTTGAACTCAATGTCTCCGTCTAAATCATCCACTTTCTTACCTGAATGGATATCGATCTTGGGCTCCAGCTTGGTGAGTTCAAACACTCTCTCTGCTGCACCCATTCCCTTCATAAGTTCGGAATAGAAGTTACCCAAGCCAAATACCGACAGTCCAGTATAAGCAGCATACATCATGAAGCTTGATAAATCACCTATAGTTATGTCTCCACGACTTATGAGTCTAGTTCCAACAAAAAGGAGACCAATGATGGATATATTACCAATTAAACCATTCCCACCAAAATAGATCCCGCTCAATTTGCCTTCTCTCATGGAAGTTTTGAAAAGGGCTCTGATCTCCTTGTTATAGTCATGAACCACTAGATTTTGTCTAGCGAAACTCTGGATGGTCTTCAAGCCATTAAGCTTTTCTTCGGTGACTTTGGTTAAACCTCCGAGGTTCTCTTGCACTAGTTTCGAAAGCTCCTTGATTCTACGCCCATATACTAGAGTCATGGTGATCAAAGGAGGGAATAAAAGACTCATGCATAAGGTCAATTGCCAACTCACATACCACATCATAGATAACCCTACAACACCACTAATGGTGGCTCTAACACCGTCAGAAATGTTGCCACTTAAACTCTTGGAAATGATCTGTGTGTCACTCAGAATCCGTGATATTAAATCCCCAACCTTCATTCCTTGTTTGCTAGGACTTCCATCAAAGAAGTATGAATCCTGTGCCAATATCTTCAGGAACAATCTTGATCTTAACCTAGCAACTAGCTTTTCTCCCACCAACTTCAATATGTATATTCTTCCGAAGTTGGCCAATGATCCAATACAAAAAAAGACGGCGGCGCCGGTATAAAATTGGGTTTCCGTAAGACCATAAATCAATGATTCGCTGGCAATTTGAGTCCGTTCTTCAACAGGAATCCCGTCCAATGGCCTGGCGGTGTCGATGATTTTTCCCACGAGTAGAGGAAGCATCATGGTGACGGTGGAAGTGGCCACAAGACATGCCAATGCAAATATGATAAGCTTTGTTTCTGGTTTAGCTAGTTGCAAGAGCTTTAGAATATCTTTCCTAAAGTTTGATTTCTGCCCCGAGTTTTTGTTTGTGCTTTTGTTTGTGTCTTTTTTATTGTCTTTGTTTGGTGAATCTTCATTTTTGCCTTCGTTTATGTCTTTTAAATCTGCTCTTAAGTTCGCCTTGTCCGATCTACTTGAGGTGCTGTTCAGTCTTATAAGTGGAATTAACGAACGTAGAGGGTAACGAATTGGAGACACAATTGGCCTGGAGGAAAGAAAAGCCCTTCCGGCAAATGCTAGCCTGGGACACAAAACTATTCCTCTTGTAGATGCAAGGCGAAAGAACATAGGTGGAAAGCCGATTGTGAAATTGTTGAAGTCGCGGTACGATTGAAGGGTCTGGTAGGAATGGTGAGATAATGTGATGGATAGAATACGTGATGGTCACATGATGTTTTAGATGTTGTCTACAGATGGTCCTACAGATTCGTGTTGATATCGTTCAGCTGTTATTGAAAACGTACTTATTGTTGAGAGCCAGGCCATTTGAATTGTTGGTCCTCATTGTTGTGCTCCTTCTTTTCATCTCTTGTCAACTCTACAGATCCGTCCTTTTCTACGCCACGATGGTGAAGTTGAACTCTCTGGCGGACCGCAAAAGTGCCTCCAAGTTTCCCTGTCTTAAAGGGCAGTTTTTAAGCGATAGTAGCTTGAAATTACGAACCAGCTGGAAGATTACCGGGTTTATATACAGCAACCTCAGGTTATAGTCCAACGTTATCGTATGGAGATTAGGAAGATGAAGATATATGTAGAAACACTCTTCTCTATGAGGTCCGATTTCCTGCAACTCGTTCCCTGAAAGACATAATACTTCGAGTGTTTGGGGAAGGCTGTGGATAAGACCGGTGGATAAACAGTTGATGAGGTTTCTGTCCAAGTTCAAGTACTTCAAGGTTGGAGGCCACTCAAAGCACTTGCCTATGATGTCTTTGAACGGTGGAGAATCAGACGCCGTCAGGTGCTCGTCCAGAGGGATGAAGTTCTGGGAAAGATCAAGGTGTTTTAGGTGAACGAACCGGGCAAAAAGCCGGCACCATTGCGGCATGAAGTACCTCCCGATTGGCGAGAACCTTATGGTAAGCCGAGTCAATTTTTCACAGAAGGTATTGGACTTGTTGGAGATGGTCACCAAAACTTTTAACGTGGCCACCACAGAGGAGGTGGTCAGTAGCGACCGTTCCGAGCTGCCGTCAATGGTGATTCCACACTGTAGAACGTTGCCGAGATACCGGCTGAACTCGGTGTTGTTATCGATGAAGTCACTGAAAGTATTAAGCTCCTTGACATACTGGGTATAATCATTTGGAGGCCTTAGAAACAGGAATTGGACGTACTGTGGCCGAGTGTTCTTGAACACGTCGTTTTCGGCAAAGCTCTCAAGCGTGCTTGTGTTTTTGCTCTCGAGAATATCTTTGAACTCCGTCAAGCTGAAGTTTTTGGTGTATGAGGGATCGCCCATAAACGGTTCAAGATTGGGACCTGCCCAGGTTGAACCCACGTTGATTTTGCCACCATATATTCTTTGGTACGCTAGCCGGACCTGGTAGTTTACTACCGGCACCTGGCTGGGAGAAACATCTATTTTGTTTGCGGTTTGTATGAATTCGTAGGTCTCGTTAACGGAGAGATGGTTGAAAACCTCTAGCACAAGGTCGGGAGAAAGATTCATCCCAGTGGGTTGATACTCTGGATGGGTACTGCGAAAACACTCCCAGTACTGTTGGTGATACGGTGTCTTGTGTGGATACACAAACTGTGGTAAAGATACGAATGAGGGAAGCAATGAGGTCTCAGCGTATGAGATCGGATTATCTTTAATTCGCACCTCGCATATGTCTCGTGACACGCCAATGCGGTAGTATTTGGGGTTCAACTTGTTAATCCTCCATCTCTATATCTCTTTCAAGGGCTTGCACCGTATCCCAGTAGTCGTACTTGATGTCGTTGTATGTGAACGAGTCCTCTTCGATCTCCTCCAACTGGGCTTTGGGCCTCGAGAGTCTTTTTTGCACGGCGGCCATCTCTAGGTCGTTTTCAGATAATACTATGGATATAAGGTCTTCGTAGCTGAGGTTGTATTCGGGCAGATTCAAGATATTCACAAGCTTGAAAAAGTACCGGAACGGCGAGATCTTGGTCCCGTTGTTCTTATTGTACTTGTGAAGAAACCGATTGAATAGCCGGAGCATCCACCGTTGAAAGTAGTACACCACCAGAATATGGTGGTTGTAGTATTTGATGACCTGCGCCGAGGCGTCATAGACGGAGTTGAAGTCCCCGATGATTTTATCGGCGATAAACTTGTTGAGATCGGTGTTAGACACATTCTGTAGTTCGGGGTTGATTTCCACTTGGGTGGGAGGGGCAGCGACGGGATCCCGCGACTTGTGTCGCTTGCTTGCACTCTCAGAGATAGAGAGATCATTGAACACGGTATCAAGCCGTTTGCGTTTGCCTAGTCGGGTGTTTATGAGGATCTCATCGTCATCATCGAGGGGGTGTTTTCTAGTCCTGGGGGCATTCAGGGGCATCTCGAAGTGGAAGTCGTCGACGTCTGTGGACATGGCCTGTGCCATCGCAAGAGTTTAGCCAAATGGACGGGGGATGTTACGTTTTATGTAGTCCGGAGATATCAATAGATTTTTCTCGAACAGATTCTGCGGCTGCGAAATTTATATTGATGCTATGGCATAATGACTATATGCTAGATCCAGGGTCACTACAGACACCAGATACTAGATGATACTAGATTGATGTGACGCTGCTGACCTGGTCATTGGAGTCCTCGGAAACCAGTTTCGACTCGAACTTGCCCATTCCCAACTCAGAACAAAGCTGGTCATAATACAACTTTAGAGTTCTCAAGTCCAGAATGGTCAAGGAGTCGAAGTCAGCGTGGTGGTACCTTGCCAATTCCTTAGGCGGAGCACTGAATACCGAACCTTCATGACTAGCTAATGAATCATTGCCCTCCGACTTATTTGTGATATTCAGAGGGGTGGTCTTATTTAATGGTTCCGCCTGTGATGTAGATGGCCCAGTAGACCCTTCAGAAAGAGTTTGCGACAGCACTTGGTGGGAAAGATTCTGCTCAGACAGTTGGCTCTGAAGCTGTTGACCGTTTGAAAGATTATTAAACCATTTTTCCATCACTTGCATGCTAGAAGTTCTGCTTCGGATATCGGGTCTTTTGACACTGATGGTGGGTTGTTCCAGGTCGTCTAATGATTTCAAGGAGGTTTGTGATTGGTTGATAGGGTTCTCCAAATTGTGTACTGATCCTGTAGCATTGAATTTAGTCATAAGGTCTGTAACTCCCGAAGAGAGTTTGGATGCAATTGTGTTCTTACGGCTCGGAGAAATGGTGGGGTTAAGGGGATTCCCATTTTCCAATGATGATGATCTTGTTCTTGAATGATTGGGCGATAACCTATCGATAATAGAAGCTGATCTTGTATGCTTTGTATTGAACAAGCCTTCCTCCTCTTCAGTGCCTTTAAACTGCAGAACACTTACGGATCCAAATCGGCCGATAATGTTTCTCATCATATTGAAGCTGGTGGAGTTGTCATTATCATTAGATATGATTGGTGATGGGGGTGATGATACGCCACCTTCATTTTCAAAACCCGTGTCGATGGTGGGTAAAGAACTTCCTCTAGTTTTAACCACCCCTGAATTCGACCGGGACCTGTTTTTGGCGGCGGCCTCGCTGAGCTTGTTAGTCAAAGTGTTGAATAATGAGCTTGACCTTGACCTATTACCTTCATTTTGTTCAATAATAGGTCCGATCTCACCGGTGGCTTGTTTTGAAGGAAACTCAAACTTAGGAGCAAGTTCTTTATCCACGAACACATTCATTGGCTTGTTGAGGATGTCCTCATTTGATGGTTGGTCGGTTAATTCATCGATTGTGACATTCTGAATGAAGAATAAAACTGCTTCAAAATTGGTTAGATAATATTGCAATTCACTTTTGTTAAGGTATCGGGTGTTCAAATATTGAATAAGCTCTTTATCACTGGTAAAGAAAGGGGGCTCAGATTCAGATGATTCTCCAGTGCTTGGCTTGTCCAGCTCGTCAGTCTCGTTCAAGTTAACACAATTGAAAATGGTTGTTCTTTTATTGTTGATGTTCTTTGAGTGGTTAGCCAATGTTTCGTTAGGATTGTAAAAATAAAAAGAAGTGCTGTTTAAAATCGTCACGTCATAAGGGTCAATATGATTAGTGAAGTTCTTCACAAAGTTGAAAGTCAAACATAATTCCAAAGGTTCTTTTAGTTTATAGATCATCAAATAAATTAATATTGGTAATAATCTATCATTATTAATGCTATGTGAATCAAGATCACAGTGTGTAGACAAAATCTTCATTAACAGTTTCTGAAAGTCAGCTATGAGCTTTAGTTTCGAGTATGGAGTGATTAAATTTTGGATTTCATTGAACCTTTCTAGTAAAAGTTTCATTTCAGGGTTTTTTTCACAGGTGTTAATGAAGTTTACCAATGCGTGATCTTCGGTGTGATCCTTGTCTATAAAGCTTTCAAAACTGAGGTTCAAGTTTCTTAATGCGTTTAATTTCTTATCAAAAAGCTCTTGAATTACCAAATCTTTTTCGTTAAATCTGAATATCTTGTCGTATAAGGTGATCTCATCATCTTTATTACTTACCGACAGGAGTAAGGATATTTGAGCTCTCTCCACCACGTTGAATACCACCAAGAACTTATAGAAGTTGAAGACTCTGAGTTGAAGAACAGCATCCGGGTCAGTTCTTTTAACCAATTTGATTGAAGATGATGAATAATTAGCTATGGCAAGGAGATAGTCAAACAGTTTTGGGTTTTGTTTAAAGTATTCGGAACCGCTAATAAGCTGTTTCTTCACACCATTTGACTGGGTATATGTGGTGACCACCGTGGCATTTAGATCGTTATAAAAATTGTGGAATAAATTGGAAAGCTCCTTAATTGATAAAGGCGTTTGGTATCTTGGCTCTTTTAAATATTTTAGAAACCCCTGAACAAGCAGATTGGTAGAGCTGTTGATAGGCACTTCGTCCAACTCAACCTCTTGTTCGAGTATTCTTACCACGTCTTTTGTGGAATTTAACGTCATAGCGGGTGAGGTCTTCTAGGGATGAACCGTATGCGAGGAGGCTTTGTATGAAGAGGAAAAAAAACGGCTGGATAAGAAGTAAAGAATTTCGCTTGACACGGATGGGAACAGATGGATATTACCGACTATAGCTTGCGGTAGGTGAAGAGCCAGTGGGTAAGATTATCCCTTGTAGAAAGCAGTGAGTTCAGTGATTTGCTCCTTCGTAGATATTTTTTAGCGCGCTTTCGCAGTTTATCAGCAGAGCGGTTAGAGCATGGCACCGGGTTTGTAGCATAGATAATTGAGGCTGTAAATGAAGGGGGTGTTTAGTGTGTAACAAGCATGGAGATGAGGTCGCGTTATAGGTAGAGGGAGACTTGAGCAATTAAGTATCTGTATATTCGTTATGTAATTTTGCAGCCACCTATCAAGTGGGCTTATCAAGGCTCATCGATCTAGATCCACCTAGGCTGTGTTAATTCATTCTGAACCGTCCGGTTTGAATATTGTAAACCACAACCCAATACCATGGTGGTAATACTATACGAGAAAACACAGTTCGGGTTAAATCCACATAATCAATTTGCAGTGCCTGCTTCACTCGTTTAACGGTTCTAGATCTCATTCTTTGTCTTTGGGTATTCTTATCAGGGTAGAAGTCGCCAAAAAGAAACCCTTGGATGTACCACCAGAAATGGCCTGCAAAAAGGCAAACAAAAAGATTCCAAGCCGCCTGCGACGTCAAAACTCTTTTAAATACCCATAAATCTCCTGATAATATTCCTGTAAGGTCAGGGCCAAATTGTCTCAGAGTCACCCACGAAAGGAAGAAGGAGAAAACGGGCAAAAAAATGGCTCTGAATGAAATGATTCCAAAGTAGTTCATTTGTAGATCAGGACCATTTCTTCCTGCTAAGTATATGAGAGAATCATATATGGCTTCCGCCAATTTCGGGGAGGCATAGCCGAATTTGTAGTAGCCAAATGTCACCATTATGACAATTGTTACCGCAATTAGAATGACGTGGTAGAGAAAGTCTAATGGCTGTAATTTATGCATAGCTTGGCGTAGTTGATCATCTTGTTGGTGGTTGAATTTATTGATTGATTTGGGGAAAGCGGCTTTGGTCAAAGAAAACAGCTCTTCGTATACTTTTAGGAGACGAAACATCGACAACATGTTGAACACCATAAAGATCAGGATTTCCCCAAAGCAAAAGAAAGAGGCGATAATCCTCCATGGTTCTTCGGATATTTTCAGAGGGATGAAATCGAAGCGAGATGCAGGGAGAAGCTTGAAATGCACCGCCAAGCTGGTGGCGCTCACTGCCATCCCCCAATAGAGAGTGATAGGAGGTACATCTCCCAATAGGTCGTGGATGTTCTCCATAACTGGCTTGATATCAGCAGCTAATATGAACAGGTAACAAAAGGTTGAGAAAACGCGACTTCAAACGATCAAGAATCATCGAGATGGTCCCTCTTGAAAAGCTCATATATAGAAACGACACACCATTGGACCGAGGCGATAGGAAGACCAAGAGCATCACGGAGCCCTACGACTATCTTCAAGGGCTCCCAGGAAACAACAGCGCCATTCGGACGTTATGTATCCAGGCATTTGATGATCTTTACTTTGGAATCAATAACCATCGATTGATAGTGGCCATGAACGAATTGGTAGACACGCTTCACGACTGCTCGTTAATTATTGACGACATCGAGGATTCGTCTGAGTATAGGAGAGGGGCGGTGGCAGCCCATCTTAAGTATGGGGTGCCCAGTACCATCAACTCTGCCAATTATATGTACTTTGTAGCGTTTGCCATGGGCAATAAGCTCAGTAAAATTTACACCGATGACGCTTCAGAGCAGGATCAGATCAGCCTCAGAATCAACAAAGTGATTGTGGACGAAATGTTGAACTTACATCACGGGCAAGGGATCGATATCTACTGGAGAGATAATAAGCATCAGCTCAAATCATTACCTTCAGAAGATGAGTATCTTGAGATGGTGATGGATAAAACCGGCGGGCTTATGAGAATCATGTCGAAGTTGCTAGAAGCATTCAAGCCAGCCAGGTCCCCGAATCACATTGCATTGACCAATTTGTTGGGAATGATTTACCAGCTCAGAGATGATTATTTTAATTTTACAAGCGATAAGTATAGCCATATGAAAGGAGTTGTGGGAGAGGATCTTTTGGAGGGAAAGTTTTCTTTTCCTATCCTACACAGCTTGAACTATTCCCAAGATTCTCCTCTAGGCGAATTGTTGTACACCAAGACCCACGAGCAAAGAAAACAGAGTCCTGAGTTGATTGCAAAATCTATTGAGTATATGAAGAACGAGTCGAAGTCTTTAGTTTACACGAATCAGAAGCTTAAGGCATGTTTACAAATGGCCCACGATCTCGTGAAGCAAGACGAGACTCTTGAAGGTGCTAGTTCTGCTTTGATCTATCAAATCCTCAACCAATTAAGCGATACATAGTCGAAACGAGCCATCAAAAAATTCGCAGCTCATCTGAAAAAATCAAACATGTTGTACCTTGTTGGCTTAGGATTATCCTATACGACGGATATCACCGTTAGAGGATTGGAGGTGGTGAAGAGATGTAAGAGAGTGTATTTGGAGGCATACACGTCTATATTAATGCAGGCAGATCAGAAATCTTTGGAAGAATTCTACGGCCGTGAAGTACTTTTGGCTGATAGAGAATTGGTCGAGGGTGGATCTGATGATATTTTAGCAGGGGCCGAAACAGATGACATTGCTTTCTTGGTGGTGGGTGACCCATACGGGGCCACCACGCACACCGACTTGGTGATCAGAGCCAGAGAGTTGGGAATAAAAATAGAAACTATTCACAATGCCTCAGTGATGAATGCAGTAGGTGCTTGTGGTTTACAATTATACCAATTCGGACAAACGGTTTCATTGGTATTTTTCACTGAGACATGGAAGCCTGACTCTTTCTATAACAAAGTAATGGAAAACAGAAAAATCGGGTTACATACCTTGTTGTTATTAGATATAAAAGTCAAAGAACAAAGTATTGAAAATATGGCAAGAGGAAGACTAATCTATGAACCCCCAAGATACATGAATATCGAAACGGCTGCCAGCCAATTGTTGGAAATCGAAGAATTGAGAGGTGAACAAGCCTATACTCCAGATACTCCATGTGTAGCTGTATCAAGATTAGGGTCTCCCCAGCAAAAATTCAAGGCAGGAAGCTTGAAAGAATTATCTGAATACGAATCCGGCGAACCCTTACATTCTTTGATTATGCTAGGAAGACAAGTACACGACTTGGAGTTGGAATTTTTGAACGAGTTTGTCGATGATAAAGAGAAGTTCAAGCAGTTGGTAGAGAAAGACCAAGAGTTTTTCAAGCCTCCTCCTTATGTTCCACCGGTCGAGGATGAAGATTTGGAATAGAGAATCTAGTTAGATGCTAACTGGTTGTTATTTTGTAGTACATAATTACACAATTAATACTAATGCCTATTAGATGTTCAGTCTGCCTTTAACTTAGGGGCAACGTTCTCATTCACGTCCCATATGAGCCATTCATACCAACCATAGCAAACAGGTACGATGGTAACCAAATGCCATAAGCTGTGTGCATCCACTAAATCGTAACAAACAGGGGGGAAATCAAATATCTCCAAGGACATTCCTAACACCACAATAAACCCAAGAAATATAGGGTACAATGAGAATAGCTTATCTGAACGGGTGAAGAACGAGGCTATCAACACTCTTCCACAGTACTTTGAATTGTTTGTGCTTGTGTTTTTATCATTATAATACTGGGAATATAAATTAAAGCACAAAAATGACATCAAGACATTTTGGATAATTCCCACACTCACATTAGCTTGCATATTGTAAGTGTACAGCCAATCAGTCACGAGTCTATAGACATGGCCAGTATAGACGGATATGAATAGCACCGATACCGACACGAAAAGCCTTTTGTTTTCTGGTCTATAAAGCTCATAGTACCGGCAACAAACAGTATATAATCCGCTCAATACAGTTAACCCGGCGAAGTAATAGTCTAGTCTCTCCGTGACCAAGAAGTCTCTCATATGGAAAATGGTGCTGAAAACCCAGGCCAAACAGGTGATGAAACACAGTAAAAGAATCACATACAATTGGACGGTTGTTTGGTAACTTTGGCTTTTTTGCAACTGGTTGGATATTTTAGAGAACCCGTATGCGTGAGGAATGAAATTACCGATTGAAAACACCATGGAAACGAGTTCTTGGATCCCATAGATTCTTTGGAACGGCCATTTCCCATGGAACTGGAAAACCTCTTTTTCTTTGGCTTTTCTTTCTGCAGTGATAATTCTTTGACACTGATAATCACAGTCTTGTTCGCAAGTCCAATATAGATACGAGAGGTTTTCGTTAAACGGCGTGAAGTCCCAGCTTGACTCGGAGACTTCGAGATGACAATTGGCAGACGTACACTGCTCGACACACCGCTTGAACCGCTTTAGTTTGTCCCCAGGAGATGCCTCTATGCAGAGGAAAAGCGTTAACCAGGGAAGTAGATGCATACAGAATTCGCGAAGACTTCAAAGTTCAGATGGAGTGTATTCATATATAACTATTTGTAGACGTATATGCCGATATTCTTATCTGTCGATTCGTGTGTAGGACCTGATATTAGCACAGGTTCCCATAGAGATTAAATATCTATAAGCTTCTAAAGACTAGCTAGTTGAGCCCCATTGACATCACTGCGGTAGCATGTTGTTCTTGCTTAGAACAACCCCTTGGTTTGGACGAATCCATAACAAATATAAAACCAGCGATACAAGCGCTCTGGCAGTAAAACTTGTCACCAATTCGATATCGGTTATTTTTTTATGTATGGCTGAATCATCTCCTACCTCATCATCTGCGTATATAAAGGTTGAATGGAACTCATCATAAACCGCATCTTTCATATAATGGGAGACCTTATCTGTGATGAAAGGAATACAGATAGTTGCAAGCACAGAAACCATAAAAGCTGCCCTAATTCTGTGGTTATTGACATCGGAGTTTCCAGACTTGGATACTAATTTATCGAATGAATTGAAGGTAACCCAGGCTGAAAATACGCAGAAATAGCCATTGCCCGTGGTAAAAAATTCAAGGATATCACTCATGAAACTTGCAAAGAAATCAAATGGATTGGAATAGCGAAATGATACGTCCTCAAGTATTGAACTATCTATCAACGCATCAAAGGAGAAAAAAATCAAACGAATTCCCAAAATCGAAGCTGCAAGTCTCATGTTAGACTTGGGGAACAAAGAAGAAGTTTTTGTTCTTTTATGATAACTAAGTACCCCATAGCCCATACAGAAAAGAAGCGCAGCAAATCCAACAAATATGTCAAGACAACGTTTGGCATATTGAATCACTTCCCCAATGTATACCGGGAAACTAGTTGGTGTGTAGTTTCTCCATGCGAGAATTGATAACGAGATTCCATTCAAAATAAAAAATGGCACCAAAATGTATAGCACGACGTATTTGGATGATATCGAAATTTCACTTAAATCTCTATACCCTGCAATGATGAAAAAGTCAGCTACAAGCACAGCCAATAAAAGCAACATCCAAATGTACATGGTCTTTTCCGTCTGGTACATTCTATACTCCCACTCGTCTAAGAAGCCGCTGCCACGAAATCCTATGCCTTCAAGTCTCACGGTTACTTTATCGTGAACAGCAAAAGCACAATAATAGCCCTTACGTTTAAAGTTCAAACGTAACAGGTTATGGCTCGGATCCTTTGGATCGTTTGTCAAGTATGAGTTCAAGTACCTGGTCTCGTCTTCCTGGTTAAAAGTTACGTTGAACTTACCATCCTTGATCAACCGGTTATATTGATCGGCATCAAACTCATCATCCCAGACTGGATGAAGAGAAAGTTTCCTTTTTCTTAGAAGAGTGTTGTCCAAAATCAATGCTGGTACTTTAACCGTGTCGGGGTTGTCACCTATAACATTTTTTAAAGATACTTCTATGTACCCAACAGTATCTGCCAGCACCATAAAACAAAAAGTATCACCTCTGTGACTCCTTCTTGCTGCCACTAGAGCGATCAAATGGAGCCATACAAGCGTGATAAACCAATTCTTCATTATTGAGGAATAGGGGATCGCGCGGGTTTAAATACGCCAATTTACGATGCGGCTTTTGTAATTCTATTCTGCACATACACTGACACAAATTGTTGGTCACATGTCAAAAACTATTTTTGGATTTGACAGGCGCGGACCGACTTCCGTGTTCAAGATTCACTGCTCTGCCACTTGGAGGGAACCAGGCTGAGACTTGGTTTGATGCCAGGGCGGACAATTTACTTGAGTCATGAAATTCTTCATACGACGTTAGTCAAGTAGGAGGACACACAATTCTAGAGATTTGTATCAAAGGTGTTGATATGTTTTGTTGATACGTCTTGTTGGTACATCTGTTCCGTGCTGGTTAAGACTCACTACTCTGCCACATGAAGGGAACGATTTCCAGGCTGAGGGCTTGGTTTGATGCCAATGCGGATAATTTTACTGGAGCCTGTCATGAAATTCTTCATACGGCGTTAGTCTCAGTGGTAGGTGAACACAGCCCGATAGAGAGGAAGGATGAGGCTTGTTCGGGCCTAGTTCGCTAATGTGAGACGCATCGGTTAAGAGAATCTGTTGTACAAAATTGTAACATGCACCAGACCCTAGTAGTCATTTTAAATCTTCATTTGTTTGAGAAGAGCTGGGCGAACAATTCAGCCGTGAGTATACCAATTTCCTTGTTGGATGGTCAATACCTGTCTATCTATACTCCAGTCTGTATACATCTGTCCCTACCATCTTCGTCTATCTATATCCCCGTCTTTCCAGTCTGTATACATCTCTCCCTACCATCTTCGTCTATATCCCAGTCTGTATACATCTCTCTCACCATCTTCGTCTATCTATATCCCCGTCTTTCCAGTCTGTATACATCTCTATTACCCCCTGTATCTGTTCTAATTGCTGTCTCTAACCTGCTCTTCCAAAAAATCCACAAAATCCACTAACTCAATCGTCTCCTCCTTCAACACCAATCCCTGGTTCTGCGATGTCCAAAAAACCACGAAAACAGCAGCAATGATAGCAAATGATACAAAGTCCATCCAGTACCTAATATATATCACAGCCAGTTCTTTCGAGATATATCTTTCAGGCTTACCAAAAATATCACCCGACATATCCATTGTCCAGAAGTACGCAATGAGGTTGAGTACCAAAGGCACCACCAAAAGGGCGACGGAACCCGCAATGAATGCCTTTCTTACTAGGTGGTTATTCTCCCCATATGTTATTATCATTATGGAGCTGGGTTTGAACGCCTGCAACGATCGCAACGATGCAATACAATAGAGCACACATACACCCACCGTCAAATAGTGACCACATTCGGCCAAGGTAGAGAACACTCCTTCAAGCTCTTTCTGTGCCAGACTACGCTTGTCGGATATCTTTTCCCATAAATTGCTTTGTATTACCAGTTTTACAACCACCACAACACTTCGTATGGTTGATATCACCAACACCAAGGTCCAGTTCGTCTTCTTGAACGATCTATAGAAGACCCCACCGCCACTATAAGAAGTAATTCCGTACCCCATGCAGAACATGAGCTTCAAAGCGTCAAAGTATATCAGGAACAACTCGTGGACACACACAACAAATGCTCTTACCGAGGGCGAAGGAATGGATAAGAACGTTTCATAGTGGTTCCCCCACATGTCGACGAACAACTCAAATACAAGTAGCAACAAATGCGGTATCGCCAACATGACTACAAGGCCTTTAGTTACCACGGCGGTTTCAGACCAGTCAAAAGCCATCTCTCTCAAATATTTATAGTCCAAGTAGCAGAGGAAAAACACCACCATTGTGGCTACAGCTATGCCCTTTTTGGTGCTGTACTCCATGTACAAATGGATCGAGAGAGCCCCGTGATCGTGCTGGACGAACACAGGCACTTCGAAGTCTTCAAGCGATGCCGCCAGTACACAGTAGCGTTCGTACCGGTCGATTGGAGCTACGATACTCTTTTGGCTGCTGTTCAAGGGCTTGTTCGATAGTACCTCTTTCTGGAATTTGGGAGAACATTGAACGTGCCGTTGCCGTCAATGAGGGCTGGCAAGTGTTGGTTAAGAGATGTCTCATAGGAAACCATCACTGACACTGGTTCTGCACTCTCAAGAAACACTTCTATATGAGCATTGTCGCCGCCTTTAGCAAGAAAACAACTGGCGTCGTATCCTTTTTCTCCTCCGTATAACACATGTCTTCCTGCAGTAACGAGTGTTAAAGTATATAGGAAAACGATGCACCAACAGTCCATTGAGTTCCCAGTGGTTGATTTTTGCGCGATCCTCGAGTGTGTATTCCTTCTTTTACCTACCTGTATTATACAAGACGCCTCGATGCCACGCCCTGTACTTTGGCCAGTATATCAGCTGTAATATTTCGTAGTGCCATTTCCCACACGCACCAACAATTTTGACAGGCAATCGCGGTGATATGATTTCTAGGCAGATGCGTCAAGGGCCACCATTGTGTTCGCGGTAGAGAAAGCGAACAATGGGCGAGCGCAGCGGTTTTTCTCGCTGTTCTCGCGGGGAGTATTAGCGCCGGAAGTAGAAGCAAGATCCGAAATGCAGCGCTCTAAGTCTACCGAGTCAAAAGGCTAAAGGAGGCCCCAATCCACTTGCCAGGCCCACCCACTGAACTTCTCTCCCACTCATCTCCCACTCATCTCCCACTCATCTCCCACTCATCTCCCACTCTCCCACTCTCCCACTCCTCTCCCACTCTCCCACCAGTCAACGTGCCGCTGTTCCCCGTACTTGCTAGCCAGATTAACTTAGATAAGCCGCGCGGAATGTTTCCCCGATAAAGAATGGAATATTTAAACTCAGGTATTGCCAATTTTTAAATCTTTATTAACATGTCGACCATCACCGAAACCCACACCGTCAGCGTGGAGCCTTCTACATCCAGAGGATACGCTCTTGGGGAAAGAGGCGCCCATAACATATCTATGGGATTTGACCATCCATATACCATTCCACAGTTTGCTGATAAGCACGAACAGAGGAAATGGGCCAAGCAACACATGGCCGGCGCCTTCAGGGTTTTTGCCAGAAAGGGGTATACCGAAGGAACGTCTGGGCATATCTCTATCCGAGATCCTGTTGATACAAACACCTTTTGGATCAACCCATTAGGGAAGCATTTTGGTCTTATCAGAGCAAGTGACTTGGTCCATGTATCTGAGGACGGCGAGATATTACCCGATGGAAACCAGACCGCAATCAACGCAGCGGGCTTTGCTATTCATTCGGCGCTTCATAAGCATAGGCCAGATGTTAATGCTGCGTGCCACACCCATACTAGGTTTGGTAAAGCCTTCAGTGCTCTTGGAAGACCATTGGCCATGCTAAGTCAAGATACTTGTACTTTCTACAAGAGCCACTCGTTGTATAATGATTTCGGAGGGGTGGCTTTTGACGAGAGAGAGGGAATTGAAATTGCTAAGAGTATTGGAAACGGGAAAGGCGCTGTTTTGCAGAATCATGGTTTGATTACAGTTGGGCAAACCGTTGATGAGGCAGCCTATTTATTCACGTTGATGGAAAGATCATGCGAGTGTGAGTTATTGGCCAGAGCAGCCCTTCAGCCTGGTGAAGAGTTGGTGGAATGTGGCGATGAAGAAGCTGCTTATACTGAACACCTCGCTAGTGATCCCGAAACGTTATATACCGAGTTTCAGCCTGATTATGAAATGGAGCTCGAGTACAATGACAACTTTTTGAGATAGGTGCCTACACCTTAGTATTTATTGGTTTTAGTTAATGTATGGTTGGTTTGAAAGAGGTTCACCACGGCGTAGTATTGTCAGCAAAGATTCCTGTTCTACACTCCCCACAAAGACCACCCCAGATCAGGCTACTTAAAGAGACACACGTACACATAACTGACATAAATTCTCTATACACTTGAACCCAAATCCTCAATATGCTCCTCGGTAGTCTTAACCTTTGCGTTTTTTAAAAACTCTTCGTGGGTGACATCAACGGTACTACCTTCGCCATCAAAGATCCGGGCAACTTCTTCCAAAGAGTATCCCTTTGTCTCGGGGTAAAAGAAGTAAGTATTCAAACAGATAATCACCAACAAAACGCAGAACACTATATAGTATTTCCAGCCTATATTGTCCATTGCAATGGAGTTACAGAACGAGGCGATGATCAACGACCCATAGACACCCATCAATTCGGCTGCCACTCCTTTTGATCTCAAATAGTACGGGAATATCTCGGTGGGGTATCCCAATAACAATGGCGTGTAGGCAATATCATAATGGAAGTAATAGATGAATATAAATGCCACCACTGCCTTTCCAGCAGCATCTGAACCTCGTTCGGCAAATATGGCCGAGCAGGCTGTCCATATGATGTATGAAACAAGCATTCCAATTCCAGACCATAGAAACAAGGTTCTTCTTCCAAGAAGATCAACCAATAAAGCAGCAGAGCTGGCAGCGATTAAGTTGAAGATTTGCAAAAGACCATTGATCAAGGTTTGCATGGTGGACGAATGAATTCCAATCGAATCCAACACCAACGTCAAGTAGTAGGATACAACGGCTATCCCATTCCACTGGGCAAAGATCCCTAAACTCACGGCTATGTATGTTCTCTTTCTGTTTCCTGGCGTGCTGACCAAGTCTGACCATTTCGAGCTTTTGGCTGCCTGCTCCAAGTCCAAGGTAGCCACAATCTCCGTCATTTCGACCTCCACCAACTCCAGTGTCTCGTCTCCACCAGCATGATGCTCTATCAAGATATTTCTGGCGTCGTCCACTTTACCTTTTGATATAAGCCATCTCGGACTTTCAGGTACAAACCATAGGAACACCAATTGCAAGACAGGGAACCCAGCTTGCAAAATGGTGGGGATCCTCCAGGAGAACTCGTCAGATCTTCCTTGGGTTCCAAAACAGGTCCAGGAAGCTAGAATGGCTCCCAAGTAGTAAAACGTCCAATACAACGAGGTCAACTTTCCTCTGTAACTCGGGTACGAAAGCTCAGCAATAAGGAGAGGGGCAGGCTGGACTGCTAGCATTCCTGCGGCCCCCACTATGAATCTGGCTGCAATGGTTGCAGCCAAGTTTTTTGCAGCCGCTTGGATAATGGTGGCCACCACCACCCCGATCAAGCCGATGAAAATCGTCCATTTTCTTCCCAAGTAGTCTGTCATCCAGCCACAGAACGGAAGGATAATGAAGCACCCAACGTTCTGTGCCGCATTGACAAACCCCAACATGGTACCTCTGGGGTGGTCAAAGTATTCTCTCCATCCGGTGATGGACTGTAAACCATTCATCAACGAGCCATCATAGCCTGCTGTGCTACTCACACTCAAAGGCACAAGAAGGAGCAAGTTCAATTTCAACAAGTGGCTGACTTGGAACCAAGGTTTCCCGTGGTCGGGTAGAACCTGGGCGATGGCTGGGCCAACGATCTCACTAACAGGAGTGAACTTCAATTTCATTTTAACGGGCAGAGTAGGTTCAGATGAGACTCCACTTACTTTACTGGAATTTTCACTGGCTTCAGACATGCTATTTATATTAGGGCTGGAGGATGGATGGGTTCAGGCAATAGGAAAAGCTCATTGTGCACCTACAGGCCCGAGACCCCACATTAGCCGCACCCCGGATTCTAGGTCGACAGAAGTGCGAGTAATTCCGCTTGGTGCGGAATCTGGGGTATCATAACTTGCGAAGGTGTATACGAGGAAGATAAGCGGGAATTGTTAGGATGAGTCTCTTTCGCTGCTAATGCTAGGAGGGTGTTATTGATCGAAAGGGGTGTTATCGAGAAAGCTGGGGTGTTATCGATCGAGCAAGGGTGTTATAGAGAAAGCTGGGGTGTTATCGACCTAGCAAGGGCGTTATAGAGAAAGCTGGGGTATATCAAGATACTGGTTTATATTGATCTAAGTATTTACCAGAGCCATAGACTGGACGTCTATGCACAGAACTACTCCTATGGACAACAGAAGCCTCCATCAACAATGAAATCGCTGCCGGTGGTATACGTAGAGGCATCACTAGCGAGGTACAAGTAGATCCCCTTTAATTCTCTTGGGTCCGCATCTCTAGTCATAGGAATCATGTTGAACCAGGCTTCCTTCATTTCGAAGGGGCAGTCGCCCGAGATGGCGGTGTCAATGTACCCGGGGGACACGCTGTTCACTCTGGCAAAGTCGACCCACTCCACTGCCAATGAAGAAGACAAGTGCTTGACGCCTGCTTTGGCAGCATTGTAAGCAGCTTGTTGTTGGGGAACATTGACAATGTGGGCAGACATAGAAGCAGTGAAGATCAAGTTTCCTTTTCCTTGTTGCTTGAACACTTTCCCAGCAGCCCGGGCACAGTAATAGGCTCCATTGAAGTCGGTGTCTACCACATCGTGCCATGCGTCTAACGTCTGGTCTAATCCCCCGGCTTTTGCAGGGATGCCTGCATTGGCAATCATAACATCGAGATGGCCAAAATCCCTAACGGTTTCGGCAACACCGTCTTCCACTTGCTGCCAGACTTTGACATCGACCTTATATGCTTTGGATTTGACACCATATTTTTGCGTGAGTTCTTCAGCCAATTGTTGGGCAGAAGAATTGTTGTGGTACCACAAAGAAATGTCAGCACCAGCTTCTGCCAATCCTCTGGCAACCTCATGGGCAATGCCTCCAGAAGCACCGGTGATGATGACGGTTTTTCCTTTCATGGAAAACATCTCAAACACGCTGTCGGAGAGTACTGGATTTGGTTTTCTAATCGATTGGGGCATAATAAATTTTTGTGGCTACTTGAATGAGTGCTGATGCACAGATTTATATTTGTATACTCCGGACTTCTCTTGCCCCGGGAACGGATTGGCTACCCCAGGTTCACGGAGTATGTCACCCTTGTGGAGGGACCTTGGTGAATTTGCAGCCAAATGCGCGGCCCAGTTGACTGTTGTCCGGTGGGGTTTGTGGGTGAAACCAGCGAGTCCCTGGGCATGCCTCGTATAAGCTGGGCTGCTGTGATACCTGTATGACTTCAGATGGCGGGGAATGTTCTACCTCGTATTCTACGTACTGGCATGTCGTTTCTATGTGGTAGATTGTGTCTACACGGTATATCATGCCTACACGTCGTTTATGTCTATACAAGCCTCTACTACTCAAGTTGCTCTAGCGTATATTCTATCTAGTCTTGTACCCCTTCAATCACCACTTTGATCACATCCGTACGACCCTCTTTAACAAGCTCGAACGCTTTCTCGGCATCTTCAAACTTGAACCGGTTGGTGATCAACCTCTTCACATCTACCTTTCCAGAAGCCACCAACTCGACTGCGGTGGGATAGACTCCAGTAGAGTACCTGATGGACCCAGTCCAGTTCAATTGCTTGACCAATGCATCAGTGACTGGAAAGCTGATAAATTCCTTTCCCATTCCTGCTTGAACAAACCTGGCCTCGTGTCTAGCGGCGTATACCCCTGTGGCAATACATGGCTCTGCACCTGTAGCCTCCAACATCACGTCAGCACCATTTCCAAATCCAAACTGGGCATTGATCGTTTGAGCTACGCCTTTGGCGAAGTCCTCGAAAGTTTCTTCATCCTTTTTGAAAGGCATTTTGAACACATCGTCAGCACCAAAAGTCTTAGCAAATTGCAATCTTCCATCCGAAATGTCAACACCAATGACTTTCTTGCAGCCGTATGCTTTGGCCACCGCCTGGCATAGTAAACCAATTGGCCCGCATCCAAACACAATGACATTGTCAACAGCTTGAAGTTGAGCTCGTTTACAGATTTGTACTGCAACAGAAACAGGCTCAACCATAGCCGCCTCTTCCATGTTCATATGGTCAGGGATCTTGTAACAGAAGTCATATGGTGCATTAAAGTACTTTTGCAATGTCCCATCGTCCGGAGGAGTGGCTGCGAAAAACATCTTTTCACAGGCATTGTATTTACCGTCTCTACAGTATTCACAGTACCTGCAAGGAAATCCCGGCTCGACGGCCACTCTATCACCCACTTTCAAGTCGGAAACTTCGCTTCCCGTTTCAACCACTACTCCGGAAGATTCGTGGCCCAACACCATCGAGTCACCTTCATTTAAAATGAATTTGCCAATTCTTCCCTTTTGCCAGTAATGTACATCTGATCCACAGATTCCGGTCTGTTCGATTTTGAGACGAACTTGTTTTGGCTGGACTGGAATGATGGGTCTGTCTTCGAACACGACGTTTTTAACTGATTTCAATACGAATGCTGGGTTGCTCATAATTGGATGGTAACGAGATTGATGCAGATGAGCAAGCTTATATATGAGAACGGAGGCATTCACGGAATGGGAGATAAGTCGGTAAAGAAAAGAGCTCTGCTCACGGAGTTCTGTCAGCCTCCCCACATTTAAATTTCGCAGCCTTGTGGCCGACTGAATCCGGAGCGAGTCTACCATAAAGTATATTAACCACAGACTGGATCTCGAAAGGGATAATGACGGTGGAAATCAAAACACACTCTGCCATAGGGGTGCTTTCCGCAAGAGTGTTGAAGTTGTTCGAAACTTCACAAAGAGAGCGTGTCTTGATAGCAATTGGAGGTGGCCCTGGGTCGGGTAAAAGCACGGTTGCAAAACAAGTGTCTGAGTATCTAACTCAATTGAAGATTGAAACGGTGGTGGTGGGAATGGACGGCTTTCATTTGACACGCCACCAGTTGGGCCAAATGGAAGACCCGGCCAACGCTTTCAAACGAAGAGGCGCCCCCTTCACGTTTGACGCCGAAGGGTTTGTGGGTTTTATAGAGCAATTGCGCAACAGTTGCAGTGTAAAGGCTGCTAATAGACCGGCCATTACAGCGCCGTCTTTTGACCACAGAGTCAAGGATCCGGAGCCCGACAAGATACTCATTCCGCCTTCTGCTTCTGTTGTTATTGTGGAAGGATTGTATACGTTATTAGACGTAGAACCATGGAATAAAGTGGTGAGCAAGGTCGATGAGAGTTGGTTTGTGAATGTTGATGCGGATGTGGCTAGAGAGAGAGTTGCAAGGCGCCATTTCGAAGCGGGCATTGAACCGACGATGGAAGCAGCCTATAAGAGAGTAGACGGCAACGACGCGTTGAATCTTGTGTTTGTAGAGGGCAATAGAGTGCCCAACATTGATGTTATCATACGCTAATATATTTTTTTCGCAGCCTTTTTGCGCACCCACCCTCCGCAACCGGTATTCTGTCACCCTGATGCCAACATCAGTGGATATAATAGTGGGGACTATATATATAGACCCAAAGAACCTGATTAGGTCGATCAAGAATGCTTTACAAAAATAATGATGCTCCGGTGCTTGGCTTGTTTTCCTTGAAGGGCAAGGTGTCTCTTGTCACGGGAGGCTCTAGAGGTATTGGGCTTGGTGCAGCCATAGGGCTTGCCGAAGCGGGATCGGATATCGCCATTACATACAACACGTCGTCCTCTGAACATATGGAAGAAATTGCGTCTAAGTTCCAGAAAATCGGCGTCAGGTTCAAGGCTTACCAGTGTAATGTTACCAACAAGGAGGACATCTCAAAGTGTGTGGATAGAATCTTACAGGAGTTCGACCGATTGGATGTGGTTGTTCCCAATGCCGGTATAGCCATCCATGTTCCAGCCGAGGAAAGCTCAATTGAAGACTATAGAAAGATTATGGACGTCAATTTAGATGGGGCCTTTTACACCGCTCAGGTGGCTGCAAATGCGTTCAAGAAACAGAAACAAGCTGGTATTCTTGAACAGGGAAGAATCGTGTTTACTGCCTCTGTTTCTTCCTTGATTGTTAATTATCCTCAGAAGCAAGCAGCGTATAATGCTTCGAAAGCAGGCTTGGTTCGGTTGGCCAAGTGTTTGGCAGTGGAGTGGATAGACTTTGCCAGAGTCAATTGTGTTTCTCCAGGGTATATTGACACGGATATGTTGGATATCCATCCTAAGGAATGGAGAGACACCTGGTTCTCTATGATACCTGCCCAGAGATTGTGTGCTACTTACGAGTTGAAGGGAGTGTATGTGTTTTTGGCCAGTAATGCCTCCTCGTATATGACTGGCGAAGAAGTTGTTGTTGCAGGAGGATACACCCTTACTTAGGGGATTTAGATACTTGAATAGATGCATACAGCATATAGGCAGTAGCAATGGACGCATGATCGTTATGTTTATTATATATACTTCGTTGGACTCATTGTTTCGATTACAAAAACTGCTGTTCGATATCAAAGGAACCGGGCCAAAGCATAGAGTGCAATTGCATTAACTGGGAGAAAGGGCTCTCGTCAGTTCCGGAAGCAGAAAGGTCAATGGCATCGTTTTGAAGATCTTGTGCTAGGTAACCAGCACCTAGTGATTCTATAAGATTCAAAATCCTCTTAGCTGAAGGACAAATATTTACTAATTTCTCGATGACGGCTTTTGCTGTGTGGACATCATTTCTCCAAGTATCAGCACTGGGAGCAATCGGGTTGTTTCGAAGGCAAACCAACGGCATGAGTGCTGCTGGTATAAGAAAGTACAACGAATACCACGCGTCCATTCTGTTGTACTTTGACTTAAGTGACCAGAAGTTCCCCATGCTTTTAAGCGTGGCACTGCATTCCTGAAGACATATTTCGCCTGCTTTCGAATCAAAGTCTCCTTCAACACTATTTGAATTCACAACCACATTCTTCAACAAAAATGTGCGGTACATTATGATCCTTAAGTTACGGTACCTCCATGTGAGGACAGCATGGGCTAACTTGTAGTTTGCAGGAACCACAGAGTCTTCTCTGAAGTACTCGGGGATGAGTTTCTTCCATCTTTCGATGTACTGTTCGTCCCATTTCAAAAGCTCGACAGACGAAGGGAATGGTTCTGTGATGATCCTCTCATAAATACTGTTGGTCAAAATATGGAAGAGAGACTGTAATCTTACACTGGAATATATCGTGGGAGAAGCCTGCTCTTTGGGTAGTTTGGGTGACATTCCTGTCAATTCAGTATCCAAAATATTCAAAGGAAGTCTTGAATCAATTCCAGCACATGGAATGCCTAAAGGTCTTCCGTAAGTGATTGTTTGTCCACAATCAAAAATGTATAGACACCACCATACTCTTCTTTTGATTTCCTGGTTTAATAGTGACTCTTCCCCTTCGTTAATTTGTTTATGTAGCCCTAAACCCAAGGCCATTCTTACGGCAAGCCCGAGATAGTTGTAGCCCGAATTCGGTCTATCCCTTTTCTGAAGATAATTGGATATCAACGTAAGAGTCTGGACTAGCGTCAAGTTACCTGTCTCTAGAATTTCAATCGATAGCTTCGATTTAGCGAGTTCAAAGAGCCGGAGATCATCGTTTTCTTCGGGGGAACTGGCAGACATGAACGATCCAATTGCAGCAATGATGTATAGAAGTCCTTCCCAACCAGCAGGCGGAGCTATTATTTCATTAAACTGGGCCATGAATATAGGCTTATGGACTATCGGGTACAGGATATGGTATGTTTCAAAGTACTGGTTCACGTAGTATTCTAGTTTCGGACGAGAGATGTCTCGATGGCTCATGGAGTTTGCAGACGACGTTGAGTGTCCTGGAGAAGACGGTTTCTTGTCCGATAAAAAGAACCCACCCCCGACTAGGTTAATGAGGGCAGCGCTAGAAGCTGCCCCCAAATAGCTGTTCGACTCGGTGGTGGCCATGCCGTCAATAATGGACGGCTCTACCTCGCCCTGCTTCCGCTCGTCCCAGTTATAGTTGGAGTTTGGCGATAGGTCTGATCTGATCTGCTTTCTCTTGCTATTGTTACTGGTTGAATGGATGGTGGAGGGTAGAAGTTGGGGGATCTGGAGATCGGCTTCCTGGTCAGCCTGAGTTGGGGGTATCACGCTTAATGGCTTGGGCTGGTAGTTGAGCTCTTGAAGCACATCTTCGGGGCTTAATTTCTGTCGTTTCATAGGCGGCACCTGAATGTCCAAGTCATCTATTTCAACGCCATTCTTAAGACTGTGTAGCGTGGAAGACACGTCAAAACCAGGCAAAGATCGAGCTAGCACCTTTTTAAGGATCGAAAGCTCTTCTTCCACTTCAGTTAAATGTTTTCTCGTTAATGGGGTTTTACTATGACGCTCGTATAGACAGTGCCGCTTGTACTTGTTACACACGTCACATACGGGCAACTGTCTCGAGCATTTGACTCGGCGCCGTCTGCACTCGTTACAGGCGAACTTGACGTCCAAGTCGGGCGTTTCTTTGTCCATTGTGACCAGTTGGAGATCGAAAAGCTGTAGCAGCATCACCGAAGCGTGAGAAAGTCTGGGGTGACTGTCGCCCTCATAAGCCCGGCTGTATGCATTCCGACTGAAATGTGGGGCGCGGCTTTGGCAGTTACAGGAGAAGCTGGTACTGGCGGGAAGCTGGTACTGGCGGGAAGGTGGTGGCAGGATGCTGAGGAAGCAAGTGGCTTGTGTTGGAAGTGGGAGTCTTCCGCCTTGAGCTTATTGGTGGCTGTTAATTTCGGGGCCATCCTTTGGTGGGGGTAGTGTACAGTAGAACCAAGACATAGGGGCGCAGAATGTCAGTATGGGGAAATATTTTATAGGCGAGCTCGCATTTACAGGGATCAGCATTGTCACAAGGTGTTAGGGTGTTACCACCAGGTGGGTGTGACGGGGGTTGCTGTGTCGGCGACGTGTTAAATTGTGGGTGGTTTAGTGCAGTATTTAAGCTAAATTATGAGCCAGATGAGTGAAGCATCTCGTAATTCTGCAGCCTGAGAATGCAAATTTCACAGATCAGGAGAGAGAAGTGAAACAGAGATGTGATTTCCGATATCCTTTAATAGGGCATTTAATAGTCTTTAGTAGTCTTTAGTAGTCTTTAATAGTCTTTAGTACCCTTTAATAGCTTTACTAGCCTCTAATAGCTTTACTAGCCTTAGCATTGAATACCCAATATCCTGTAAATATGCCAATGAACTACTTCTACCACGTCAAACTGCAAAGTCAATGATCAATGTGAGTGGCCAGCATCGCTGCATGACATCACGTCGGGTTCGGAGATGCCCAATCACTTTAATGTCACCGGTTTGTTTCACTGGACGCGAGCACCAACTCGGGAGTCGAAAAAGCGAATCGCCCACCAGCTAAATACGTGTTCGCCCACCAAAACCAGATGGGGTACTTGTCTGTAAGGCGCTACCCCAACGTTGACCTACCCCAATAATTCTTTGTGAACCACTCGAACATTATAGCCTCCACTAAGTAAAAAACCGAACCGCAACTCCGCAGACCCCGCGTACCCCAGATTGATCGGAACAATTTAGGGCGGTGCGCCCCCACCATTCGTGTTGATCGATCGGTGGCATTGTGGGGATGAGATAAAAGTGGGCGAAAACTGGGTAAATGGTGGGGGATTGGGGCCAAAATCTGCAATAACACCATCTGAGGTTCAATAAACCACCGAGATGCGGTTTGTATATTGCCTTAAAATGGTCTGGCGGCATGTAGCTTCTCCAACTTATAAAGAGCTGGTGTCTTCACTTGGTTTTGAAAATCATCTTAGTAACATGGCAAGAAACGGTTCAAGTTCCATCTCGTCAGAATCAGGTATCGATATTATGAAAGAAAGTACTCAGCATGTTGAGGTTGTTGAAGCAGGTCTGTTCCAAAATAAACTGGTTGAAATTGGTAACGAATTAGAGCCGGAAAAAGTTGATAACCAGATCTTAAACTATATCGAAGAGTCGGCGGTTGAAATCGATGAAGAAACCGACAGAAGATTAAGAAGAATGATCCACTGGAGAATCTTACCTTGTATGATTGGTACTTATTTCTTACAAGCTTTGGATAAGGGTACGTTATCTTTTGCTTCCATCATGGGTATACGTGAAGATGCTGGTTTGGTCGGCCAGCAATACTCCTGGTTGATTACATGTACGTTTATTGCTGTGTTGGTGTTTGAATTGCCCACCAATATGCTTATTCAAAAGGTCCCTGTCGTCAAGTACTTGTGTGTCAACATTGTGCTTTGGGGGATTGTTTTGGCCTGTCACGCTTTGGGTAAAAACTTCACCATCTTGGTGGTGGTTCGTACATTATTAGGTACTTTTGAATGTTGTTGTCAACCAGCGTTTATTTTGATGTCGTCCATGTGGTACAAAAGAGAAGAACAAGCTATGATTGTTGCTTTGTGGTATATGATGAATGGAGGCCAGCAAATTGTTGGTGGTATTCTTTCATACTGTTTCTCTTTAATCCATGGTGCTGACTTAAAGAACTGGGAAATCTTGTTTTTGGTCTACGGTTCCATCACGGTTGTTTGGGGTATTTTCCTCTTCTTCTACACCCCCGACTCTCCTATGTCGGCCAAGTGTTTTAGTGAAGAAGATAAGAAATTGATGGTTGAAAGAGTTCGTGCTAACCAGACTGGTCTTCAAAACAGAAAGTTCAAGAAAGAACATCTTTATGAAGCTTTGAGAGACCCTCAAACTTACTGTTTCTTCTTCATCCAGTTCTTGACGTCTTTGCCAACATCGGGGTTGGGTGGGTTTGCCAATATCATCATTTCTTCGTTTGGGTTCACTGTTCTCCAAACCCAGCTTTTGGCAATGGTCTTGGGTGCCTACTTGATTATTTTACTTTTGTCGTCTGCTTGGTTGTCCAAGAGATTCACTCAAAACATTTTCTTTATGATCATTTACGTGGTTATTTCTATTGTGGCTACGGTTGTATTGATGACATTAACATACGAACAATATGAAAAAGGAACCCATCAATTCAAGGTAAGAACCGGGGTTTTGTTGTTCTGTTACTACTTGGCATTATCGTTCTGGGGTGTGGCAAACTTGGGTCTTTCTTTACTTTCAAGAAACGTTGCTGGTCAATCCAAGAAGTCTGTTGTCACCACGGTCAACTTTGTTGGGTGGGCTGCTGGTAATATCGTGGGGCCTCAAGTGTTCCTTGCCAAGGAGGCTCCAAGGTATTTGACTGCCTTTGGTACCCATATGGGATGTTATGCAGCTTTGATTGTGATGTTGATTTTTATGAGGTTATGGTTGATGAAGGAAAACAGGAGAAAAGATAAGATGATTGCTGAAGGAACGGCACAAGCCGACGTGGACTTGAAGCATGCTTTTGATGATTTGACTGATATGGAGAATGTGAATTTCAGATATGCTTATTAGGGTATAGTAATGAATATAATGAGTTTAGTGATGTTCTGTAGTTTAAGACTGCTTAATCCACGAGCCACCAAATGGTAAGTTTCCCAAGATACTGTGAGCTCGTACGTCTTTCTTCTACGTCTCTTTGTTCTACGTCTCTTTGTTCTACGTCTCTTTCTTCTACGTCTTTGTTCTACGTCTTTCTTCTACGTCTCTTTCTTCTCTGTCTCTTTCTTCTACGTCTTTCTTCTACGTCTTTGTTCTACGTCTTTGTTCTACGTCTTTGTTCTACGTCTTTGTTCTACGTCTTTCTTCTACGTCTTTCTTCTACGTCTTTCTTCTACGTCTCTTTCTTCTACGTCTCTTTTCACGTCTCTTTCTTCTCTGTCTCTTTCTTCTACGTCTTTCTTCTACGTCTTTGTTCTACGTCTTTGTTCTACGTCTTTGTTCTACGTCTTTGTTCTACGTCTTTCTTCTACGTCTTTCTTCTACGTCTTTCTTCTACGTCTTTCTTCTACGTCTCTTTTCACGTCTCTTATGTCTGTGTATTCTGCTTCTATAATTACAAGTACAACTTGGAAAACTCAACAAGTGCCATGATCCCCATGGCTTGCCCATAAGGCATAGAAGTCAATGGGATGTCTCTATAAAATTGTAAACTGTCTCCCATTCCCGTACCAAAAGAGGTGTTTAACAACTCGCCTCTTTCGTCAATCTGGCTGATTACACCTTTAATAGCCTTGACTGCGTATGGCTTATACTTGACATCGATATACTTTTTTCTAACAGCCTTCAAGATTCCGTAGGCAAACCCAGCAGTGGCCGAGGATTCGACATAGGATGTCTTGTCGTCCAAGAGAGTATGGAACAAGCCTGTTTCTTCTTCCTGTAATTCAACCAATTTAGCCACTTGCCTGTCAAGGGTTTCAATTAAGAACTCCCTCAAAAAGTCGCCTGGCTGCAAATTTAATAGCTCGATGAACTCAGGAATCACAATGGTGATCCACGAGTTTCCACGGGCCCAGAAAGCGTTGGCATAGTTGTGGTCTCCATCAAATGTGTATCCGTGATACCAAAGACCAGTCTGGGCATCGCAGAGATATTTGACATGCAAAAGCATTTGCTTCTTGGCTTCTTCAACATAGTGAGGTCTATTCAACAACAACCCGATTTTGGCAAGTGGCATCACCGTCATCATCAAGGTGTCGTCCCACATCTGCTCATAGTTGTCGGTCAAGTAGGTGGCATGCTGGAACCCACCACATTTGGTCTTGGGCAAATCATACATGGCCCACTCGGCCCAAGCATCGAGATACGGAACGTACTTCTCGTTCCCGTGTCTTTCGTATACATATGCCAAAGATAGGAATACTGCCATGGTGTTGATGTTCTTAGAAGTGCTTCCGTCTTCGCCAAACATCTGTGCTTGGAACCAATCCTCGATATGCTGCAAGATCTTGGGGTTGTTTGTGAGCTCGTAGTAGTGCCACATCCCGTAAAGACCAATTCCGTGGGTCCATTCCCAGCCGGTGATCCACCCTTTGGTATCGATGACTCTGCCATCTGGGATGGTCATAAGAAACCTTCCTGTTTCATCCTTGATATTCACAAGATTATCGATCAAGCGATTGACCAATTCGTCGACGTTTTTAGCTTTAAGTCCAAAGATTTCAGCCGGCATGTTTGGCTGGATATTTAGTTAGAAGCAGGTATATTTAAATGGCTCATCCCCCACCGAGTTTGAGATCCCCGATGCGTCTGCTTAACCACCCCACCGTTGACCCGCCCCCACAAACCGATTCCCGCATTTTCCATTTCCCGCGTCTCAATCGTCAAACTCCGGTTCACCGCTTTAATCATCGTCCGACAATGCATTAGCCCTACCCACCTGTAGTAAAGGGGGCCTGTATACACGCCCCCAGCCACCTATATATGCCGATAGGTTCCAAGTTAATTTACCACAGGATGTCTTTGCCAAAAAAAGGAGTCTACGTACCAGTTCCAACCTTCTTCAAGAAGGACTTGAAGTCGATTGATTTTGATACCCAGGTATCTCACGCCCAATTCTTACACAAGAATGGCATTCAAGGGATCACCTTATTGGGGTCCACCGGTGAAAACGCCCACTTGACAAGATCTGAAAGAGCCGAGCTTGTTAGCCAGATCCACAAAAAGGTTCCTGGCTTCACAATTGTTGCAGGCATTGCACAAAACTGCTTGCAAGAAACTCACGAAGAAATCGAGTCTGTGGCTAAAAATGGCGCCTCTTATGCCTTGGTGTTACCTTCCAGTTATTTTGGCCCAACCATCACCCAAGAAGCCTTGGTGGAGTGGTACACTGAAGTGGCAGACAAGTCCCCAATTCCTGTGTTGATTTACGTGTACCCTGGTGTCACTAATAACGTCAATGTGACTCCAAGCACTATCGTCACTTTATCGAGCCACAAGAACATCGTGGGGATCAAGTTCTCTCACGCCGATGTCACTGCCTATAGTGAAGTGGCTCTCAATAAGGATGTCAAGGACTTTGTTTGCTTGACTGGTCTTGGCCACTTGTTGTTGCCTGCTCTTTCTGTTGGATTCCAAGGCACGGTTGATGCAGTTGCAGGAGCCTTTCCCAAGATCTATACTCGCTTGATCCAAGCATTTGATGAAGGGAAATTAGACGAAGCAAAGAAGTTGCAGTTGGCTATTATCAATGGTGAAAAGGTTGTGGGGGCATACGGAGTCATTGGAATCAAGAGAATTATCCATGAGGCCACTGGTTTTGGCGAGACTTATTTGGGTCGTTCTCCCCTTAATAAGGATGTCACCAAGGGCTGGGAAGCGTTCGACAAGTTCAGTGCAGAAATCACTGCCCTTGAAAAGAGCATTAGTCTTTAGTATATGATTTATATTATAATGAGAGACCTAGTTTATACTTAAGTAGTATACGGATTTATATTATAATGAGAGACCGATCGTTCACACAAGTATTTTATATTATAATGAAACCCAGTTTATACCTAACTAGTCTTCCTTGAATTGAGGCAAGTATAACGGCTCGTAAACTATGTTTGTCTGGCTGTTGAAAACAGAAGGATAAGTATGAATGAGATCCGGAGTCAACTCATTAATTCTGGTAACACCCAATAATTTCATGTCTCTGGTGATCTCTTCTTTTAATAACTTGCATGCTTTAATAACCCCGTTTTCCCCGTACGAGGAGTTGGCGTAAAGAAACGATCTGCCCAATCCAACCCCCTTGGCACCAAGACAAAGAGCTTTAAGAACATCGCTGCCTCTTCTTATACCACCATCGATATATACCTCGATTTTGTTATCCAAGTTCTGTTCTCTTAGAATAGGCATAAGCTCGGCCAACACATCAACAGGTGGTCTTGAATAATCCAATTGACGGCCTCCGTGGTTAGATAAAACCACTGCATCGGCTTTATTTTCTATGGCAAGGAAAACATCTTCAACACGCTGGATACCTTTCACCACAATAGGAATAGATGAGTGCTCTTTGAAAGTCTTGATATCAGACCACTTAAGCCTGATTTTATCGTAAGAAAGAATGAAGTCGTTGCTGTCCTTGAGGTCAAGATCCACTGCCTCTATATCCTCAGTGTCTGCGATTTTGAATCTCAAATCCTTTTCACGTCTACCAAATAACGGTGTATCAACCGTTACAAATATAGCCTTGATTCCCTTTTCCTCACAGTGCTTAATGGTGGCTAAACTCTCGTTTCTGTTTGGCTTAACGTACAACTGGAACCATTTAGGGCCTTCGGTTTCATCAACAATCTCATCCAATGGGTATGAGGCTGCACTGGATATCATCTGGATGATATTCTCTTCAAAAAGGCCCCTAGCAATGGATAGCTCACCATCCGGGTGGCCCAACATGGCCAGGGCAGCTGCTGAACAGTAGAATGGCGCCGAAGTCTTGGTCCCCAACATGGTGGTGCTGATGTTCACATCCTCCACATCCACAAGAACTTTAGGTTTGAAAAAGTATCTTCCAAACCCAGTGTTATTTTCTCTCAAAGAAACTTCGTCGTCACTACCACCAGAATAATAGGCCCATGCGTGTATAGGCAATACTTTTTGGGCTACGTATTCGAACTCGGTAAGGTTTAAAATCGACATCAATGGAGGTCTTCTAGCTCTCATTTTCTGGCTTCGTAACTCCTCTATAATCATCGGATCTTCAAACACCTCAAGGTCTCCGTCAAGCTCTCCCACGTAGGAGTCTTCTGGGAGCATGGCCTCGATGGTTCCTCGGGCATGGACCTTGTTAAACAAAAACGAAGCGTCTCTTCCAGCGTACTTTAAGATGATCGAAGTCCCACCTGGATGCATATTTATGAACTCGGTGAGATCATAAACTTTCCCATTGATCACCACCCACACGCCCTTTTCAAGGCTGTTGTGGTCTGCGACTTCGTCGGGAGATACTTTCCTATCAAGAAGGATCTTGTTGGAAGTTATAAAAGATGCTGCAGCCAATAAAGAAGATGCAATTAGTAACCGTGATTTCCAAGCTGATTTGGAGCCATTGAAAGCCCTAGACAGACTGACCAGTCTGGATTGAAGAAGTCTAAGACATTGGTTGAAATTCCTAGTTCTTGCTAACCGTGTGTTGCTTCTGACACTGAACTTGAACATAACTACAGTATTGAGCTCGCGATTATTTCTTATTTAAGAAGATTGAAGCCCAGCGGGCCAGGGCTATTGGCGGCAGCAGCGGCAAAGGATCTCGGAATATCATCTTCCCGCACAACCCGACCCCCACATTTGCAAATTTCTTCCCCCACAAATTCAAGACTCCGAATGCGCGATGATTCAGATCTCGGATATAATCACACCCGAATCCTGGAGAAGTATTTTTGACCATGATTGGGAACCAGAACATACATACCCCCTCTAGAGTGGAAAAACCTGACCCGCCTTCTAAGCTCTCGAAGTCATGCGACCGGTGCAAAAACAAAAAAATCAAATGCGACCAAAAGAAACCGGCCTGTGACAACTGTGTCAAGAATGTCCACGAATGCGTTTACAGTGTAATGAAAAAACCAGGCCTTCGGTCAGGCTATGGTCAGCAGGTATTTGAAAGAATCCAGGAATTGGACTTGTTCAAAGATAGACACGAAACTGAAAATGACCAGTTAAAGCAAAAGCTAAAAATGCTAGAGGATAAATTCGAACTGCTTGAAAGAAAGTATTCGGGCTCTAGTTTCTCCGAGTCCCTTCACAACCCCCACCATATGGATCCCGTGTTGGTCAATTCGTCTGCCAATAATCAGATCGGTATGACCAATCCCGAAGGGAATAGAGATGAACCTTTTCATAATGGGTTTTCTCCTCGGACCCCCGTATCACCAGTCGACCCAGAAGGTCTCCCTCCGATGGAGAAGATAGAGACTTTGATAGACGTGTACTTTCAGTTGGTGAATCCTATCTTTCCCATCTTACATCCTATATTTGATCGTTCAAGGCTTTTGAAGTACATAGATGCAGAGAATTGTGTTTTATTGGGAGTAATAATAAGCTCGTTAAAGTTTTGTGAAACCCTTTTCACCCCAGAAGAACTTGATGGTTACTTTCGGTATATCCACTCCAAAATTGTATCTCGATGCTATGCTGTTAAAAATATCCAGGAGCTAAGAGCTATTGCCCTTTTAGCGTTTACTCTTTACGGGAAAGCCAACAACCACGAGACCTGGAGTTTGGTGTCTTTGGCAGTGGGAGGGTGTCAGCATCTAGGGCTATTAAAGGATCCTTCTTTAGTGGATCTCGAGATAATGGGAGAAGAACCAGAATCTTCCGTTAATTCTGCTAAGCTGGAATGGGAAATCTGGGCAGAAAAAGAGTCGGCTAGATATTTGCTTTGGGAAATCTACAAGCTTGATAGAATGTCGAGTATGGGTAGCCATTTCAACGGTAAACTTCACCAAGAAGATATCACCTGCTTGTTCCCAATGAAAGCCTCGTTTTGGCAATACAAGTATCTTTTTAATAGAGATACTGTCGAGAAAGCCCAAAAGAAATCACTTTTAAACCTGAAGAATGAAGCAATGAATGAAGATCTGTATGGAACTAACTCATACATAATCCAAGTAATGAACCTCATGAGTAAATGTCTGCGATTCAGAAAGATCCCAATGGATATCAAGGATATGGAGAGTGTTCTTTCGTGGCAGTTGAGCTGTTACGAGTTTGATAGAAACATAGAGAACTGGAAAAACAGTTTACCCGAGTCCGTTTCTTTGTTTCTAGATGGTGATATTCGTATTGCCAAACCAAGTATTGATGATATAATACTCCATGCTCTATACCACACAATGATCATCAGATTACACTCACCTACGGCATTTTCTCTGTTCCAAGCCAAACATCTTATATCGGCACTGGCTTCGAAAGCAAAATGTATAAAGTCGTCACGACTGATTCTTTCTATAGCAGAAGCTTTATCTTCTATTTTAGAAGTCCCAGCAGATACTGTGTACGAGTTGGTAGGACCGTATTATTCATTTGCTGTTTGGGTGAGTGGGAGAGTTATCTTGGTGAATTCAATAAAGTCAGAGGGCCAATTGGATGCCGAGTTCGATAATGCCATTCTGATATTAAGGAACATAGGGAGAAAATGGGAATGTGCTAATAAGTATGCTGATATTCTTGAATTCTTCAAAGATGATACTATGTCTATCGAAGCTTCTAGTGATGATGGAACTGGTGATTCACACTTCCAGTCTAGCTCGCTCAGTGAGGATGCAAGATTGATAGCAGATATTAAGCTTAATGCCAGTTCCTTGGACTCCTTGTTATCAAAGAAGGTGGCTAGGTATAAGAACGCCAAAGGAAGCATACAGGATCTCTCGATTTTTGACTGGTTCAAACTCCCTTTAAATGAAGCATTTATTACTTCCTAAGTACGAATCTAATAGAATAAACTAAGGTAGAGAACTAGTAATATTATAGAATACAAATCGTTACCGAGAAAAAGTTTACAAGAATCACCAATAAACATACTATTCATACTAACTGTCTATTTTTGTTGTTTCTTTTCATCATCAGTCTTCAATACTCTTTCAGGAGAAGGATTGAATAAAGAAGCACCATCGATTAATTCAATCTTTGGGTTAATAGTAAGTCCAAAACCAGGCTTATCCAAAATAGAAGTATCAAGGTAACCTTTAACTGGGACTGGTTCATCAATGAAAAGGTTTCCAAATACTGGTAAAACACTCTTGGAGTCTGGAGAATTGGCAAGGTATTCGTGGAATGGTGTATTTGGTTGGGAAATAACAAAGTGGTAAGAGTACGGACCAGAAGCATGAGGGACAACTGGAACATCATATGCAGCAGCATGAGCAGCGATTCTAAGGATCTCAGTTAACCCACCGACCCACATGATATCTGGTTGAACAATATCAAGGTTACGATCTTCGATCAACTTTCTGAATCCATATCTAGTGTATTCATGTTCACCAGTAGTCCATTTAACTCCTGGGTGTGCCCTCTTTATCAATGCATAACCTTCAACGTCATCTGGGTGAAGAGTTTCTTCGAACCAGTTGATGTTAAGGTCTTTGGTAGCAGTAGCTAAGTCAATGGCATATTGAACATTAAGAGACATATAACAATCAACCATTAATGGGAAATCTGGCCCAACTGTTTCTCTGTGTTTTCTTAAGAACTCGACATTCTTTCTTAATCCTACGAACCCTTCATCTGGGCCGTATGGAAGAGCAACTTTTCCACCCCAAAATCCCATATCTTTGGCAGCTTGTGGGTCGCAACCAGTACAGTAGAAGTCTAATCTGTCTCTAGTAGCACCACCAATCATCTTGTAAACCGGTTCACCTCTGATCTTACCCAATAAATCCCAAAGTGCTAAATCAATGACACTAATGACTGCAATTGGAAGACCCTTTCTACCGTAGTACATAGAGGCCCTGAAAAGCTTATCCCAAATAGTATTAAGATTTCTTGGATCTTCACCTTCCAAGAATCTCCAGAAATGTTCCTTGGCTAACCAGCAGCCTGGAGGTCCACCAAAACCAGTTGCAAAACCAGTAGTACCATCACTTGCAACAATCTCAACACAGAATGAACCTAAAACATTAATACCCCAACTTGTTCTAGTCTTTCTGTAGTCTGGAAACTTAGTCATTGGAGTGGAAATTTTGGAGTCAATAAGCCAATGGCCAGTATCAACATCATGGTAGTCACCTCCACTACCTTTTTCTTTGACGATATAAGTTTTGATATCGACAATCTTTGGAAACTCTTTTAATGCCATTTTTATGTTTATGCTGTTAGGCAATATTGACGGTAATTGTACATTTATATATTAAAGTTGATAGTAGCCCCCACCTGGTATTTCGATAAGTCATTTTGCCGGGGGTTATAGGTTTGTGATCCGGGGTTTAATCTATCATCGCGGGCTTTTAAAGTGCCGAAAAATTACTACCCCAGATTTTACCAATCAAGTCGCGCGTTAGTGGGGGAGGGGATTAAGATCGCCGCACATTACGTAGTGGCATTCACTAATCGTGGCACTATTTGGGTGGGGGCGGAGATGCTCCTATATTCGATTCTATTTACTGTAAATTGACAAATAATCCTCCGTCTACAAGCAACTGGGCTCCGTTAACATAAGAAGAAAGATCGCTAGCTAAAAATACTGCTGGCCCCGCCAAATCCTCTGTCTGTCCTAATCTTGCAAGTGGGATTCTCAGCTCCATGTAAGTTCTCTTTTCATCATCGGCCATATCTTCGTCGTTCAATTGTGTTCTGATTGTACCTGGAAGAAGAGCATTACATCTAATACCATATGGTCCTAATGCACAAGCACAAGATTGCATTAATGATAAAATCCCAGCTTTCGTAGGTGTATAATGAACTTGTCTACCACCACCAACTAATGCAGATATGCTACTGATTGCTATAATACTGCCACCTTTTCCTTGCTCTTTCATCTGTTTTCCTGCGGCCTGGACAATAAAGTAACTTCCATTCAAATTGATTTCAACCGTCTTCTTATATGTTTCTGGATCAGTGTCTAAAAAATCTTTGAATTCGCAAATTCCAGCATTAGACACCAAAACATTAACTTCTCCAAACTTCCTAACTGTTTCTTGTACAATAAGTTTACTTGTTTCTGGTTTGGAAATATCACCAGGAACAGCATGGAAATTCTCAACTCAGATCTCTTCACCTAACTTGGCTGCCAAATCAGCTTGATCTTCGGTAGGGAGATGGTTCACACAAACCTTGGCCCCTTGTTTAGCTAATCCTAAAGCTATGGAACGACCAATTCCAGTCACGCCTCCTGTAATAATTGCAACTTTGTTACTTAATAAACTCATGATAATTTTCAGATCTCGGGGTTGTGTTTCTATATATGTACGCGCGCCGGCTCATAGAGCACCCGAAAAACCTGTGTCGAATTTACCGGCGATGGAGCCAAAAAGTCTAAACAAAGATGATAGGTATCCCCAGAGCCAGCAAAGCAGTTTAGCTGACCAATCCTGATCCCTTCGTTTTTCCTAGGTCTCTGGTGTTAAAAATGGTAGTCGTCAATTCGTAGTAACCCCCACCACAAAGATTTGGGTTAGCCCCCACCAGATACGCAAGCTAATGTTGTGAGCACTTTTTTAGCGAATTGATATAAAGGTTGGCCCTCTTTCTCACACTTAAAAGGTATTGCAAAATGGTCACTCCATACAAATCCACTAAGGTCCTTCAATTAGCCACCGGTACATCAATTCCAGCCATTGGTTTGGGAACTTGGAGAGCTACTGATGAAGAAGTCTACAACTCCGTTTTGACCGCTTTAAAAGCAGGTTACAGACATATCGATACCGCTGCAGGTTACGGGAATGAAGAGCCAATTGGTAAAGCTATTAAGGATTCAGGTATTCCAAGAGCCGAAATATTTGTCACCACAAAATTGTGGTCCACCGACCACCACGACCCTGAGTCTGCTTTAAAGAAGTCTCTCGACAGATTAAAGCTTGACTATGTGGACCTTTACTTGATGCATTGGCCATTACATTTGAATCCAAATGGTAATCACCCAGCCATTCCAACAAAGCCTGATGGAACAAGAGATATAATATATGACTGGAGTTTCACCAAGACTTGGAAATTGATGGAACCTTTGGTTGCCCAAGGTTTGACCAAATCTCTTGGTATTTCTAATTGTACTATTTCCAAAATCAAGGAATTATTTGACTCAGGTATTACTGTTAAGCCAGTTTGCAACCAAGTTGAGTTACACCCATACTTACCTCAACACAAATTATTGGAGTTTGCCAAACAACATAACATTGTTCTTGAAGCTTACTCTCCTTTAGGTTCTGCTGATGCTCCATTATTAAAGGATGAAACCATTAAGAAGGTTGCTGATAAGTACGGTGTTTCATCTGCTACTGTGATTATTTCTTGGGCTGTGTGGAGAGGAACAGTTGTTTTACCAAAATCTGTAAAGCCAGAAAGAATTGAAAGCAATTTCAAGATAATCGATCTTGCTGATGAAGATGGAGAAGTGTTAAACAAAATTGCTGAATCCAGAGGTGGTCCACAAAGATTTGTTTCCCCTCCTTGGGACCCAGTTGTTATTTTCGATTCTTCAGAGTAGAGAAATAAAAGATTATCAAACAGTAAAAAACAGTAGAATAAGTCTCTTGGTTTCACCCCTTCACTGGCGTAATTATACACTCCAATCACAAGACTTATGCGAGATGCATTATATGCTCAGTAATAATTACTGATTCGGTAGGTTCTATCAAGCCTCAATATATTAACTACACTTCTATTTATCTTGTTTCTCTTTGGAATTTGCAGCTAAATTTTCTGGTGTAAAAACCTGAAAGGTAAACTTTCCCAACGCCTCCAGTTGTTTATTACGTTCTTGTCTTTCTGTGTGAAGCCTTAAATGCTTCTGCCTTACATCTTTACGATTGAATGTCTTATTGCAGCCCGGCCAAGTACACTCAAACCATATACTATCATCGTGATTTCGCTGATGTCTAGCTAGATGATCAGATCTTTTAAACAGTTTGCTACAACCCTCCACTTTGCACACATACTTCCCAGCTTCCATGTTTTATGAACAGTTGAGTCGATGTTGTCATTTCTTATAACCCAAATGACAATGCCGCTCGGGGTTATTCGCAGCCGAGCTTATTGCACCGCGCACCCACATCAATTCCTAAGTCTCCCCTCCCCCACCACATTAAATTACTCTATCAAGTATGAGTGATTTCCCCCATTGCCAGAGAAATCCTGGTATCCAAATCTCCCACTTAATTGTCCCTATATATATATCTTTATATTTCTTCCCCATTATTTAATTTCTCATCTTTATTCATGACTGCTAACACTATTCCTGAAGGTATATATACCCCAGTTCCAACATTTTTCAAAGGTGATGATTTCAAACTTGACATTGAATCTCAACTTAAACATGCCCAATTCTTATACGAAGGTGGCGTGAATGGTTTGGTTCTTTGTGGTTCGATGGGTGAATCTATACACTTGACTAGACAAGAAAGGCTTGAAATGATATCTGCCATCCGTAACGCTATTCCAGATGAATCTTTCAAATTGATCGCCGGTATGCCTTATACAAATATCATTGATACCGTGAGTGAAATTGCGGCTGCAAAAAGAGCTGGAGCTGACTTTGCTATTTTATTAACTCCCGGCTACTATGGTAACAGTTTAACCCATCAACAAGGTATTATAGATTACTTCACCTTAGTTGCTGACAAGCTGGAATTACCTATTATAATTTATCATTACCCTGGAGTCAGTAACGGAACTGAAATAGATGCTCTTACTTTTGAAACTTTACAGAAGAATCCACAAATTGTTGGGGTTAAGTTGACTCATTTCAACATGGACAGATACATCCTTTTGACTGGAAGAACTGAAGAAAATGAAAAGACAAACTTCAGGCCCTTCACAGGTTTAGGTCAAATTTTGGTTCCTTCATTGGCTGTTGGTGCTTATGGTGCCATCGATGGTTTATCGGGTATCTTCCCCAAGACAATGGTGAGACTTTACAATCTCTACAAAAGTAAAAAATTCGAAGAAGCTCAAGAGTTACAATTTTTAGTAACAAGAGCTAATCAAATGGTATTCAACCTTAATTTAGTGGGGGTTAAATACGCCTTAAACAAGGTTTATGGATTTGGAGATTCCTCTGTTTCTGGAAGACCACCTTTGAATAACAAGATTACGCCAGAAATCTTTGGTAGATTTGATGAAGACATCAATAAGTTAGCAAAGTTTGAAAAGACTTTGTAGTTATGAGAGAATACATGACGGATTAGCTTGACTTCTAATTTCGACATTAATTATACGTAGTTAGTAGCATGTTGTCTAGGCAAACTAATATAATTCAAGAGTAAGCAGGTATCGAAGTAAAATTGATTCTCTTTCTGTTTACGAAGAATAGTGTCAATTTGGGCTTTTGGGGACTCACTCGAGTGTTAAGTTACCGAGTTGTGGTCAGCTTAGAACACAGCATCAATTAGATTAGCATGATATGATAAGCTTGCTTTAGAGACGAAAGGTAGAAATTTTAATAGGATTTCTTGAAACTTTGGAAAACAACTTCAGAAGGTATCTAATATTGTCTGATATATCATTCATTCTGTGTGGCCATGTATTAAAAATCACAATTTGAATATTGGAAGAAAGCCAATTCTTTACTCAAAATTGTCAAAATCACAAACATTTAATTTATTTGTTAAGCTTAGTAATCCAACTGCCTGATAATTATGAGGGTGCATTAATCCAAGTTCAACAATATCCACACCAGTAACCGTCTCCTCATCTAGCCACACACAGAAACACAACCCAATAAGTTATTATATTATCTATTAATTACGTAGCTAATATACTTTAGTATTCAAAAAAGAACGCTGCGGCCTATACCAAAAACAAAACCCCACCCATTCGGTACCTTGGGAAGTTTTGAGAGTAGCTTTATATCTAAGTAGTCAAGTAAAACTATAGGATGAGGGTATATCTTCAATGAGCCAGCGGACTCATATTAATTTATCTCACCCTCTGATGAGGCTTCAAGATAAGATAAAGAAATTATTTACGAGCAAATTCGACGAGATCGAGCTCAAAACGCACGCTCAAATTTCCAGCTCTGAAGCACTTACATAGCCATATTAATAGGCACAATTTATTTACAAGTAGATAGGGCATAATTCAATTTATTATTCTGCATACTTCTGTTGCTCAGTTATATCAAGCTTTCACCATATTTGTAATGTATGGTCATATTAATCAGGTTATGTTAATCAGGTTATATTAATCAGGAATCTTACATATTTAAGCAGCTTTCTGATATTTGTTGGTAATAGTCTTGAAGAGATTCAGGAAACCAAATTCCTTGAGGATTGTGTTACCAACTATAAATCGAGGAACAAATCTTGATAAAAACCAAGCGGTAGAAGCCATGCGACCCCTATAATAATCAACCTTTCCAACTTTAGAATGTTCAAAATCATTGACTATTTTCTTAGCATAGACATCTGCGGGGGTGCTTGAAGTGCTATGCAACAGTGAGTTTCTTGTATCTATAGCTTCCTTGAATCCATCTTCATTGTACAATTCTGTACTAAATGTATCAGGATCATTCATTCCAGTGTATACAGAGCCAGTGATAAAGTTGTTCACCTTAACACCGAACGGTGCTAACTCTTGAGCTAAACCATTAGCATAAGTATGAATAGCAGCCTTGGAACATGCGTATACATTTCCAAAGGGAAGCCCAATAATACCTGCAACGGAGCCAGTGAATCCGATTGTACCCTTCGTTTTTATGAGAAATGGAACCAAAGCTGTAGTAACCCTGATTTGACCGAAATAGTTAACACCAAAGCACTTTTCGGCTTTTTCTACTTTGACCTCTGCTGCTGGTGCATCACAAGCCTGGCCAGCATTGTTTAGCAAGTAGTCTATCTTTCCATCAAATTCTTGTTCAACGAGTTTTTTCAAGTTCTCTACAGATTGGTCGGAGGTGATATCCAAGGAGATTGTCTTAATGCCCAATTCCTTGAGATCCTTCATAGTTTCTAATCTCCTTGCACCTGCGATAACATTGTAACCCTTGGCAGCAAATTCTTTTGCAACAGCATGGCCAATACCTGAAGAGGCACCTGTAATAACGACGTTTCTAGTTGACATGAACCGAAATTAATTTGAGCCCGCGTTGTTGCCACCCGCTATAGGACAGAAAAAGAAGCATGCAGGATCGGGAAGAAAGAACGTACACGCCGCACTGAAAAATCTACTCGAACAGTAGCCTGAGTATTCCAGTTTACATAAGCTTTTACTTGTAATACAAGCCAAGAAAGGGAAGATTCAATCTAGATTTTTATTACTTTCTATAACAGAATATACCTAGAGTAACTTATTACTTTTCTATAACAGAATATACCTAGAGTAACATTTCCAATGGGTTTTCAATGACTTTCAATTCCTTGATGAACTCTCCGCCAATAGCACCGTCAGTGACTCTAGGGTCGAATGCACCAGTGGTAAATACATCGTCAAAGACAAATCCTTATTCATTGACATCAGATGAGACGGCTTTCTTGTCAACAGTACTAATAGCCAAGATACTGGAATGTGGTTGGTTAATAATGGAGGTGAAGCTGTTGACCGTATGGTTTATACCTAAGTTTTTAGGTGCTGTTCATTTTCGGGTCAAACTCAAATAATTCATATTTCGATAAACCACCATATTCAAGTAAGGTTTTTGATTTAAGGAATGACATCATCTGCTTTTGGAAAAGATTTTGAAAAACGATAATATGTTCTGTTAATAAGT